>CAUOFW020002169.1:0-375308 GCA_963454935.2 Ilex paraguariensis | reverse complement strand
CCCTCCCTCCCCCCCCCCCCCCCAACTCCTTTTTTCGTCTTTCTCTTCTTTCTCTCCTCCGTCTTTCTTACCCAAAAAAACCCTCTTAATAGATGCAGAAAATGAACATTATCGATCAGTCAATTAAAGGACAATCCTGTCCTCACAGTTTTCACCAAACTCCAAGAAAGTGATGCATCAGCATGTCTTCACACTGGTATAGACCTTCTCAGTCTCTCTTCCCCCGAGCTATATCAACAAGATATCGATTCAAAAGCTGCCCAAATATCTTAGTAGAAAATGAGTCAGTGACATGACGATGAGCTTCTCCACCCATTCTCTCTGCCATCGTGGGATCCTGAATAAACTTAGCCATAGCCAAAGCGAACTCTTGTGGGCTAGGGTCACAGAGGAAACCTGTGACGCCATTCTTAATCGTCTCAACTGGCCCCCCACTGTTGCATGCAATAACAGGTTTGTGGGCTGCCATTGCCTCCAACGGAACAATGCCAAAATGCTCATCCTACAATCATCATGTAATTCCTCATAAGTCAGTTTTCTTTAATACAATCAATTTGAGGAGAGAGTATTGGCATTAACCACACCTTGGGTGTATAAATAACACAAAGACATTGGGAGAGGAGCATGTTTCTTTCTGCTGTGGAACAAGATGTGATGAAATTGACGCGGTCAGACACACCTTCCCTTTCCGCTAAGCTTTTCAGCTCCTCCAAGTACTCGACATTCTCTTTAAGGCGTTTATCAAAGCCACCTGAATGAAAAAGGAGTGACAACTAGTCATCCATAAAATGCAAAGCCTGTCATTCATATATTCAACAACAAAGCTTTCATATTGACAAAACAAACAGTGATATGCACTAGCACCTTTATTGGACAAAGAAATTCATAATGAACACAGCACATGTAGTTTTAAAAACCTTAAAAAGTCTACATAGCTTTGCATGGCTCGGGTGTTGACTGTCGACAAAGTCTGGTACCAAGACTTATTACCTTGATGTTACCGTTGTATTATTAATACCTACAGTGCATGTGGCATGGACAAGTAGTCTAAACTTTCCAAACCAAAAGGCTCCAGAATAGATCAGCTTCATTCAATAGAAAAATACAGTGACTGGATTACCAAAACAATGTTTTGAGGTATATTCAGAATCAAAGGTTAGCATCCACAATCGAGTCTATGGACAGCTAATTATAAACCTATTCTGCTAGGGACAAAACTAAACCTCAAATACTTTCCCTCCAAGAACTTAACCTAACCAAATGTTGTGATAATACCATATCCAGGCATTACTAATTTTTTTAAATTATTATAAATAAGTTTATGCCTCGACATTACGTCATTTTGGAATCAGGTTATATTCATATCATCCTTTTAGATAGTGAGCTACAATTTGCCTCAATTATGACAGCTTTGACCCTTACTTGGGGAATAAGAAAGCCTGAATTCATTTTATCACTGAGACTGGAAAACAAATCGGAATGAAGAGGACAGCTTAACTTGTCACTTAACCTCAAACCCATCAACCATGTAGAGGACAGCTTAACTTGTCCCTTAACCTCAAACCCATCAACCATGTATCTTATGACAAAGAAAACCATAATTCAATGAATAACCACCAAAACGAGAGTTTGACATGCAACCCAAATCTCAGCTCCTCCACTCATTCAGCAACTTGTATATCATAAGGTCTGATGATAACTCAACCACAGCGAACAGCCACCATAGCAAGCAAATAGGGCTCCCCACCCCAGCCCCCCCAAAAAATCTAAAAACCTCCCTGGCAATGTTTGACTGTTTTGAGCCAGAAAGTGTACTAAAAGTTTGAGTCGCAAAAGATCGACATGCCTTTTAAGAGGTGTGGCTAGCATAAAAACTCTACTCTTAAAAATTAATGCATTCATATGCTACTAGTGAGGCATAAGTTTCTTCTCACCCATTATTGGCGGTAAGGGTATCATAGCCAAGCCACGAGTTTTTAACACACTCATCACTAGAAATTAGGTACCGGGCTTTCACAAAATAAACATTTCTGCCAATAAATCCGATGTTTCAGGCAGTTAAGAGCCACTTTCGATAGAAGCATGATACTACAGTTGAGCAGGAGAGAAATATGTTTTTGCATCTGAAGTATAAGGAAGTGTCTAATGCAACTATAATGAATCATTCCAGTAGAGTTGGTGATATTTATCTACCACTGCTGTCTAAGGAAGATAATAGTGATCATCCAAAGAGGCATAGACACCTGGCATTACAAATATCGCTGCACAAGAAGATCATAACACATTCTTCCTACAAGGCTTCAACACACAACTAACTATTCCTAAAAACTGCACGGCACATTCCAGAATCAACAAAGAGACAATGACACAAACAATCAATGACAAGACAACATATAAATACTAAAATAATGGATGATTGTACTCCGGCAGGGATGGAATAGGTAAAGACTTGCCTGCAATAGTCAGTGAAACATCAGCTGCATTATTATCTTGAACAACATTCCCTTCAAGGGTGCGAAGCATGGCAAAGGCAGATATTGCTAAATTTATGTTCTTTTTCCTTTCAAACCGGTTGATGGAGAGAAAATTCAACCTACAGAGTAAACAGATAACACAGGTTCTTAAGTTGCACTTTTTTTCTTTTTCTTTTTTTTCCTTCGATTTTTGTGCATGAGCACGGGAAAAAACTCAAAGAGAAGTTAAGATATGGCACTTTGTAATCATTCCTAGAACTTCAAGATACCAAGATAGGGGAAGCATGTTCGTTACTTAAAAGCTGATGGTTCATCAAACTGATCCAAATTGACTGCTGGGTATAGCACAGCTGGTCTAATCCCCTTGGCGTGAAGATTATTGAATGTCTTCGCAAAAGTAGATGCAGTGAATTTGCTGTTAACAAGAATTAAATTTGCCATTCCTGCAGTTCCACAGTTCAATTTGATAGTCTTTGCAGAAAGGAAAAAAAAAAACTTGCAGTTGAAGCAAAAATACAGATGAGAAACACAAAACAGAAATATAAAAACGGACCTGTCGTCATTTCTTCTATAAAGTCTATGGGTTTCCGGTATATGCTCCTAAGAAAAGTTGTGTGTTGAGCCAGTAGCAAATCGGGGAAATGGCAATAAAAAACAACCTGCTGGGAAGCAGACATAATGAAACTAATATGATGAATATCTTTAAATATGTCATACAAAACAACTAGAATTACCTTAATTGACTTTTTTAACTTAATCAATGGAACGACTACAGAGACTTGATCCGCGAGTACAACATCAAATGACGGCCACATGAACAACACACAAAGAGCCACAAAAATGCACCGGAGATACGCACATATTGCATGGAAACGATAGAAAATATGCCGAGGTAGGAAAGCACCATATACCGTAACGGGGAAGGTACCTAGACAATATTTTGATGCATAATAGGCATATAATTAGTGATTGAATATCATTCAGAAAGAGCGATGCATTTAGAAAATAGTTATTTTGTGATGTGACAATAGGAGCAATATTTATTTACCAGCTAGAGTCTCCTCAAAACAGCGCGTTTTGTCATGGTGTGCCGTAAAAACGTGAACATTATGCCCACAGGTCGCAAGTTCCACAGCCGCATCAACAATTAACCTTTCAGCTCCACCTAAACATCATGCTAAGTTAGGAATTTACCTATCAAAAAGGAAAAGAGAAAAGCAACAAAAAAAAGGAACAATGAAGCTATTACAGGAATGGCAATATGATTTCACATATAACTGAAAATCTTCATAAGATCAAAAGTAGAGTTTTGCAATAAATTTATCAACTACCACAAAGCATTTCACAGTCATACTACATATAGAAGATTGTGCACTGGAATTCTGGCCTGGATGAACTCAGAAGGTATGAACAACAAGATTCAAAGGAATATTTTGTCCTATTTGACTTGGTGTAGACTGTAGAGAATTTGAGTTTAGAGCCTAACCAATTGCTTTTTTTAACACGTTGGAACCCTTTCATAAAAATTGTGCAGGGAGAAGAAGGCGATCGGGCCAAATTGCAAATACGGAGTTCCTGCTTCCCAGTCATCAAGAAGTTTGGGGGAAAACAAGTCCAAAGAGAGAACTCCCAACACCATTAAGTACAACCACAGTCACTTTGCCACCACCACAAAACAATCTAATTGTCCATCTTCACCACTACTGTCTTTACCATTTTGCCTCATGGCCATTCTAATTAATTCCGCAAGCAACATCTCCGGCACCACCATAACTCACCTACTCCTTCAAAAGAAATAGAAATGCTTTTTGCCTGGCAAGTCATAAGGAATTCAAATTCGATATACATCTCAATCATTTCCAAAGAAGAATTCAAGGATTTCTACCCTACGTACTGTGTTTGCAGTGTGCATAAGACCCACACCCAGGTGCCATCCTCCAAACTAGGGCTTTTTATTTTTTTAATAGACCCATTCAAGGCAAAAGAGGAAGGTTCCAGGACATAAGATCTACATGACGAAGGCATTAGACCTTCTCAATTGCACTTCTTGCTCAATGAGATAGGGCAGATACTTTTGGCATGCCATCTGACTCTTTCTCGATCTTCACTAATAGGACATCAAGAGGCTTCTTCAGAAGCTCTAGTCGAGCAAGTCGAGGGAAATAAGATTCACTCACTATGTTCTTTCTTTATCACTCTTGTTTTCAATAATTATGGATCAAGATGAATAGACAAATCCCTTTTTTCAGAAAAGGGAGGTTCTGCTAATTTCAATGCCTTGGCCACTGGTTTGGAATGCAGACTAAAGATTGCAGTTCAGGTAAATTAGCTTACTGTTTCTCAGAATTAACTCTATTATTTCAATGTCACGTAAGAAACGTGACTGCCCAACAAGCCAACCAAGCCATCAGCATCATCATCATCACCTCTCACACACCCATGTTTACTCCTAACATCAGTAAATGACTTGTAAAATTCTAGAAGTTAATGATATCATTTTGCACAAAAACATTGAGATTAGAAGGTTGAACAATGTGTGCAAACTTCAGAAAGTTTGGTTGAAAGTATCACCTATTTCTCTAATAGCTTTTCTATAATTTTGGCAGCTCTGGGTACATCTGCATTCAAATCTAACCCACCCAGAACAAAACCCAGATAAATTAGCATGTTCAATACTCATCACAATACCAAAATTGTTGCCTTGCCCTTTGAACATATCTGAAGAAGAAAATCAATGGGAATCCCAGATCGTTAGGTTCAAAAATTCATAAACTCACGCAATTCATAAAAAATTACCGATTCCAAGATCCGGATGAATGATGGCGATGTTCATCTTTGAGCTTCCTCCTCCGTTTCTTCCTTTTCCCTCCATTGCCGTAGACTTCAGGGAGAAAGAATTCGTCTGTCTCTGGGTGTGTTGGACTTGGACTAGAATGAATGCAATTCGGGTTGGGTTAACATGGCCCATAGCCCAATAACAGATATGAGAATGCAA
Source organism: Ilex paraguariensis (assembly GCA_963454935.2). Classification (NCBI taxonomy): domain Eukaryota; kingdom Viridiplantae; phylum Streptophyta; class Magnoliopsida; order Aquifoliales; family Aquifoliaceae; genus Ilex; species Ilex paraguariensis. The sequence goes on along the minus strand of CAUOFW020002169.1, from coordinate 369,839 downwards.
GTTAGAGGTACTTTTTTTCCAAATTAATCGGGTGAATTTGGTAACTTTATTATTATTTTTTTTTTTTGTATTTTCAAAAAATTAAAAAATAGAAACAAATTTTTTTTTTCTGTGGTAAAATTAAAAACATAAAATATGTTTGATAGTCATTTATATTTAAAAAATTATGAAAATAAAAATTCAAAGTATGTTTTGTATTATAATGTTTTTTTTTTGGTCAAGTTTTTAAAAATGATGTAACACGAGAACTTTCTAGAAAGTCACTCATTCTAGTATTATTCTCACTCAAACACAGTTAACTGTAAAGTTCTTATGAGAATTGGTACATTAGTGCTGGTATGATCACACCCTAATGTTTTCATAGCTCATTATAGTTATTTTGGTGACTTTTTTAATCCCAAATATATTGCCCTTCCACTCAACCACTGAAAAACCACCACTCAATACCAACGTCTCCAACATTTCAAAAACCACCATCCAACCATGGAAAACAAAAATAATCAAATAGAGGCGGGAGAGAGAGAGGTGCAAAGAGGGTAAAAGAGACAGGAAAGAAAGGAAGCGAAAATGGGAGGGGTTTTTATACTTGAGCAAAACAACTCATTTTTTTGTTGTTAAGAAGGATCGAAGTTGAAATCTCGTTAATTCTAGCGCGCCTATTTTTGTTTTTAGGTGTTTATGAAAACATTTTTTCTATGTTTTAATTTTTTGACCTTGTTTTAAAAACAAAACTGCTAAAAAAAAATAGAAACACATTTGTATTTTATTTTTTGGCAAAAAGAGAAAATAGAAACAACAAGTTATCAACCACAACCTTAATAATCATCGCCTCAACATCTCAGATTGCCGACAAGAAAAATGGTTTTTTCCTCTCTTTGTTTTAATAACATTTTTTTTATATTTTTGTTTTTGTCCACAACACAAGTTTTACTCTATTCTCATCAAGTTAATNCTCCGTTTCTTCCTTTTCCCTCCATTGCCGTAGACTTCAGGGAGAAAGAATTCGTCTGTCTCTGGGTGTGTTGGACTTGGACTAGAATGAATGCAATTCGGGTTGGGTTAACATGGCCCATAGCCCAATAACAGATATGAGAATGCAAGTTAGAGGTACTTTTTTTCCAAATTAATCGGGTGAATTTGGTAACTTTATTATTATTTTTTTTTTTTGTATTTTCAAAAAATTAAAAAATAGAAACAAATTTTTTTTTTCTGTGGTAAAATTAAAAACATAAAATATGTTTGATAGTCATTTATATTTAAAAAATTATGAAAATAAAAATTCAAAGTATGTTTTGTATTATAATGTTTTTTTTTTGGTCAAGTTTTTAAAAATGATGTAACACGAGAACTTTCTAGAAAGTCACTCATTCTAGTATTATTCTCACTCAAACACAGTTAACTGTAAAGTTCTTATGAGAATTGGTACATTAGTGCTGGTATGATCACACCCTAATGTTTTCATAGCTCATTATAGTTATTTTGGTGACTTTTTTAATCCCAAATATATTGCCCTTCCACTCAACCACTGAAAAACCACCACTCAATACCAACGTCTCCAACATTTCAAAAACCACCATCCAACCATGGAAAACAAAAATAATCAAATAGAGGCGGGAGAGAGAGAGGTGCAAAGAGGGTAAAAGAGACAGGAAAGAAAGGAAGCGAAAATGGGAGGGGTTTTTATACTTGAGCAAAACAACTCATTTTTTTGTTGTTAAGAAGGATCGAAGTTGAAATCTCGTTAATTCTAGCGCGCCTATTTTTGTTTTTAGGTGTTTATGAAAACATTTTTTCTATGTTTTAATTTTTTGACCTTGTTTTAAAAACAAAACTGCTAAAAAAAAATAGAAACACATTTGTATTTTATTTTTTGGCAAAAAGAGAAAATAGAAACAACAAGTTATCAACCACAACCTTAATAATCATCGCCTCAACATCTCAGATTGCCGACAAGAAAAATGGTTTTTTCCTCTCTTTGTTTTAATAACATTTTTTTTATATTTTTGTTTTTGTCCACAACACAAGTTTTACTCTATTCTCATCAAGTTAATAGAATGTATGAGTTTATATGTATACGAATTACTTTTTTTTAAATAATATTCAAATATGTTTCTAACTTTTTGACAAAATTATGCACTTAAAAATATCCAAGTGACAATAAATAATAATTTATAAACTCATGCATTTTATGTTCCCATTAATCACATAAAATTCAAGTTTGACGACTCAATATCAAACGATACATTCAAAAATTGACCTTATAGTTATGGATAGAATAATGAATCGGATGACTTTGCATTACCAAAAAATACTATGGAGGATCATAAAATTGAAATGAAAAACCTACACGTGTCCTTTATAAAATTAGAGATACGTCTATCATAGTAAAAATACGAAAAAAAACTTTGGTTCCGTATCACTAATTATTAATTTTTAAGATTAATTAATAAAATTTGGAGGTCAAATTATACATTATTGAAGTGTTTAAGATGATCTTGAAATGTTAGGATGGAGCCCAAAAAATTATAACTTAATTTAATTAATTTTTTTTTTAACTTAATTTTAAAGTTTGTGGCTCATCCCAAAAAATTATAAAATCACCCCAAAAGCAAACATTTTTTGTTATAACTAAATTTTTAAAATTACATATATTTACCCACAAAAATTATAAATTTAAATATTGTCCCTATATTTTTTTTTCAACAATCACAAGGATATTCAAGTCAAGCTCACCTCCTCGACTAATATCATTAGACACGATTGTGAACTAGGCGGGGGCAAGGAGAATAGTGTCCACCCATGTACCCGCTTCAAAAATATTAGTCTATCGTCGTTAGTTAAGGAAATTTTAATCCCCATCCCTGCTCAACAAGTAAATTTTGATCTCGTCCGTATTTTCGCCTCCATTTTTATGATTTTAATAAAAAAAAATTATAAAATCTCACACATGAATTTACAAGAAAAATGAAAACTCATTACATAATAAATGGTTCAAACATAAAAACTCACAAAAATAATATCTATAATAAATGTGTGCTTCACTTAATTATTTTATTACGAGTTTAACGGGGTAGGCAAGGGCGAGACAAAGGCGGGATGAGAATGAGTTTCAGTCTATTTTTCGCACGGATTTATACAGATATTTTCGTACATATTTATTGTCCAATACATATGATATATCTCCAGTTAAAAAAGAACGAGTTTGAATGAATACCTATTTTTTTTCGGTCCATTGCCATCCCAAAATATCATTCCTAATTCGGCCACCATGTGTAGTAGAGTCTAATATTTAGGGTTAGTAACAAAATTCACTCTGCCAATTTATACTTTCAGTAATCAAAAATTTTAATTTGCATCTTCAAACATATAAATTTGTATCAGACCCTAAGATGAGAAGTGAACTCCTACTGGAGAGCCCCAACCTTTGCCTGGAACAAGGTAGAAGACAAGAGCTAGAAGAGCAGAGACGAAGAGTGGAAATGGTGGCACCTGGAGAAGAGGGGGGCCCCAAGCTTGCTCGTCTCCTCTATTTCGTCGGCGCCGGATGTAATATGATATGCCCCATTGTTCCCCCCATATTCTTTACTTCTGTGTGTCTGTGAATTGGATTAACGATCTGTGATCGAAATTTTTTGGTGCTATGTGTTTCAGTCATATGTACAGCTGCGATCAACAAGTGGAGAGATCTGGAACGAAAGTTTATGATTCAGAAACAGCAACGCCTCGACAAGGAGGGTCTGGGTCAGTTATCTGAAAACCCAGCCAACGCGATAGCTAAAGCTGTGGAATAAGAACATGTGTAAGATCCCCTTTTCTGTTCTTCCTAAAAATCTTTTGGTTTAATTGAGTGTATGTTCAGTTTGTATTGGGATATTGAATTATAGATGAATTGGAATTTAAGTAGAATATTTTGGTATATGAACATATTTGTATTTCATTGACATGAGATTATCTGTTTATGGTTTGTGTACTTTGTTGATTTGCCGTTTTGTAGTCTTTATTTAGATGGATAATTTGGAATTGAGGGTTCTATTACTCTAAAACTAACCTGGTTTTGAGATACACGGTAGTTGTCGTAGTGACCAGGGCTTGTTGAGGAATACCAAATTGTTCGAAATTAATCTAAACAATTCAATGATCAAATGTAAAGGTAGACCTGAACTGATCAACGGGATTGGTTTGTGGAAAGGTAAATTAGATCCTTTAGCTAATCAATTTAGACATTTCGATATGCATAGGTATTGTTCTGTGCTTAAAAGATTGGGTAATTTCTATTTTGCACCTTTAGCCACAAGGATGCTACACGGGATTGGGATATCGGTTGGTTTATACGCAGAGTCTAAATGCAAGGAACTGCATTTAGCTCGCAAGGGGCAGTCAATCTTGGGCATTAGATCTGGGTTTTACCATGATTAAAAAGTTTGGTTGTGTCATAAATTCTCATTTGTCAAGCAGAAGTTCATCTTCCTGCCAAATAAGTCACGCCCAGCAAGTTGCGGCTTGGGGTTGAGGAAGTGTCGCTTGAAAAGGAGGTAAGCTGGTTCTCTTTCCTTTTCTTGCTCTAGTCATAATTTAAGATCATTGATCCCTTCATACCCCTTTTTCAAGCTCTGAAACATGGTATGCGTTAATATATGCACTTTCTATGCAAGTAGCTTTGTTACCATTGGGTTATGGTAATCGGTTTGTCAGAAATGCATGAGAGCCTAATTATGCACAGATACTTCATTAAGGTCATTGTATCTGTATCGGATATTGTATCAGATACGATATTGATACACACCAAACATATCTAAAAATAAATAAAATATAGGGATACTTCGCGAAAATTTCTATATGCATAGAAGTATTGTACAATTTTTAGTTTTAATCTTTACCTTTTTCTTTCAATTTCACATACAATATAATACATCAACAACAATCTATATAACTTTGAAGACACATGGATGTTTGCCAAGTATTATTCACTATCACATGTTCAAATAGTATAAATGAGTTTATTACACTATAATCTTAGCAACAAACACTTTTAAGCAATCAATTTAGTTAAATGTTAGTTCTTATTCCTTTAATTAATCATGTTCACTTTGTAGATGTACTATAGTGAGACAATAAGTGATTTTTTGAAAATAAAAATTATTAATATTGTTTATTATTGTTAAAGAATCACTAAAAATTATAGCTATCAAGTCATTACATAATAGTACAAATATAAGATATACATTTTTATAGACGTATTCTAGCCGTGCTCGGATCTTATTTTTTGGGATTTTGTCGTATCACCGTATCCGTATCTCATATCATTCTCCGCCAGTAACTCTTGAAGCTTTCATGTTATTTCAGCTGAACTAGTAAATGGGATTCTTTAGAAGANACAAATATAAGATATACATTTTTATAGACGTATTCTAGCCGTGCTCGGATCTTATTTTTTGAGATTTTGTCTTATCACCGTATCCGTATCTCATATCATTCTCCGCCAGTACCTCTTGAAGCTTTCATGTTATTTCAGCTGAACTAGTAAATGGGATTCTTTAGAAGAGTTTGAACATAGTATAATTCGTAGTACACTCTAACGCTTCACTTCGAAGAAATTTCTTGAACCATCGCTCCTTACTTGTGATTTGGTTATTGTTCTGAACATCTTATCTTCCACTCTGCTCTTACAAAATAAATGCACTATATGTTTACCAGTACCACAAGCCCTTCATCATTCTTTTATGTTTTATTTGCAAATCATATATTTGTACCTTGACATTTTTCTCACTTAAAACATAAAGAACGATAGTCCCTGCATCTATTTCAAAAAGATTTTCAAATACTTGTCATCCAAGTGTACTACTTGAAGTTTAATGAATCAAGCCAATTAATTCTGAAATATTGTTTCAATCTCTGGTATTTTTAGTTTCTTTTGACACAACTGCTGATAGATTTAAGTGTTTGGCAATTATTCTTTTTGGCGGTGGACTTCATAATTATTCCTCAAATTTGAAGCAATTTCTGGCTATGAGTTATGGGAGGAGAATGTGCACTTGAAGCTGGCTATGAGTTAGATTTCTTTTAGCATACTCGGAACTTTGCTTATGACTCGGTAAAATAAACTAGTGTATGTTATTAGTGCCATCCATCCATCCGGGAAAAAAAAAAAATTCAGGGTTATTATTTCGAACTCTCAAATTCATCTTATTTCATCTTTAATGATTATAGCCATCGGATAGCCTCGGGGTTGTGTGTGTATAAGGTTTTCTGTTGCTTATAATTTTAAGTGTAAGTTTTAGANTGTATGTTATTAGTGCCATCAATCCATCCGGGAAAAAAAAAAATTCAGGGTTATTATGTCGAACTCTCAAATTCATCCTATTTCATCTTTAATGATTATAGCCATCGGATAGCCTCGGGGTTGTGTGTGTATAAGGTTTTCTGTTGCTTATAATTTTAAGTGTAAGTTTTAGAGTAGTTCTGTTTATAAAAAAAAAAAAAAAAATTTAAAATTGTGTGCGTGCGTCTATCTCACACTTCTATGTGTGTGGGCCTAGTTTTTCAAAAAAAATTGGTGCTAGTTGTCTACCAGGGGTTGGGGATAGGGTTATCCCATATCGAATAGCCTTGGGGTTGTATGTGTATTAGGTCATTTGTCGCTTACACTTTTAATTGTAAATTTCAGAATGATTATGTCAATCTAAAAAAAAAACTCGTGACCTTATAACAAAATCTTGGTATTTGAAAACAAAATATCTNAATAGTTCTGTTTGTAAAAAAAAGAAAATTTTAAATTTGTGTGCATGCGTCTATCTCACACTTCTATGTGTGTGGGCCTAGTCTTTCAAAAAAAATTGGTGCTAGTTGCCTACCAGGGGTTGGGGATAGGGCTATCCCATATCGAATAGTCTTGGGGTTGTATGTGTATGTGTATAAGGTCATCTGTCGATTACACTTTTAATTGTAAATTTCAGAATGATTATGTCAATCTAAAAAAAAAAACTCGTGACCTTATAACAAAATCTTGGTATTTGAAAACAAAATATCTCCTTAGAACAAAATCAATATAAAATCTGATATTGACCTGCTGAGCTGCCAAGTGGCTTCAACGTCCAGTAATATTCTCCCAGGTAGCCTCCACGCGCCTGTCACTGAGCCTATAAGTCATTGCACGTACTCGGCACAACCGTTTCAAAACCCCATGTATAAAACAACCCCATTCCACACCACCCCTCCTCACTCTGTCTCTCGAACCCACCCAAATTCCAATGAGCTTCAACCGCTTCTACGAAACCTGGTTCGACCAATTGCACCACATGGTGCACCAACTCACTCAAGCTCGGAAACCACCCACCACCCAAGAATACAACCACGACCTCCATCAACTCGTCAACACAGTCACCTCCCACTACGCGGAGTACTACCGTGTGAAGTCACTCGCCGCCAAGAACGACGTCCTCTCCGTCTTCTCTGCGCCGTGGTCCACCTCCCTCGAGCGGTCCCTCCATTGGATCGCTGGTTGGCGCCCCACCACCGCGTTCCACCTCATATACACCGAGTCTAGCATCTTCTTCGAGTCCCACGTCGTCGACATTCTCCGTGGCCTCCGCACCGGCGACCTCGGTGATCTCACCCCTGGCCAGTTCCACCGTGTCAGCGAGCTCCAATGCCAGACGGTGCAAGAAGAGAATGCTATCACCGATGAATTGTCGGACTGGCAGGCATATATATCCACGTTATTCACCATATATATATATTTGTGTTTTCGTATGAGTAGTTCGGAGTTTATTGAGTTCTTTTCTTAATTCAGTTCGATTAGAAAACAGTCAAACTTGAACGCCTGCATTCGAGTCAATAGTATTTTGAACCTGTCAAGTTTCTGTCGAGTTTAAAAAATTATTCAGATTCAATTTATTTTTTAATTCAAATGAAATTTGAATAGTTCAATTTGCCCTATAAATCAATATTTATTGGAATTTCTACCTTGCCAAAATTAAATATATTTATTGCAATTTTATCATTTTCCTTTGTCCAAATGAAAATCATTTTAAATGAGTACTAATTGGTGGGAGTTAAAGTATAAATTTTGACAGTATTTGATTTTTTATTCTTAATTTTTTTGGTATTATCCTAATCACAATGATTGTGTTCATAATTTTTTTTTTTTAAAAAGTTAATTAACTTTTACCATTATTTTTCTGAATGAAAGCAACTCTTACATTACATTTTTAGAAAACTGTTGTGGGATTTTAAATTAAAAAACACTTGCCTATATTTTCTTTTGTTCTATATTGCATTCAAAAAGAAGGTAATTTTCTTATTTCAAAATTTTTTCTTTGCACTTTTCCAAAATATACCAGTGTTATCTGAATTTTCAGGTAATTATCTGGGTTTTTTTTTAATTTCAGGGTGTCGAAACTATGTCCCAAAATTTTGAAAATATATATATATATATTTATCCTTTAAGCAAAAGTAAAAAAATTTTAGAATTTTCCCAGGAAAATGATTAACAATATTAGAACCGATCCTGTTTAAAATTTTGGGCAAATTTTATTTTGTACCCTAAAAGATTTTAAATTCATCATTTTATACCTTCAAATATTAAATTTATTATATTACACCCTTAATGTATCAAAAGTGTTGAAATATAACTTTTTGTTAGTTTTTTCATCAGGGTTGATTTTTAACAAAAAAATAACGGAAACTAATAGAAATGTCACATTTTAACACTTTTAATACATTGAGGATGCAATATAATAAATTTAATCTTTGAAGATATAAAATAAAAAATTCAAATTTTTTAGGGCACAAAGTAGAAGAAGCCCTAAAATTTTTGATGGGTAGTATCTTGAAATTCTTAATTTATCTAATATGTGTTGTGGATTATAACTCTTGAGTTTATTAGTTTATATTGTAACTGAGGATAGCTGTTGATCTAATAGTCTATGGTCTCGTTGTTGTTGGATTGTGCCCGAACTTTAAAAAAAAAAAAAAGTTTATGTTGTAATTACGAGTTTTGTACAGAATCATTTTTTAATAAATATGATTTGGACAGCTTTTCCATTTTTCTGAAAATTAAAATTTACATATCCATACTTTGAAAAAATGATACATTTCAAAACTGGTACAGGATGGTGCAGGTGATCTCTTTAGGGTTTGTGCGGATCTGGAGGAGAAGATGGAACGGCTGGTGGTGATTTTGGAGAAGGCGGATGCTCTGAGGCTGAAGACTATAGGGAGAGTGGTGGAGCTGCTGACGCCACAACAGTCGGTGGAGTTCTTTATCGCCGCCGCGCATCTGCAGTTTGGGATCCGCGGGTGGGGAACCAACCAAGACCTTCGACGCGGAAATGCGTAAACTTGACTGTATTTTCATGGAGGAGATCGATCATTAGGGTTTTTGTTTTGGCAAGTTACAAAAGGAGGTGTATCATCTCTAATTTGGTTGTAACTTGTTGCATGGTTGTTTCGAATAAGTGCAATGTTATTTCTATGGTTAAGTCAGTGATAGATAAAATTAACAAAATAAATTAATATTTTAAATTTAAGAAACATTTTCGTTTTAATAACAATTTTCGGAAAATTCTAAGAGCATCTTGTATTGCTCTCTCTCTCTCCCTCCCTCTCCGTCTACAAAACATAATTAGCTAGAGCTATGCCCAATATACAAAGGAAAATTCATTTATGTTTTAACTTTTTAATCATAATAAAAAATATTACACGAGTTTTTATGCTTAATATGTCTTATAATTTTAAGAAAAAATTATCAATAAATATTATTTTTTCTTACAAATATCTATTAAGTCTTATCATTTTTATTTTATATCAATGAAGTCCTATTTTTAATATTTTATTTAATTTCATTATGTTTTTATTTTTGTCTTATCATTTAGTTATCAAAATTCTTTCATTCTTTTGAGTCTTAGAATCAATTAATAGAATATTGCAAATTTTATATTAATATTAATTTAAGTTAATTTTTACCCAAATCATATTCTATTAATTTATATTAAATTTAAAATGAGTAAGTTAGGGATTTATATTAGTTATTGCGTTTGAATCGATAACGACATTAAAATGGAATTAATTGGTAAATATTATTGATTGTAACTTTTTAAAATCTTTCTTATTTTATTAAATAATTGATAAATATTGTCTTAGGTTTTAAAATTGGGTAATCTAATGAGATAAGAAAATAAAAAAATGTGAGATTTATTTGGGTCCTACCATGAAATTTATGTTATCTGAGTTTTTTTTTATGGCCTTTTGATGTTAATTTTGTAAGCAATGAATTTTTGTCATCTTAATTGGTTTTAAGAATGAAAAAGGTTTTAATAATAAAAGATAAGGATAAAATTGAAATATAATAGAATTTAGGACTTAATTGAAATAAAATATCAAAAATAGGATTTCATTGATATAAATAAAAAATTATAGGACTTAATAGATTTTTGTAAAAAAAAAAAATAATTATTGATAATTTTTCATAATTTTAAATTAGCTAGAAATTGGTGAAGTAGAAATTGAGTAATGTGAATACTAACTAATTATAAACATTTAGATTAATCGTTAAGGATTATTATTTCTTATAATCTGGGATGATGACACGTTTATTTTGGAAGATATTGCTCACGTGGCACGAATGGGGCTCATGCATGGCAGCACCTGTTAACCAACGAATACGTGTCTCGGAAAGAGAGCCAGTGGCACCTTACAATTAGGGAGTTGGTTAACTTCTACGCTTTCTTTTATGTTTTTTTCACATGACATTCAAGAAGTCATTGCCGTGACATTCTAGAAGTGAATTCTCAGTCAAATCTTACGGTGTAATTCTTCATCTGTTTGTTCCTCCATCGCGGAAGGAAAAGATTTTATAGATGAATTGAACTAGTTCTAGCCTTAACTGACCTCGATAGTTATGAACTAGGTCTCAATTAGTTCGCTGCTGGACTTGTTTTTTAAAAGCTATAGTCTTATATTATTGAAGAGATTCGAAGGGGATTTAAAATTTTCAATCATTATTTAATGTAATGATAATATTATGTTAGTATTGGTGACGTAATATCACTAATTAATAATAAGATCATAAATAAATAAAATATATTTCACTTGAGTGATTATTAATTTACAAAAAAGAAAAGTCGGTAATTATTAGTTTACTAGAGGTAATCCGTGCATGAAAGCACGGTACAATGTAAGTGAAAAGTGACGAATTTGGGAGAGTAAAAATTCAATGTTAATGATTTTGAGAAGTATGTTGGAGACTGTTAGATGAGTCTATTTGATACCGTCGAATAAACTTATTGAAGTTTGTATTATTTAATATTATAGATTTGACACAAATAAAAGTAATATTCTATAATATTTAATCTTCTTACAAATTCTATATTTTATATTTTACTCGAAGGCTATATATTTCATAATTTCTGAACCAAAGGAAGCTCCAACAAATCATACCAATACCTTAAGGAATCAATTTTAATTTGCTAATTTTAACAGATTTTGTATGAATTTTTTTTTTTTTTTTCCAGTACTCAACTTGTTTGACCCAATTAAAAATATATATATCAAGGTGGTCCTAGACCCCTCTTCTCCGCCAATGCCAGAGAGAGAGAGAGAGTAAGTGAGGAGTGAGAAAATGAAGGTAAAATTTAATGTAAATAGTTTTCATAGAGATGTTGGTGGTTATTAGATGAGTTTATTTGAGACTGTCGGATAAATTTATTAAAATCTTTTCTGTTTTATATTATAGATAAATCCATTAAATATAATAGAATTGACTTAAAAAAACATTAATTTATATACATGTAATCAAAATCGAGTTAAATCTAATATAAATTAAAATTTTAATTTATCAAAAACGCATATTGCCAAAATATGTTCCATCAAAAAAAGTTCTACAAATATCATTTATAAAATATTTTTTTTTAATTAGTATAAGTTATTACAAAATTATTAATTTATAAGAATATATTAACGTTGGATTTTCTTAAGAGATAAAAAAAAAATTTCTTGAACTTTTGATTCAAGACATGTTAGTTTGAGATAATTAATTAAATAAATAAAAATAAAATTAATTATGTTAAGTAGTGCCATTGTTTTTTTTTTTCATTTTTTAAATTGATGAGTTTTTTTAATCAAAATGTTTATTATTATGTCTTATAAAAATTTAAATTGTTGCACTACACATATGATATTAATGACAAATTTAACTTATTTAATTGTAATATTAATGAATGTCCTGTGTTCCAAGATCAGCCGTAATCGTTGACCGATTGGAGAAAAAATATTAAATAAAAAATGGTAATTTATTGACCTTTAAATGAATGAATTTGAGATCGTAGGATGTGTCCAAAATTAGTCATATTTGTTGATCGATTGAGGGGGAATATTAAGGAAAAAAAAGTAATTTTTTGATCGTTGGATGAATGAATTTGAGACCGTAAGATAGACTTGTTGAAGCCGCCCTATTTTATATTATAGGTATATATAAAATATATATAATTAAAAAAATTATTTTTTTCCAGGGTGCCCCAGACCCCTCCTCCCTCCACCACTGCCAGAGAAAAAGAGTGAAAAGTGAAAAAATAAAGGTAAAATTTAATATAAATAGTATTGATAGAACTGTTGGTAGTCGTTTGATGAATTTATTTGAGACCGTCGGATTGGCTCGTTGGACTCGCCCTCTTTTATATTATAGATTTATAAATTATAGAATTCATAAAATATAATAGAATTGACTTAAAAAATATTAATTTATATATATGTAATCAAAATCGATTATTAATTTATATACATATAATCAAAATCGAATCAAATTTAAAACAAACTAAAAATCTAATTTATCAAAAAACATATTGCCAAAATATTTTATATAAAAAAAAGATCTACAAATATTATTTATTTTAATTAGTACAAGTTATTACAAAATTATTAATTTATAAGAATATATTAGCGTTGAGTTTTTTTAAGATATAAAAAAAATAGTCTTGAATTTTTGATTCAAAACATGTGTAAGACATGTTAGTTTGAGATAGTTAATTAAATAAATAAAATTAAAATTAATTATATTCAATATAAATGTGTTAAGTAGCGCCCTTATTTTTTTTTTAATCTGTTAAATTAATGAGTTTTTTTTAATAAAAATATTATCATTGTCTGTTATACAAATTCAAAATGTTACACTGCACAGTTGATATTAATAACAAATTTAAACTATTTAATTATTATGTTAGAGAAAATCTTGGGAGGAAAAATATTAAAAAAAAATGTTAATTTATTGATCATTGAATAAATAAATTTGAGACCGTAAAATATGTTCTAAAATCAGTCGTAATCGTTGACTTTTGGGGGGAAAATATTAAGGAAAACAATTATAATTTCTTGATCGTTAGATGAATAAATTTGAAACCGTAGGATCGACTTATTGAATTGGTAATTATTGATTTGTATAGGGTTTATTTTTATATTTATTTATGTATTATTGGCCGTTAATATTATGTCATCTGATTTGATATTCCTGTTATAATGAATATTTTTTTTTATTTTCTTAATCAGGGTAGGTTGACCTGATATGTGAATACAAAATAACTACAAGTATACCAATTCAATCTTCAATTCCGTCCGACCTGACCGGTCAAAGTCAAATGGATGATATTTTGAAGTAAAAAAATATAGTGTGAATTATATTTTATACTCCAAAATATTAAAAATTCTCATTTTATACCTTAAAAATAGATTTTATATTATATCTTTAATGTATTAAAAGTGTTGTTAACTTTTGTTGCTCATTTCATCAACATCAATAGAGTAATTTTTGATGGAATGAACAATGAAAGTTTAATGTCAGGGTTACATTATAATAATTTTAATACATTTAGGGTAAAATAAAAAAATATAGTCTTTAAATGTACAAATTGAGAATTGTTAAAATATTTGGGGTACAAAGTGAGATTTCCCTTAAAAAATATATCAAAATCAAACCAGTGCTAAAGTCACAAGAGAGTTGTGAGACAAAATAACTGTCCACAATAATTTCACCGTCTTCCCTGACCACTCACCCCTAATTCGTCTGTCTTCCAATATTTCACAAAGAGTCAAGTCCACTATTTTTCCTTCACTTCTTACCAATATTTTCGAGAAATTTCTCTTCATATTCTCTCTCTGTCTCTCTAGATGAGATCATTCCATCAATAGCGATGTCACTGAGACGCTCCTTCCTCTCTCGACGAACCACAAGCCGATCCTTCGCTCTCTCCAAATCGTTCAAAGAATTCAAATCCCTAGAAATCACGGAACGACAACAAAACCGTAATTGCGGAGACGACGACGGAGATGAAAATGGCGTCGTCGAATCCAGTGAGGGTTCGTGGTCCACTATGCTACCTGAGCTCCTAGGAGAGATTATAAAGCGAGTCGAAGCGAGCGAAGACAAATGGCCTCTCCGCAAAAACGTCGTCGTTTGTGGATGCGTCTGCAAGAGGTGGAGAATGGTCACCAGAGAGGTCGTTAATTCGCCCCTACAGGGTGGGAAAATTACCTTCCCTTCTTGCCTCAAACAGGTCCAGTTTCGTTTCGAAATTTTTTTGGAATAATTATGATGAATTTCATTGTTGAATTTCGTCGGATTTTAGCATAAAATTTAGGGGATTTGGTTCAATAAGGGTTTGGTTGGTCCTTTTATTGTCAGAATGCTTCATGGTTGAATTATTAATTTTGTTCTATGATATTATGTATCCGGTAGCATGTCATATGCATATATATGTTATGTGTTTATGTATATGTGTAGTAGATGTTTCTTTTGTAAAAAAATAGGAACTTGTAAAGGTTGCTTTGATGCTGCGAAATGAAATTACATAAGGCGCACTCGACTTTTAGGTGAAAGAGTGTAGCGAAAATTTGCTTTGCTCATGCGAAACAGTATTGACTAGGTGATGAAATCTAAATGCGTTTTTTGAGGTACTGGAATGTGCTTGTTTTAATTGGCTACTTAGGTGAAAGCAGCAAATATCAAGTTTTACTGTTGTCAAATGATTGTGTCTTATGACGGCGTGTTTATTTCTTGTCCTTTGCTTTAGCTTTCAAACTTTTAGGAAGTGGTCGACAGTGGTGTATTTTGAATGGGATATGGAAAAACTGGTGATAGGGTCATTCTTGGTTGAGATTTGACAGTTTGGAATTATGTTTTGGAATTGGAATCTTTGTTGGTTAATAAAAATCATTTTGGTTTTTGTAGTAGTTGGTCTAACTTAATTTTCATTTATATTACAGCCGGGCCCACGAGATTCTCCACGTCAATGTCTTATAAAACGAAACAAGAAGAACGGGACGTTTTACCTTTATCTTGCTCTTACATCTTGTAAGTAAATCCCCATGACATTGTATTTTGTGGATGACATATAGTGGCAGATCAATGTTACGAGGTTTATAGCAGTTTGTAGTAGATAGTCTTTTTTGACTGCTTTATTTTTGTAAATTTTTGTTTTTTTATGGTGGATTTCTTACCCACCATTCATGTGCATTTTCAACTTTCTATAAAAAGAAAGTTTGGTCTCCTATCAGAAAAGGGGGAAAAAAAGTTTGCAGCAGTTTGTCAGTCATCTGGTCTCATTTTGTATCCAAGTGGGGACATAAGCTCTAATGCTTGTATAGTCAACCCGAATTAGTCCAAAATTTGATTGGACTTATTATGCAAAACAAGTGTTTAATTTTCCAGCCTTTATACCTAATATTGACTTATGAATCACTTCAAAATTTTTATCTTGAGTTATGTTGTTCTCTTGTCTACCTCTATTTTGGAGCACTGGGCACCTGTGGATAACCACTTTCAAATCCTGCTTTGTAATTTGCCTTCATTTTTTGTGGTGGATACAAAGACTTTTAAGTTTTTTGCTGCATTATGTTTGATGATATGGTGCATGCAAGTTTGGATAAGATTTAAAATGCTTGAAGGTTGAGTGTACCAGAAAAATAACATTCCATCTGTCCCAAAATTTAGGTCCCATTTCGTATTCCAACCTTCTGAAGAATAGGTCTAAATCGTAGTGGGAAATGTTTAATTACCAATATAATGTTGCCTTTGAATTTTTCTTTCCGCCTTTGAATTTTTCTTTCCACCTTTTTGAAACGTTAGGAGGATGAATTGGGAATGTTTCAGAAAAAAAAGCACGTTGACTTTTCAAACCAAACTCTATTTTTGGAATGCACCGAAATGGAAAGATGGACTCTGATATTGGGATAGTGGAAATAATGATATACAAATTTGATGTTCCAACATCTGCTCAAATTGGATATCGTGACAGGAATTTAGTCTGGTATTCAATAAAGTTGTGTACAGAACTAGTTGCTGGAAATTTTGGTACTTGGAGTATATAGTCTAAGAATCAAGAATAAAGCATCTGGAACTTGCATTCCTCAACTAAAATGTTTGACTTGAACTTGGTTGTTGGATGAAAAGTTTATGAGAAGCATCTGGTCCAATTGAACTGATTTTGAATTAATCTGTACTGGTGGCCATAGAGGAATGGGATCCCCATCAAAGGTATATGAGCTAAGATCTTTGTGGGCCTGGTAAACTACTATCGTAGGTTCATCCAAGGCTTTTCCGTGTCGGGGGAATCAAGGCTGAAGTTTCATCCATCATACCAGCCAACTCGATTACTAGCCATTTAAGAGCTGTCTTTCTGCACAGAGGTGGTATCCAATTTATGTCCTCTTTGGGTAATGTCAGGGCTTCCTTGAGGTCTGTCATACCTAGCAATTGAGAGAAAATGATGACAGGCATGTTCACATGTTTTACATGATAAATGGCTGATGTGCCTTTATTTGTGGCAGCATTCACAGAGAAGGGAAAGTTTCTATTAGCAGCACGAAGATATAGACATGGTGCTCACGCCGAGTACATAATATCACTTGATGCTGATGACCTATCTCAGGGTAGCAATGCCTATGTTGGAAAACTAAGGTAAGCATTCCTATTCAATCGTGATACTGTAAAAAGAGAGAACTATAGAATTGAAGCAATTTACTAAAGGATTTGGTGCTTTTTTTTCCCAATGAAATACCGTTGATACTGTAAAATGCACTAGCATTTAGGTTGGATAATCAATATGCATGATGTTTGTTTGTTTTTAGATAAATTATAGGTTTTAATCCATACACATAAATGTACTATATTGTATCTGAACTGAATGCAGCTCTTTTGCTGTTTAGTGTATGATTGATCTCTACTTTTTAGTGGTCGTTCAAAGTGTTGTGAAAAGCTCGCCTAGGCGAGAAGCAAGAAGTGAGGCAAGGGTTTGTAGTCTTGAATACCCCAGGCGAAGCGAATATGGCTGAAGCGAGGAAAAAGTGATCGCTTGTCGCTTAAGCGAAAGGCGAGAAAAGCAACGCATTTGTCAAGTTTTTTAAGTTGTTTTATTTTTTTATTATGGACCGTTGAATTATTTTATTTTTGTTTTAGATTGTTGGACTGGGCAATTATTGCCCCCTTATCCCAATATATGCAAACCCAAACCCTAAATTTGTGATAGAAGCTGCTGGTTGCTTGGTCGTTGCTGCTACTGCTCCTTCCTGATGAAGTTCTGTCAAATTTGCCCCTCTTCTTCTTCTTCTTCTTCTACTTCTGTCTTCTTCTTCGACAGCCAGTATGTTCTTTTGCTTATAGTTCTGCTGCATCTACAGTTCTACTATTGATTCTGTACTGCTTCTAATTTTCTGTTGATTCTGTTTCTATTTGTGCTTCTAATTTTATGCTGATTCTGCTTGTGCTTCTAATTTTATGTTGTTTCTGATTCTGTTTCTAATTCTGTTTGTGCTGCTGTTTTTAATTCTGTTTCTGTTGCTGCTTATGATTCTGTTTCTGTTGTTTTTTGCTTCTGTTTTTGCTTATTCTGTTTGTGTTTCTGTTCTACTGCTTCTGTTTCTGCTTATGCTTCTCTGATTTTTCTTCTCTGCTTCTCTGATAGTAGTGTAACTGTATTTGTTAGTTGATTAATATGTTTTATTACTTAATTGTTTGTCATTTGATTGTGGTGTGATAGTGTCATTCATAAACAAATAAATGGATATTCATAAAATTAGAACTTAGATATTTAGAAGTAATTAAACTAATTTTTTTTTTTTTTTATTGTTTGCTTCACTTCGATGAAGCGTTTGGCTTAGCTTCGCCTCTCGCCTAGGCCTCAAGAGTCTTGGTCGCTTTGGTTCGCTTTACTCCTCAAATAACACTGGTCGTTCAGACTATTGCCTGTTATCCATTTCTCATTACCATTTCCACCATGTGTTGATGAGCATGAATAGGTTTTGTGTGTGGAAATAAGATTACTATCATCATTTAGTAGTTTTTATGGCACATAAATACTAGAAAAGAAGTTAGTTTTGGAATCCTTTTTGGAAATCGTGGGAGTAAGCTAAAAACATCAGTGTAGATGAGTACTTGATTAAGTGCTTACATGTTTCTTTGATTTTGATAGGGCATTCTAGCCAATAAAACAGCATTTTCTTAGAAGGCCTCACCTGCAACAACACCACACATTGAGAGCTTGAACAGGTTTTTTGGGGAGGTCACACCTAAAACAACAATGTACACGCACGCCCCACACCCACCCACCCACAGACAAACACGCACACGTGTATGGTATTGTTATCCCACCCGCTTTACAGGTTGGATATGGAGTTGCAATACCAAATTGTACCAAAGTGCCCACTTTTAAATCTTTTACTTAAGGATTTTTTTACTAATATTGGTTACCCTCCAGTTATGCTATCCAGCTTCAACCAATACTATCATTGCCCTCATTTTCCCCTCCAAAATAAAACAAGATTCACAATCTGTCCTGATGGTATTCGTTCTCCTCTTATCTGTAAGCCTCATCCCATGAAACTGACACAAGAAGCCAATGTTAATAGCCTCTGTATAAAGAATGAAATACAGGTTTTGTTTAGATTTTGGTTTCTTATTCATATCTCTGTTGCTAAGTTTTTTAATCCAATCCGTTCAGCTCTGATTTCCTTGGCACCAACTTTACAATTTACGACAGCAAACCACCACATAGTGGGGCAAAGCCATCGAGCAGCAGATCTGGCCGCCGGATTGCAAGCAAGCAAATAAGTCCCCAAGTTCCAGCTGGCAACTTTGAGGTTGGACAGGTCTCTTACAAGTTCAACATTTTGAAGTCGAGAGGTCCAAGGAGGATGGTATGTTCGCTTAAGTGCCCGTGGTCAGGGGAAACTTTGGCTGACAAACACCAGAACTATTCCGAGATGAAGCAGCCAGAGTGTGCTGCTGCCTCTGGTTGCACAGTTCTGAGGAACAAAGCACCACGGTGGCATGAACACTTGCAATGCTGGTGCTTGAATTTTCATGGACGGGTGACAGTTGCGTCAGTGAAGAACTTCCAACTGGTTGCAACATTGGACCAAAGCCAGCCAGGAGGAAAAGGTGATGAAGAAACAGTTCTCCTCCAGTTTGGGAAGGTAGGGGATGATACCTTCACCATGGACTATCGACAGCCATTGTCAGCTTTCCAGGCATTTGCCATTAGCCTCACCAGTTTTGGTACAAAACTGGCCTGTGAGTAAAACATAGTTTATGTGTCAATCCATGAAACTGGCGTGCATGAATGTCATGTTTTCTCTTTTAGTTGGATTGCTGTATTTCTGCTATGGCTTTCTTGGTTGGTAAAACAAAAGAAGTAATGTAAATGTTGTTTTTGTATGAAATGTGACATTACTACGGATAAAATTATTAAATGACAAACAATTTTACTGCTTGCGAGTATGGTGGTTTCTTAATCCATGTTTGATTAACTATGCCATTACGCCAATTACATTAAGGCTAGCTTTTGGGGGCCCCATACGACCTCAAGCGCGATACTGGAACCTTGTAGGAAACGTCTACCAAAAACCTTTGTTGCATTACCGGAAACTAACTGGATCAGACCCTGGAAGATGGAAGCCGGTAATGATAATTCCCAAGCTTTGCTGAAAGAGTGATACAGTTAGGTGGTCACATTGTTTGTGCTACTCTAAAACTATCAGTTCATTGCACGAAGCTCTTGCCTCTGCATATATAGGAAAGATAGACGACAAATACATATATTCTTTCATTCAAATCCGCAACCCCTTTTTCAGTCTTACAAATTAGTTCCAAGCATTCAATTTCGAATTGTTTTTACCAGCATTTTTTTGTCAGTACAAGCAATTTGTGCTGACCTATAAATGCCCCCACAACATTTCACAAACAAAATAAGAATTTATTACCCACAAGAAAACCATATCTATCAGCCAGAGTCTCTCATAGATGAGCATAATGGTGGTTGAAGGGGAAAACGCAGAAAAGAAAAAAGGTCCATGTACAACCACTTTCTTTTAAGTCTCAAAAGACAACGATAATTCATAAGGCTGACTTTCCTTCTTGCAGCTTATTTTACTTTTTTCCTCGCAGTTTCGCACCAAGAGCCCTCTCCAGTTTGGAAATAATCTGTTGATTTGGAATGGCCTTCCCAGATTCGTACTCTTGTATCACCTGGGGCTTCTCATTGATTATCTGCAAGGTACAATAAGAGATCAAAATATATACAATAAGAGATCATAGCCCATAAATGTGTGGCAAGCATCAAAGGCCCCCCCCCCCCCCCNCATCAGTAATCAGTTATCCTGCATTTCTAATTTTCTTAAGATCATTCCTTGTTGGTGCAGGTACAAGCAGATATTGTAGGTGTTCTCATGGAGAAAATGGAGATTGTCACCTTAGATTTGTTTTCTTGCTTGCTGCCTGTTCTGTTGGGCTTATTGGATAGCATGATAGAAAGGTAACTATATTATAACTTAGTAGCAAAATTTGAGTAGAATGCATGGACCAGGGATGTCACATTGTCTAGGTTTGGTCTTTACCATTCACATGGGTTACTTTCCTCCAAGTATAGGTGGCTACACATGGACTGACCTGTGCTAACACTATCCTGGTTGTTAAGGAAGCAAATGAGCTTATAGCCTAATAGTATCTTAGAGCTCTAGTAGTATTTAGTAATATGTTTTGGTATGTTAGTATTTCTGCCTGAATTTAATCTGGTTTGAGCTTCCAAACCTGGCCCATTGGCCACATTTTCTTGGAACAGCTTGGATCATCTCCGTGCCCCAGTGTATAACGTTTTTCATTCCTCTTAGGCACTAAGCCCCCCCCCCCCCCTTTTCTTTCTTTTCTTTTCTGTGCATGGACACACTAGTGTATTTGCAAACATCAAAATGAGAGAGAGAGAGAGAGACTTGAGCAAGTTGAGCCTGGGTTAGTTTCTTATCCATTCGAGCCTGCATGATGTTTTTCTTCAGTTCGGTTGGCACCTTGTCATCTGCGCATTTAGACAATGCAGAAACATCATAGAGCATTCGAAGGAAACCACATGACTTTGCAAAAACAAGTCAACGGTTGAAACAGAGGTAGAAGTATGCAGAGCCATATAAAATAATACATACCAAGTCAACACAGTAATACAGACAACTACCAATCTCCGACCAATGTATTTTTTTTTCTACAATTTCAATGTTTTGAATATGAAGAGTTCTTTATATCTGATTATCTGAAAATTTACTCCATCAGACAAAAAAAAAATAGCAAAGAAATATTTAAACACTTTCATTTTTCTCTCTCTTCACGCCTATAATTCTTTTCAACCGAAAGGTGAATGAGAAGGCAGTAGCAGAGAACAAATCCCAAGCCAGCAGCAATAACAGTATTTAATGCGAAGTAATAAGTCAAGACCTCATTGTAGGAGATTTCATCTATATTATCTATAACTGTCAAATAATCTGCAACTTTTTCCTCCCTCCCCTGTTTCAATACATACAGTTATTACAGCTCGAAGGTGAAGGAATAAAGGTTCCAATAAAAATTTCTAACCACCCCTCAAAATGCATGGAACTGAGACAACCAAAACAACATAGGAAAAGAACCGTATAACAATAAAGGCCATTAATGTTCCAATTCAAGCTTTTGCGGTTCATATGAACAACATCCAAAGTGCATATACATTCAAAAGATAAAACACAACAAAAGTTACAATGCTAGTTCAGAACGAAGTCACATGCAAGAGAAAATACCCTAATTGTTCATGAGAACACCAACTTGTTTCATACATCCTACTTTTAATTTCCAGTGGCCTTACAGATCTAACCTATTGAATGAATGTTGCACAGAAACGAGTTATTTAAAATGTCATACCACCCCAAGCTAAATGACATGCCCACTGATGGTCACTCTACATATGCAAC
Organism: Ilex paraguariensis; assembly: GCA_963454935.2. Lineage (NCBI taxonomy): Eukaryota > Viridiplantae > Streptophyta > Magnoliopsida > Aquifoliales > Aquifoliaceae > Ilex > Ilex paraguariensis. Next base: position 347,591 of record CAUOFW020002169.1, on the reverse strand, counting down.
AATGAACAAATGCCTCCAAATATATTTCTAGACAGAGCTGCTATAGGACATACTTAGGATAAATGAGTTTGCATCACAATAGAAAGACAAACAAAAATATCAAACGTATAACTAGGGTGAGTCTTGAAATTCTACAGGAGCTATAATCAAGAAGGAGATTCTGTATATGACATACAAGAAAAACCACAAGCAGACAATTAGATTTAAGGATGAGCACTCACGAGCAAGATTCTCAGTGTCCTCGTCAAGCTTCCTGGTGTTCAGCGAAGTACTGCTAGAGGCAGCCTTGTTTGTGCCTGCAGTTGCTGTAACAAGATAAAAATTATAACCACAAAATGTCCATTAAAAGTTCCAAGTCTACCAAGAGCAATCAAACTTAGAAAACCATAACACAAAAAGGTCATGAGAAGTATAATAACTCCCCAATGAGTACTTTTGGAACAACAAAGATCTTATATAACTTCAATCTAGAAGTAAATAACATTCAATATAATTTATTATCAAGTAACCATCTCCACCATACTTCAAACAATGTTCAACAAAAAGGATTAGGAAATATAAAAACCATATACAATTTAACCCCTAAGATGTCTAATAATAAAATTGAACTTTGATATAGTTGCTAAATTGTAAAATTACCCTTCAGGTATACAATCCACAAAAATTTAGTCGTGAGCAGAACTCAATTTAAGCGACAGATTTAATCTCTTAAAAAGGTGAAACAATAAAGGAAGAGAAAAGCCCTTAACACGTCAATAGATACAATTTCGGTACATCAAACGCCAAAAGATATATCAATCGCACGCACAAATAGATGATGCAGAGAAATATAAACCCTAACTGAAAGAAACCAAGAGAACATTAGTAGGAATCCACAAATTTTTATACACGTAAAGAGGATTGATACTTGATAAGAATCGGAACCCTAGCTGAATGAAAAAGAGGGTATGTGTACATATATCTAGAGAGAGAGAGAGAGATAGGGACTGACACTTTTTGATGGTTTCGATCTCAGCACCAGAACGACGGGCGGCGTTGACGGCTTTCTCATCCTTGCGAGCGGCGGCGGTGGGAGCTTTCTTCCGGATCACCACCGGCTCCCAGTCTTGTGAGATGGAACCACTCATCCTTCTCTCTCTCTCTCTCTCTCCAAAAAATCTGAGCACTGCGAGTTGTGAGAGAAGAGAGTCTATCGGCCTTTATAAAAAGCAAAATATGGACGTTGTTTGTTTGCATGGGTTACGTTATCCCATAGCTGGATTGCAAATTAGCTGCACCAAGAATGGCTTATTTTCTCGTAATTCCCCTTGTGTCCAGTAAATTGCGTACAGTGCCTATAGTACATTTTTTGAAATATAATGGGTGTCTCTGTAATTAAACTAAATGTTAGGGGGTCTATATATAAATTACCCCAAGAAAAAACGAGGGTTTTTTTACATCTGTTTAATTTTTTCTTTTCCATTTTCTTCCCATAATTCACTCTTTAATCCCATTTAGCTATTGTTTTGAAACGGAACGTCACTATTATACTTCATTTCTCTCCGAATAACCACACAACTTCTTTTTAAACTCTACTCAACTATTTAATTCTGTGTCTTATGAATAATCAGTTCAGCNGAAACGGAACGTCACTATTATACTTCATTTCTCTCCGAATAACCACACAACTTTTTAAACTCTACTCAACTATTTAATTCTGTGTCTTATGAATAATCAGTTCAGCTTGCAGTAAACAGAATTTAAAAAAAAAACCGATGAGTATTGAATTGAAACAAACTATACAGATTGAATTCTCTTCGGGTTTTACGAGAAATTTGTTTCGCTCAACATAATAGTAAAGAAATAAATTCATAAGTAATCCATTTGTCAAGAAAGGGATGGTCCTTGCTTAATAACTTCTTCTCCCTAACTAAAATCCTGTTCTGAAAATGTCTCATCTAAATTCAGACAACTTCTTCATTCAAAGACGCCCACAACTTGATGTACACATAACTCAGCATTGAACCATGCATACCACATCAGAAGGCAAGAATCATCTCACTCTGTAATCCCCCCCTTCTGCTTCATTTATATTCATCTAATTCTCAACCACCAACATAACTTCCTTGTCTATTCTGATGCTCGCTGTCTACCTTCAGGCCATTGGGAACTACATTATCCTTCTGATTACCTTTTACTTCATTTCCAAGACTTTCAACACCATCCTCGTTGAGATGTTCCGGCACTACAAATATGATGAATAGATTATAACTCATCATCAAAGATACAGTTCAATCAGCAGACAAATAATAGCCGGATTAAGGAGTAAACACATTATCCATAAAAATATAAATTTAGTTTCGTTCCAATCCTATAAAAACTTTTCTGAAGATAATGCAATTTCTTTCTAATAATGAGGCCTAAACTACATCTTGCCTCTAGACTTTTCATAACTATTGTGAGGCTTGTCCGAATAAGCAAGGGCTGGTGGGATTGCTGTGTTATGTTCATGCCATTACAACCGAACCACAAGGCCATGATTGGCAGCTGAAATGAGCAGCAGTAGTTATGGACACACAAACACGGAGAGACATGCAATAAGGTGAAATTGATAAATAGAAAACAGCATACTGAAAAACAAAGTCATGCAAGCAAATAATCAAACTTAAGCAACTATTGCAATCAAACTTGCAAGGTAAGTTACAGAACCTCTCCATGAAATCTAATTAGTTGATAATGCAGGGCAAAAAAGCCATTTTAACAGCATGGTACAAATGAAATTTGGAAAATTAAAATTCCCAAAGCTAGATCACAGCCAATTTAGCCGCTCTTCTGTACATCTCTATATTAGCACTCAAAACTGTTGCATTATAGACTAACTAGTGAAGATTTCACAGAAAATATCAAGCAAAATGTTAAAAGGCATGCAATATATCCAATAAAGAACAGTCTTGATTCTTTTTCAATAAATGAACATTCTTAGTTGCAAAATTGCACAGCAATTGTCCATTCTCACACGGATTAGATCAGTTACCTTGAGAAAAAAAAAACAACTAAGAAATCACTCTATGGATGATAAACACAACAAATATCTCACCAAGCAATTAACCTCTCCCTCTGAATTTGCTTCCACCGTATTAAGAATCCCCTCGTCAAGATCTTCCATACATTTGCTAGCATCAGCTATGAGTGAGTGCTGCTACAAACAAAATTAGAAGACAATTAACGCACAAACAACACGATGTTACACAAATCTCTTGCATTTGCAATAAACACAAATATATAGATGTATCCTTATACATATTTGTATGTGTATGCTCTTGACATACAAAAACACAATTAACCTCACAAATCATTGATTCACTGTCATTTGGTAAACTTCCANAGCACAAATATATAGATGTATCCTTATACATATTTGTATGTGTATGCTCTTGACATTCAAAAACACAATTAACCTCACAAATCATTGATTCACTGTCATTTGGTAAACTTCCACACAGAATAGAGACATTTTCTGGAACCACTCCGCCAGTATTATTATTTTCAGAATCTACAATGTTTGTCTCTCTAGCATCATCAACATGCACCTGCAAAATTATTGAAATCAACTCAAGTTGCTACAGAAAAACTAGTCATATGATTATAAGCAAATACCACAGAAATGGATATCTGTCTGTGTACCTGTGACTCTACAGATTTAGCCAGCGACAAAACAATGGTGGGAAGCCGATCAATGTCCCAACCCAGAATTTCACAAATGGCCAGCCCATAAGCTCTATGCGCCCTCCTCTTCTTCGTCTTAGCTATTGACATGGAGTGTTGAACAAGCGCAACACAGTCCTTAAACCTCTTCCCAGCTTTCTTCCCAACCCCACCACAAACCAAACAACAGAACTCACCTTTCCCATAATTCTTCTCATAGTAACCCCTCAATTCGCTGTCTTCCTTTAACACCTTCAAGAAAAACTTGTCCTCTTTGCATCCATCCTCATCCATCTCATCATCTTCCTCCATTTCATCATCTCCATCACTATTATCGTCATCACTATCCGCATTGCTCATCAAAAAGTCCTGCGTAGCTTTCAAAGCCTTTTGCTGCACTCTGTTCGCAGCAAACCGGGCTTCTTCTTCAGCAGAGGGTAACCGGGTGGTGCGAATCGACCGGAGCTTCAATTCAGGCCAGCCGGAGGTAGTTGCCGGCGGGGTTTCGATGGGGGGTTCGCAAGGCCATTCTATGTCGGAGACCGGAGAAGGGTTATTTCTTGGTGGCCCGATTTTACTCTTCCGGCCATTTTTAGCCCTGATGGTCTTTCTTTCCTTCTTGAATTTTGTGGAACTGGAGGCTTGGAGGTGTGTTGATGTGTGGTGGTTAGGGTTTGGTCGGGCAGGGCAATGGCGCCATAGAGAGTGGAGGTAGTTGACATCTTCTCTCAGTTTCTCTTCATAGAATGGATCCATCGGCAGAGAGAGAGAGACAGAAATTGTAGGGTTAGGGTTCGGAATTTTTGAACGACAAGGTTGGATTAGGCGGATCGTAGCTTGAATTGGATTTCCCTAGCAGAATCCGAATGAAGTTTAAAAACCTGATCCAAATCCGAGGTCTTCCACACAATTCTTACCCGAGTGTGTTCTGGATAGTGTTTTGTAAAATTGGAAATTGAAAATTGCAACATGAAATTTGAAAGTTGAAGGGTGAATATTGAATTTGTGGATTTTTTTGGTACCTATTGAAATTTAAAGTACTGAATTAAACTAATATGTTTGATAACTATATAGTTGACATGTGAAAATAAATTAATTTTTAATTTTACCCTTCTATTCTTTAATTGAAAAATATTTATAAAATATGCACAATAAGTGAAAAATAAAATTTGGTCAAACAATAATAATAAATAATAAATAATCAAATAATAATAAGTGAACAATAATAAATTGAGTAACACAATAAATGAACAATAACATCTGATAAAAAAAATAACAGCAAATAAATAATCAAATCATAATAAGTGAACAATAAAAAATTAAATAACACAATAAGTAAAAAATAACTAATAAATAATCGAATAACAAAAAGTGAACAATCACAATAACTAAACAATAATAAATTAAATAACAAAATAATTGAACAATAATAGCTGATAAAAAAAACAATAACAACAACTAATAAATAATTGAATTGAAAAAATACAATGAATTAAATTTCATTAATAACATGTGTGTGTATGTGCAATTTGTGTGTCTATGTGTGTAATTGTGTGTGTGGGTGTATATATGTGTTGAAATATGCGTGTTGTAGAATGTGTGTTTGCAATAGACAAGAGAAGAAAAATAAAAAAAAAGAAGAAAAAGATAAGAGAAGTTGCCGACTAAAGAAGACTTACTTGTCGTTGAAGACAACAATCAGTAAGGTGGATAGATAAGTTAGGGGTTATGGAGAGAAAACTAATTATAGTTTTAATAGGATTATAAAATATTTTGGAGTATAATTATCATATTATAAAATATTATTAAATATATTTTTGTTGAGCGCTTTCAACTTTCAGAATTAAGTAAGATATATCCTACTTAATATTGTAATCTATTTTTAAAGAGCATTTAATATATTAAGAGAATTTAAATTTTAATTATCAAGCAGGCTTAATTAATAAATGTCGAATATATTCATTTTAAATCTCTCTTCATAGAATGGATCCATCAAAAAAGAGAGAGATAGATAGAGAAATTCCAGGGTTCGGATTTATAATTTTTGAACGACAAAATTGAATTAAGCGAATGTAACTTGAATCGGATTTCCCTAATCGAATCTGACTGCAGTTTATAAACTTGATCCAACATTGAGAAGAATATCTCATGAATTCTTCCTCACAATTCATACCCATTTTTTTTTCTCTTTTTTAAGAATATGTCTAAGTTTGTGTTTACTATTCTTTCGAGCTTAAATACTGATTATCATAGTTCGAGCAAGTTTATAATATGTCTCATGAGAAATAAGATTGACTAATCCTTAAAGAGTATGAGAATTGTAAAACTTAAGATCTTTGAGTTATTAGAGGTTAGACTTGATCATTGAACTATCTTTAAGGGTTTTTATACAAAAAAATTGATTTCATCTAATTGACCAAGTTTTTTACCATCCTATATCCAAAGTCTCATGTAATATTAACTTTTTTATACATATGTTTTAGATGATATCGTAATCATAATCAAATCTAAATATTGTTATATCCATAAATTTATAAAATTAGTTTATATATGATAATTGAATTTAAAATCAAATCAAAATTTGACATACTATTAAGCCTAATCAAAATAACATTATCCAAAAAGGTGTGCGAGATTTTCGATCTCCCTCTCTATTTTTGCACCCAAAAGAGGGGGGCATATGTTATTGTACATGACCTATGTAATTTTTTTTTTTTTTTTTGATTTAGAGTCAAGGGTTTTTGCCCCAACTTACTCGTATTTCGATTAATTTTCTTCTTAGTCTGGTCAAAGACAGATTATCTACGCCAAAATTAGAATATTCATGAAGGATAAATTATAAATATTCTGATCTCAAGAGATTACTAGAATTCAAATTCAGGATGTATAAGTTAAAAACTCATCTCTATTATTACTGCTTGAGACCTATGTTATTACACATCCATGTAACATTTGAAATTAGAATTTCTCTCTATTGATTTTTTTTATTGATTCGGTTGAACGGGTATTAAAAATGCAATCTAGATAGATCACTTTAAAACTAGCTTGAGTTTAATTCAATATTTTTAATACTTGATAAAAAAAAACCTTTTGATACAGTGATACTTATGTTAATCTTGGACAAAAAAACTTAGCCTAATTTAAATTTAGATAGTTTTCGGATTAAATTGTTGGGTTTTCGGTACTCAAGCTGCACTATTAACTTAGGTTTCAAATCAAGTTCACTCTCAATTTAATTCGAATCCGACCCGAATTTTTATAACCTGACATCAATTCGTCGGGTCAACAAAAACGAACAGTATCCGTTTAAAGAAACCACTGGCACTCGGTCCACGCCTTTCTGCTCCAATGAAATGGCGGGAATGTGCTAAGCTCGTAACTACCCATAAAACCCTCATGCTTTCTCTATGGTGACACTCTTCCATTTCTTCACAATCGCTCCCCGTAATCCTCACTGTTCAACCACCTTTTTCTTGCAGAAAATCCATAGAATCCTACGATTCGCGGCTCCAATGGCTTCTTCGAACGTCATTGCGGAGTACGCAAAGTCTGGTCGATCTTCGTGCAAAAAATGCTCAAAAACGATCGCTAAAGATGCTCCGAGACTGGGTTTGGTGAGCAGAGACTCGAGAGGGTTTGATATGACCAAATGGCATCACCTGGAGTGCTTTCCTTCGAATTCGGCATCAATTAATGCACTTGACGCAATCAAAGGGTTTTCATCGTTCAAGGTACGGTTGGGTCTTAGATTCAAAACAATTAGGGTTTCGTTGTGAGGTTGATGGCTAAATGTGAATGCGGAAGTCAATTATTTTTGGGGTATGTATTGTATTGGATTGAGCTTAAAGCTCATATGTGTTTTGTTTATTCAGGGTAGTGATCAAGAGGCTTTGAAGAAAGTGGTGAATGTTGGTGAACAGTCGAAGGAGAAGGTAAAAGCCGAGTTTTTGTATTAGTTTGCTGCTCATTTTGAAGTATAAGAAATTTTCATGAAAAAGAATTATAGTCTCTTGAAGTGTATCTGTAGCCAAATGTATACATTTTGAATTTGATCCTATTTTCCATTTAAAAATGACGTACAGTGTTGGAATCTCGAGAAAAAAATTGTTTGGGTAAAAAAAAAAAAACTACTGTTCTTCTGCCTTATTTTCGGCATTCACCGAAGTCACTTTACAAATATACAGGCCAACATGAAATTAGTATTTCTCAACCTCAACTGAAGTTTTCCACACAGGCCCTAAGGTTCCACATTTAAGGCATGCAGTTTGATCTCTTTTTTCACTTACCCCAAATTGTGCATTTCAAACATGTAATAGTGTTTGGCAGAGTTGTTTAGACAAGGGATATCACTATGTCAGATGTACCACGTACAATAGGGGGTTTAAGATGCATCAATATGTTTATGCCTCAAAGGTACTGCTAGGGTTCTGTTTTCTGTTCTGCCTAGAAACCCCAAGGTGCCATCGTAGTACTCATGACAAACTTTATGGTGCTTCAGCTATGGTGAGTTTGATAATATAGAAAGGAGGAAGCTACAAAGCAATTCCCGGAAGAATCGAAAAAGGAATAAAAGAAAGAGCACTAAGTTTTATGCACGAATTCAGAAAGATTCTGTTTAATGGTAATGTAAAAGCAGCAGTTTTCTTTGAAATATCATTCTTTCTCGTACAAGGGTTCGAAATACTAAGACATTTAGGAGTTTATCATCACTGATGAATTTGCATAAACTCAATGATGTAAGTTGACCTGGAGGGATTTGGCCATTGAAGTGGAATTTTTGAGAATTTGGGGTTATTGACCATGTACTTTTTCAATAGGAAATATGCCTAATGGTTCGTGGAGGCTGATGCTTTGGACATACATTTTGGTAACTGGCTTCTGCTGGCTGATGCATCCAAGTTACATGCTTGTTTGTGTGTGGATATTATCTTTTGTTGCATATGTATTATCATCTTCATTATAAGCATACAAGTCTGTAACTTAATAGGTTTCAGATGGAGATGAAAATGCGTTTGAAGGAAGCAGAGAGAAAATTGGCATAGGACTGAAGGTAGACAGTGTGTTTTTCTTGTTATCCATGGTCCTTTTACTGTTACTTCTTTGTGTTCATGGTTTACATTTTTTCATCGCAAGGTTCGTAAAAGAGATGGAAATGAGGAAAGAACTTTGAAGAAGCAAAAGGTAGACAGGTGCATTTTTGAAGTTGCTAATCATTGTTAAGGATAAATTTTCCTCAATCACAATTCACAAGTATGTCTATTGGGTTTGGTTTATATCCTACTGCAGTTATAATTAGTTTTATTGGATCTCCGGTTGTACAGGCTGTAAGATGAAAGGCTTGCAATTTATAAGCAGTACTAAACAGATTATTACCTTTTCCCTTGTGATTTCCCTCCTGTTCCATATTTTAGTCTCTGAGGCACTGAATACGCTCCAACTGTTTAATTCATTTTAATGTTTCAGAGTTTCTAATGATTGCTCAGATGCTGAAAATATTACTGTTGACTACACTGTTTCCAAAACTAAAATCTGTTATGCTTTGGACTCATTCTTGTGAGTGCTTGATTTGTTAAAATATTGCACTAAATTCATGATGTCCAATATCATGCAATAGCAGTTGACTTGGTAGTCTAACACATGATTGATTGTTTTTTTGTCTAAGATATACTCTATTATCATATTATTTTTTACGATTGTTTTTCAACATCCCCTCTTAATGTGAGTTGGATTGTTACTCATTTATCTATTATTTTGCTCTTAATTCCTCCTAGTTGGCTACGCCTAATGAAGCTAGTGAGCTGGAGGTAGCCTTTTCTGTTTCTGATGTCAAGGATAAGTATAAGGTATGCTATCAGCAAGGTTTGTCCATTTACTGTAGCATCCCACAATATTAGCAGTAATTTATATGAGAGTAGATCATCAAAGCATTTTTGTGGATGTATTGTTGTCATATCAACCTTTTTCTTGGTCATATAGTTTTAGCTCTTACCAGATTTTTTGTTTTGTATTCAGAATGCCACATTATCATCCAAGTGGAAGGCATTCCAGACAATCATATTTCTGGAACGGGTGAGTATGGATGCCTGGATGAACCATATTCACTTAGGCAATGGGTTATTTGTACCTGAGTGGCTAACATTGACACATATCTTTGTTTTTATTTTCTTTCTTTTTGTTGGGTACAACCTTTTGGTTAAAATATTCTTCCCGAAACTAATGAATCTACAAGAAGTTGTGCTGAAAGATTTGATGTTAGTCCCATGGTATGCTGATCGAAAAAAAGTCTCATGGTACAGAATTTTTTATTTTTTCCTACTACTCTGACATGTTGCTGGAATAACTGTCATTTGTGGCATTTCTGCTTCCTTTTTGTAGATTGACTGCCATCTACATGCTTGTTGCTGCATCCTCTTTTATTTTTTTTTATCCTTACATGTTTTAAGAGCGTCCTATCCTGCAATGATGTCAGGTGTTGACATTGCTTCTGATATTACTGGCATTTTGTTGATGCATTTCTTATTTATTTTTCTAAGGATGATCGCCTTCATGATTCGGAAAAAATTGCTGCTTTTGATTTTGATGGATGTCTTGCAAAAACATCAGTGAAGAGGTATAAAAATTTATAGTTTTTGAGATATTTATAGAAATCTTTATTGTGTGGTTTTTAAGTAGATAATAACACAAAATTGTAGCATTCAACAGCTTAATGTAATGGCATCTTATAAACAGGTTATTCCACGTTTAGTATTATTAAGTTTACAGCGTATTGCACATTCTAATATGTATCCTTATACTGGCATTTATCAATTGATACCTAATTGATCTATAGCAGTATTTTTAGCCAACTGCATAAGTTCTAAACTACCAAACTTAATAAGTAAAATCATTCACGGATCCTTTGACTAATTTTGTATTGTAGATGATCTGGTTGGCTAGCCACCTGGCAAACCTTGTAACCCCCCCAAAATTGTTGCAATCCAAAGTAACTGTCTCTAATATCAATTCCTGATGTGCACTTCATATATTATCTCAATATCCTGAATTGCAGCGCGGTAATTAAGTGCAGCTATATGTGTTTCTTATGTAGCATAAATGTTCTACATGTAGATTTAAATGTATCCATGCTTGTACTTAGGGCTGCAAACTACCCAAATTGAGCAGAGTATTAGCTTGCTTAAGCTTGGCTCTGTTGGTATTTGATAGAGTTTGAGCTCAAGTGAGCTTGCAACCCTATCTCGAGCTTACCTCTTTGGCTGTTAAGTAATCATGGGTCGAGTAATCAAACCGTCAAAGAGGTCCAAAAAGTCGATGTTTCGAAGTTCGAACCCATAGAAACTACAAACCATGCCATTGGCTTATGTTCACCAGTAGAAACTACAAATCATGCCACTAGCTTATGTTCTTGAGCTAGCGTGAACTTAGCTCGGAGACATGCTCATGTTCAACCCGTGTAACTGTCAAGCCTCCAAGCCAAGCTCAAACTTAAGCTAAGCTCATTTTTTAAATAAACAAAATTTAAAATGGGACTCAAATTTGCTGAGCCCAAATCTATTCAGCAATGGTTTGGTTCTTTTTCAGCCTTTGTACCACTATTGCATGTGATGAAGTCTTTGTCTAAAAAACAAATTTCTCTACCTTCATAGTGTGTCCTGTAATATTTTTGGGCCCGGTGGAACTAATTAATTTAGCTCATTCTACAAGTATTAATTGGAATATTGATTGAGAACTTCCTTCTTTCCTTTAATTTCAGAGTAGGTTCAGATGCTTGGTCGCTTATGTATCCCTCAATACCGGAGAAGCTGCAGAGCCTGTACAATGATGGTTATAAGCTGGTTTGCCCTTTGACTCCTTAAAACACTAGATTTTTTATATTGGGTTTCCAATCTGGCAACTGNCGGAGAAGCTGCAGAGCCTGTACAATGATGGTTATAAGCTGGTTTGGCCTTTGACTCCTTAAAACACTAGATTTTTTATATTGGGTTTCCAATCTGGCAACTGNCGGGCTGTAAGATGAAACGCTTGCAATTTATAAGCAGTACTAAACAGATTATTACCTTTTCCCTTGTGATTTCCCTCCTGTTCCATATTTTAGGCTCTGAGGCACTGAATACGCTCCAACTGTTTAATGCATTTTAATGTTTCAGAGTTTCTAATGATTGCTCAGATGCTGAAAATATTACTGTTGACTACACTGTTTCCAAAACTAAAATCTGTTATGCTTTGGACTCATTCTTGTGAGTGCTTGATTTGTTAAAATATTGCACTAAATTCATGAAGTCCAATATCATGCAATAGCAGTTGACTTGGTAGTCTAACACATGATTGATTGTTTTTTTGTCGAAGATATACTCTATTATCATATTATTTTTTACGATTGTTTTTCAACATCCCCTCTTAATGTGAGTTGGATTGTTACTCATTTATCTATTATTTTGCTCTTAATTCCTCCTAGTTGGCTACGCCTAATGAAGCTAGTGAGCTGGAGGTAGCCTTTTCTGTTTCTGATGTCAAGGATAAGTATAAGGTATGCTATCAGCAAGGTTTGTCCATTTACTGTAGCATCCCACAATATTAGCAGTNTGGTTATTGATTCTTATTGTTGTCAGCTAAGTTGATCAAGTTGCATAACTATATTCTAATCATTACATTTCATTCTTTATCCTGAAACTGTGTTTCATCGTTGTCATTAATAGGTAATTTTCACCAACGAATCCAACATTGAGCGCTGGAAGAATAAAAGACAGGTCGCCGTGGACTCAAAAATTGGACGTCTGAACAGTTTTATTGAGGAAGTGAAAGTCCCTATTCAGGTGGTTTAGTCTGGTTCCTGTAGGTTTTCCTTTTTTGATCCCATAAGTGTGTGAACAGGAATTGAACAGTCTGAACTCTGAAGGATAAAATTTTATCTTTGTTGCCTAAAGAGAAAAAGAAAATAAAATCATATTACATTTTTCATTCATTTTTTGTGAGAACTTCACTTTTGTCCTTGCTGAAAGAAAAGTGATTTGTTTAAATACTTCCCTATTTTATGAAGTTTTTTTTGTCCCACCGACATTTGACTTTTGGAATTAATTTAATACTCTGCACCTTCTCTCAGATTTTTGGTATGTTTTACTTAAGAGTATGTTTCTTTTTTTTTAATTAGTTGCTGTCATCTACATGATGTTCTCCATGTATGCATTTCTTTTGTAAAAAAAAAGTTGAAAAACCGAGTAATGGGGTCTCAATGCTAAAAAGACAATTATAGTGCTTCTGTTAAAAATATGGTTTTAAGACTTTTAGATTGTTGTAAAATTTATTTCGAAATTCTTGAGAGGTTTATTTTCTGCTTTGGCTTCCTTAGCTTCTCCTGATTATTTGTAGATTCTAGTGATTTTTAAATTAGCTATCATTCCTGGTCCCCAATTCCCCTGGAATTCCTCATCATTAGAGTACTTCACAGCTGGTCGATCTAAATTTGTTGCTATGGTGTGCTCTACCCTACNTTTGTAGATTCTAGTGATTTTTAAATTAGCTATCATTCCTGGTCCCCAATTCTCCTGGAATTCCTCATCATGAGAGTACTTCACAGCTGGTCGATCTAAATTTGTTGCTATGGTGTGCTCTACCCTACATCTTCTGATTTAGGGTGCCCTGTCCATACAAGCTCTGAATCTTGGAAGTTAATGGTGCTTGGAAAGTGGGCATCATTATTTTATTAATTTTATCGAACTTCCTTGATGCTTAGAATTTTGGAACAATTATTTTTTTAATATAGTTGGACTTGTTTGAGGTATGTGATAAATGAATTATACCTGCATAACGAAATATTTTAGGAAACTGTGAAAGAAGTTAACTTGCAATCATCAGTATGCAGGTTTTCATTGCTTGTGGGTATGATAAATCTAATGGTCAAGCAGAAGATCCCTTCCGCAAACCCAAACCTGGGATGTGGCGCATAATGCAGCAACACTTCAACTCTGGCATTGCGGTTGATATGAATCAGTTATCATCTCGTTCACATTCTTGCTTTACTTTCTTTTTAGTTTTTGGGCTCTCTAAGGCATCTATTTTCACTATTCTTTTACATAGGAAGATCTCCTACCATTTTCTTGTCCATCTTCTGTCCACAATTATTTTATGGTTTCTAAATTCTTTACCATGACATTATCATAGAAAATGGAAACAGTCAATTGACATAAGATTTCTCGCTGCACCACAGATCATTTTATGTTGGTGATGCAGCTGGGAGACCTGATGATCATAGTGATGCTGACATCAAGTTTGCACAGGTACTTGAAAAGTCCATAAGCGAAATATTTGTATCATCTTCATGCACTAATAAAACACTTACATTCTAAACTTGCATTTTCTCTAATCCCATCAGCTTTCTTGTCCATTCTGTTTAGTAGTTTGCAGTCATAAATCTGCTCATGTTACACCACAATACCAAATTGATTTGCTCCCAACCCATTCCTGGATCATTCTATATGTTGTGATTTTGAGTCCATTTTATTTGCCTGATTAATCTGGAAAATTGTTCAAGCTTTTAGACATTTTGTNTGGCCGTCTCTATACTTCGTTTTGCAAGCCTTTCCATTGCTTCATTGCTACTCGCTGCATTCTTAAACTCATCTTCCCAATACCTATCATCCTCCTCTGCACTCGACTCCTCATCTTCATCAATCCCCAAATCATCATCTCCACCACCTTCAATGTCCAAAATCACATCCTGATCACCATCATCATCATCGTCGCTATTGTCACCCTCATCATCCCCATCATCCTCATCCCAATCAATCACCTCGGTCTCCCTATCATTACGTCGACGATCATCATCATCATCTGGGGCATCACAACCAAATTCCATCTCCTCTAATTTAGCCTTCCACTCTTTTGTATAAGGATGCAACAATTCAACCGGATGATTTCCTAGCAGAAACTCCAAACACTTGGATTTTTTCTCATCACTCAATTTCTCATAACCCTTCACCACATCATCCACAAATGCCTTCGGACTCACCTTCACAATCTTACACAATCCACCAAAATAAGTAGACAACTCGACCCTCCCATCATCATTCTCCACCTCACACAAAAAATCCCTCTCTGTTTCTGGATCAAGCAATGGCGTCAATGCCTTGAAGAAATCATCCTGAGGCTCAAACCTGCACTGATACACGGGCCTCTTCACGTATATAATATCGGGTCTCATCCATGCCGCACATTGTGTTATCAATGCCCTCGACTTATTGCCAAGCCTCCCCATCAAACTCCACTTATCCAACCTCTGTTTCCCAGCTTCAAGCACAACCTCACAAACCAAAGTCCATTGTTGCCAAGGCAATTCCGAAACTCGCCACTTCGGGTGCCTAACAAACACCCAAAAGTACCTAAACCCTAAACTCTTATCCATGAAATCCAACCTCTTCTGAAAATCTTGAGCCATTTCAAACTGCTCAATTTTTTCCCATTCGTCATGGTCCTTAACTTCACCAATCATCGTCACACATTCATCGGAAAATCGCCCACGAATGGGGTCACCTAAAACCACTCCACGCCACGAATATGGCCCAAATTCACCATATTTGTACCAATCATAAGGGTGTTTCAGATTTGGGTCATCTTTTTCCATAAACCTGACCAACCTATCATAACCCAAACCGATCATTTGAAGCTCTTCTTCGGAAAAATTATCTGGGTAGTTTTTGTGAGGGTTTTTGAGCCTATAGAACAAACTCTCAGCTAGTTTTTGGCTTTTCCTGCGAGCATTTCGCCTTGCCTCTCGCCGGAGCTCAGCGGGTCCTTCTATGCGGCCGGGGGAGGGCCCTCCTGACTTCTTCTTGCTCCGTCCGGCGAATGAACGGAGGTCTCTTTGGTGGATGGTGGCATTTGGGTCCGAAAATGGAGGATTACGAGTTTGAGAGAAGCACTGGGATTGAAATGAGAGGCGTTTGGTGCTCTTTGGGGAGGAGAGAATCGGGAATAGGGTTATGAGGAGAGGGTTTGAAAATCTGGAGAGAGAATATGATGGGGATTGGAAGGTGGAGATAGGAGGGTTTAGGGTTTTAGAGAGGGAGAGGTTTGGAGTCAGCATTTGGGGAGTGGAAATGAGGAGAGAGAATTAGACGGAGGGAGGATATGAGCTTTTGCCTGCCTCTTGTGTTGATAGTTGAGAACCAGTTTTACAATGGAAGAATCACACTTTGTACCCCAAAAAATTAAAAAAAAATTATTTTATATTTTTAAAAATTAAATTTAATACATGAAGAATATAATGCAAAAAATTTAAATTTTTTGGGATATAAAATATAAAAAATTCCTCAACCAAAATAGTTGGTACACTCTTAAGGATTAGTTGTGATAATCAAAGTCATATCATATTATATTTGTGCGGTGATATTTTAGATTCAATTTTACTTTGAAAATTTAACTATTGTGTAGATTAAGTAGCACTAAAATCAATATTGGTCCATAAAACTCTAAGGTGTAATTCAAGTGATAAAAAAGACGAGTTGTATTCGCAAACTTTCTAAGTTCGAATTTTGGCAATTTTCAGACTACGAGAGATTTATCTCTCATGAATTCTCTAATTCTGGTATGAATGACCTACTTTTGGCCAAGGGTGGCTTAAGACAATTAGAGGCCTAAAGCAAAAACACTAAATGTAGTGTTTTTTTATTTTTAATATTAATTTTTAAAAAAAATTAATTTATTTTCAATTTATTATATGAGAGAGAGACCGAAGAAGGACATACTAGTATTACTGCAAAAAATATTTTAACTTTTGTTTTTGTTTTTTATTAGAAAGAGAGTTTAATTTTAACTTTTTTTTTAATATTTTGTACTAATTTTTACACAAAAAGAGAGAGAGAAAAAAAAATAAGGGTAAATATGAGTTGACTTTTGAAAACTTTTTATTTTTTCAACTTATGATTTTTAGAAATCTAATGTTATGAATTTAATCATGAACCCAAATTATTACAATAAAAATATTGATTGTACTTAATATTTTGGGGCCTTTTTTTTNAACAATCTCCTTCACAAGATTTCTGTAAGTAAATGGTCTCACAGCCGCTCGCAAGAACAGCTCAGGAGGGATTCTACTCTTCTTCACCCTCTTCCTAAATGGACCATACCCAAGCTGCTTCCATTCTTCTGCACTCACTTTTGCCCTCGTACGCCTCATCGCCATTTCATCTCCTTCTGAGGATACCCTTTTTCCCTTCTCTTCCATTATACTTGACTGCTGCTTCTCATACAACTTAGTAGCCGTCTCTATACTTCGTTTTGCAAGCCTTTCCATTGCTTCATTGCTACTCACTGCATTCTTAAACTCATCTTCCCAATACCTCTCATCCTCCTCTGCACTCGACTCCTCATCTTCATCAATCCCCAAATCATCATCTCCACCACCTTCAATGTCCAAAATCACATCCTGATCACCATCATCATCATCGTCGCTATTGTCACCCTCATCATCCCCATCATCCTCATCCCAATCAATCACCTCGGTCTCCCTATCATTACGACGACGATCATCATCATCATCTGGGGCATCACAACCAAATTCCATCTCCTCTAATTTAGCCTTCCACTCTTTTGTATAAGGATGCAACAATTCAACCGGATGATTTCCTAGCAGAAACTCCAAACACTTGGATTTCTTCTCATCACTCAATTTCTCATAACCCTTCACCACATCATCCACAAATGCCTTCGGACTCACCTTCACAATCTTACACAATCCACCAAAATAAGTAGACAACTCGACCCTCCCATCATCATTCTCCACCTCACACAAAAAATCCCTCTCTGTTTCTGGATCAAGCAATGGCGTCAATGCCTTGAAGAAATCATCCTGAGGCTCAAACCTGCACTGATACACGGGCCTCTTCACGTATATAATATCGGGTCTCATCCATGCCGCACATTGTGTTATCAATGCCCTCGACTTATTGCCAAGCCTCCCCATCAAACTCCACTTATCCAACCTCTGTTTCCCAGCTTCAAGCACAACCTCACAAACCAAAGTCCATTGTTGCCAAGGCAATTCCGAAACTCGCCACTTCGGGTGCCTAACAAACACCCAAAAGTACCTAAACCCTAAACTCTTATCCATGAAATCCAACCTCTTCTGAAAATCTTGAGCCATTTCAAACTGCTCAATTTTTTCCCATTCGTCATGGTCCTTAACTTCACCAATCATCGTCACACATTCATCGGAAAATCGCCCACGAATGGGGTCACCTAAAACCACTCCACGCCACGAATATGGCCCAAATTCACCATATTTGTACCAATCATAAGGGTGTTTCAGATTTGGGTCATCTTTTTCCATAAACCTGACCAACCTATCATAACCCAAACCGATCATTTGAAGCTCTTCTTCGGAAAAATTATCTGGGTAGTTTTTGTGAGGGTTTTTGAGCCTATAGAACAAACTCTCAGCTAGTTTTTGGCTTTTCCTGCGAGCATTTCGCCTTGCCTCTCGCCGGAGCTCAGCGGGTCCTTCTATGCGGCCGGGGGAGGGCCCTCCTGACTTCTTCTTGCTCCGTCCGGCGAATGAACGGAGGTCTCTTTGGTGGATGGTGGCATTTGGGTCCGAAAATGGAGGATTACGAGTTTGAGAGAAGCACTGGGATTGAAATGAGAGGCGTTTGGTGCTCTTTGGGGAGGAGAGAATCGGGAATAGGGTTATGAGGAGAGGGTTTGAAAATCTGGAGAGAGAATATGATGGGGATTGGAAGGTGGAGATAGGAGGGTTTAGGGTTTTAGAGAGGGAGAGGTTTGGAGTCAGCATTTGGGGAGTGGAAATGAGGAGAGAGAATTAGACGGAGGGAGGATATGAGCTTTTGCCTGCCTCTTGTGTTGATAGTTGAGAACCAGTTTTACAATGGAAGAATCACACTTTGTACCCCAAAAAATTAAAAAAAAATTATTTTATATTTTTAAAAATTAAATTTAATACATGAAGAATATAATGCAAAAAATTTAAATTTTTTGGGATATAAAATATAAAAAATTCCTCAACCAAAATAGTTGGTACACTCTTAAGGATTAGTTGTGATAATCAAAGTCATATCATATTATATTTGTGCGGTGATATTTTAGATTCAATTTTACTTTGAAAATTTAACTATTGTGTAGATTAAGTAGCACTAAAATCAATATTGGTCCATAAAACTCTAAGGTGTAATTCAAGTGATAAAAAAGACGAGTTGTATTCGCAAACTTTCTAAGTTCGAATTTTGGCAATTTTCAGACTACGAGAGATTTATCTCTCATGAATTCTCTAATTCTGGTATGAATGACCTACTTTTGGCCAAGGGTGGCTTAAGACAATTAGAGGCCTAAAGCAAAAACACTAAATGTAGTGTTTTTTTATTTTTAATATTAATTTTTAAAAAAAATTAATTTATTTTCAATTTATTATATGAGAGAGAGACCGAAGAAGGACATACTAGTATTACTGCAAAAAATATTTTAACTTTTGTTTTTGTTTTTTATTAGAAAGAGAGTTTAATTTTAACTTTTTTTTTAATATTTTGTACTAATTTTTACACAAAAAGAGAGAGAGAAAAAAAAATAAGGGTAAATATGAGTTGACTTTTGAAAACTTTTTATTTTTTCAACTTATGATTTTTAGAAATCTAATGTTATGAATTTAATCATGAACCCAAATTATTACAATAAAAATATTGATTGTACTTAATATTTTGGGGCCTTTTTTTTATTAAAATTTAAAGAATTTAATTTTTTTATGGGCTAGTAATATACTTAAAAATTTAGGACCTTCTAAAAATTTTGGGCTTAAAGCCTACTTTTTTTTAATGCTGTTGAGCCGATCCTACTTTTGATGGAATCAAGAAAGAGATTAGTTAAGATGCGAGTAAATTTGATCGCACATTCTTGACCTTTCAACTAAAATATTGATTACTTAAGCATATATATAGGTGATCATGCTTTTGAAATTTGGAATTTGGAATTTTATACTTTTATTGGATTATGAGTAGACAACGAACTATGAATAATTAAGGGCTTGTTTGGTTTGAATTTCAAAAAATAGTATCTAAAAATAATTTTTGAGAAGAGTTTTAAGAAAGTAGTTTTGATATTTTTTGAGATAAAAAACTTGTTTGGTTAGATGATTTCAAAAACAATTTTACAATATAGAAAATAGTAAAACCTGTTTAGACAGTCTAAATATATATTTGAACAGTAATTGTTAAAAATAATGGTCTTGTTCTTTCTGCTATTAAAATGAAACTCTTTCAATTAAAGGTCAAAATTTTAGGTCATTATATTGAATAAGGGAATATAGTCCCAATTAAAAGAAATATTGAATTTGCATCTAAATTTTCAGATGAAATTACAGATAAAAGGCAATTATAAAGATTTTGGGAAGTTTAAATTATTTAATTGATTTTTATCAAAATCTTGCTCAGGACACTGCTATTTTATATTTTCGACTTAAGAAAAATCCATCTCCTTGGACAAATGATCATACAGAAGCAATAAAAAGGANGAACTAAAATCAATATTGGTCCATAAAACTCTAAGGTGTAATTCAAGTGATAAAAAAGACGAGTTGTATACACAGACTTTCTAAGTTCGAATTTTGACAATTTTCAGACTACGAGAGATTTATCTCTCATGAATTCTCTAATTCTGGTATGAATGACCTACTTTTGGCCAGGGGTGGCTTAAGACAATTAGAGGCCTAAAGCAAAAACACTAAATGTAGTCTTTTTTTATTTTTAATATTAATTTTTTAAAAAAATTAATTTATTTTCAATTTATTATATGAGAGAGAGACCGAAGAAGGACATGCTAGTATTACTGCAAAAAATATTTTAANTAGGTCTAATTCCATTAAAACTATAATTGGATTCCGATTTCGGATAGGATTAAATCAAAATCTTTATCAAAGTCTTCTTCTTGAGAAGATATGTTAACAGGTCGANGAGAGACCGAAGAAGGACATGCTAGTATTACTGCAAAAAATATTTTAACTTTTGTTTTTGTTTTTTATTAGAAAGAGAGTTTAATTTTAACTTTTTTTTAATATTTTGTACTAATTTTTACACAAAAAGAGAGAGAGAAAAAAAAAATAAGGGTAAATATGAGTTGACTTTTGAAAACTTTTTATTTTTTCAACTTATGATTTTTAGAAATCTAATGTTATGAATTTAATCATGAACCCAAATTATTACAATAAAAATATTGATTGTACTTAATATTTTGGGGCCTTTTTTTTTATTAAAATTTAAAGAATTTAATTTTTTTATGGGCTAGTAATATACTTAAAAATTTAGGACCTTCTAAAAATTTTGGGCTTAAAGCCTACTTTTTTTTAATTGCTGTTGAGCCGATCCTACTTTTGATGGAATCAAGAAAGAGATTAGTTAAGATGCGAGTAAATTTGATCGCACATTCTTGACCTTTCAACTAAAATATTGATTACTTAAGCATATATATAGGTGATCATGCTTTTGAAATTTGGAATTTGGAATTTTATACTTTTATTGGATTATGAGTAGACAACGAACTATGAATAATTAAGGGCTTGTTTGGTTTGAATTTCAAAAAATAGTATCTAAAAATAATTTTTGAGAAGAGTTTTAAGAAAGTAGTTTTGATATTTTTTGAGATAAAAAACTTGTTTGGTTAGATGATTTCAAAAACAATTTTACAATATAGAAAATAGTAAAACCTGTTTAGACAGTCTAAATATATATTTGAACAGTAATTGTTAAAAATAATGGTCTTGTTCTTTCTGCTATTAAAATGAAACTCTTTCAATTAAAGGTCAAAATTTTAGGTCATTATATTGAATAAGGGAATATAGTCCCAATTAAAAGAAATATTGAATTTGCATCTAAATTTTCAGATGAAATTACAGATAAAAGGCAATTATAAAGATTTTGGGAAGTTTAAATTATTTAATTGATTTTTATCAAAATCTTGCTCAGGACACTGCTATTTTATATTTTCGACTTAAGAAAAATCCATCTCCTTGGACAAATGATCATACAGAAGCAATAAAAAGGATAAAGCTTAAAGTTAAATATTTACCATGTCTTTCTTTGATAAATCCAACATGGATTAAATTGTTGAAATTGATGCTTGTATTTGCTTGATATTTTCCTTAGTGCTTCCTATGGTCTTGCCTTCATGGTCGCGTATTAGCGATGGTAGGCCTTTTTTTTTTTTTTTCTGTGGTTAGGAGTGTTTAGGTCGTTTTATTCCCTTCGAGCGTTGACAGCGTTGATTGCAAGAAAATAAGATTGTGGGAAAAAAATCATTAAAACAGTTTTAGCTCACAATAGGATGCTAAGAAAATTATTATTTCAGGATTGTTGTAGCAATTGTCGTAGTAGCGGTACTTTAACAGAATTAAAAAACGAATTACAGTAGCAACTCGAAAAAGATAATAGTGAAACATATAAATCAACAGAAAAACCTTTGAGATACCACTATGACTTTAAACTTATTTAAATTTCAACTTAATCATAAAGATGACTATGTCAAAAATATGGAAGAGATACAATTCTCTGATATTGAAAATAAATTGCAAATCTGAGATATATCCCAGTATCCTACTAAGAAAATCTATAATATTGACACATTTGATTTTAAATCGAGCTTAAATATTAAAACGATTGAAAGGACTGTTCCTTTTGATTAAACTGGAGATATTTTGCAACTATTAATTGAATGAGAAGTCTTAAAGGCTCAAGATAAAGATTATAAATTTTTGCATATTGGATTAGTTCAAGTTGCTTTAAAACCTTTAACTCTTCAAGGATTAAATGTCTCTTTTATGTTAACATTACATTAATGACTGGCACTATGATTGGAATTATAAACAATGGCCGGAGACTATAGTCCTAGAAGAATTTTGCCAAAAAAATGATAAATAAATTTTGTGATACAACTATTAGAACCCAAGTTTTTGCATATAAAAATGCATATTTTTTGGATGACTATAAAAATGCTTTTTATGCATATCGAAGCGCATCTTATTTTAATCCATATACGGATGTTCATTATTTTGATGCATATAAAAATGTTTATTATCTTTCACTCCCTATAAAGACATCACATAAATGTGATATAGATAACAATCCGTCAAAACAACTTAAAGTTGTTACATCTTTGTCAAATAAAGTTGACAATAAAGACAAGTTGTCAGGAGATAAATCTCTCTTTATTATCCAAAGATCTTTGACTTTGCCTCCATATATGGAGCTTAATTTTTTATTTTTCTCTAAAAATTATTAAAAGGATATATCCTTATGATATTAATGATCCCAGAAAAATCAGGGAATATTTAATTACATCTTTATACCACCTAAAATGTGTTAAGGTGGGACATCTTAAATTCATTAAAAGTTCTTTACTTTTATCAAAATTTTGAAAACTGGATCCAACAAATTGTTTAAATATAATTTATACCAAGGTATAGACAACATCTTCTTGAGTAATTATAGTTCTATTTTCTGCTGTTGTTGACTGCATTTAAAATTTCATTTTGTTGAACTGAACTTAAATAGTTATTCCACCATCCTCTTAGTTGGCCTGTAAAGCCAGTGATAATAAATTTAACAGTAGCATGATCAGTATTTTGGTGTGAATGTATTAAATTTTTAATTTTAGTGAGATGTTGGCCTATAGCTTGAAGACAAACATTGGTAGAATTATTTTGTTTTATGAAAATAGTATTGCCTATATAACAAGCATTGATATAAATTTCTTCGGAGTTATTTAGGGGTATTTTTATTGGTTCAGTTGTTGGGGGTTAAAAACTGTTTATAGTTTTTCCATCAAGTGTTTTCCATTTATGTTGAAAAATTTCCAAAACATTTAAATGTTCTATAGTAGGAGGAACATAATAAGTTAAAAACCAATTAACAAAAGAAATTATCTTTCTTTCCCATTTTAGATAAAGGAGTAATATTTATTTATAATTTTGAAGTTCTTCTGAACTCATGGTTTTAAAATACCAATTTTTGAATTCTTCATATTTAGGAAGATAAAACTCTTTATTACAGGTGTCCTTTATCATTTGGAATTCTCTTAGGTCTAATTCCATTAAAACTATAATTGGATTCCGATTTCGGATAGGATTAAATCAAAATCTTTATCAAAGTCTTCTTCTTGAGAAGATATGTTAACAGGTCGATAGATACCATGTGGAATACTATTTTTTGAAATTTTTATTCCTTCAATTATGGGTTCTTTATCTCTTCTTCGATTTTGGACCGAGGAAGTAGATTTTCTTAAAGGTTTAAGGGATTAAAGGGGTGTTATAACTTGATAAAGTTTCTGATTTATCAGAAGATTGTAAATAATTTCTAGAATTATCCTGACAAATTTTATGGTAACATCACCATGGGATGATTGAGCGATCTGAATTATTTCTTCATTTATTTCTGGTTTTTTAGGAACCACAGATGCCAATTACCAGGTGTCTGAAAACTGGATATCTAACCATTTAATGGTTTTTGGGACTTCAATTTTATTTTTAACCATGTTGGTTTCAATTAAGGTGGTTTGACCTTTAAGGTTCAAAAGCTTAGCTTCAGGACATAGAGTATTCATAACTTTATAATATATCCTATAAACAAACACAATTATATCTGTGTCTTCTTTATAATTATAGCCATGAGGTTTTATATGACATGTTAAAACATCCAAAATATTTTTATCAGTTAAAGATACAGATAAATTTGGAAAACAGTTAAAATAAACTGGACCAGTACTTAAGCTGAACTACATAATATCCATTAAATACTGATCAAAATTAAGACATCTAGCATCTCGTAATGCTAACATAAAAGAAGCATTTAATCCTTGAAGAGTTAAAGGTTTTAAAGCAATTTGAACTAATCCAATACACAAAAATTTATAATCTTTATCTTGAGCCTTTAAGACTTCTCATTCAGTTAACAGTTGTAAAATATTTCCAATTTAATCAAAAGGAATAATTATTTCAATCGTTTTAATAGTAAAACTTGATTTAAAATCAAACGTGCCAATATTATAGATTTTCTTAGTAGAGTATTGGGGATAACCCATAATTGAATAAATAAAAATTTCAAAAAAACTATTAAACAATTTTTAGAAATAAATCCAGAAGAAAACGAAAAGAGACATAATTTGTCTCCATCTTATTCTTTAAAAGAAATCATTAATAGAACGGAAAGTGACATGCTTGAAAAATCATCCCAAACAAAGGAAATTTTGCCTACTACGGTTCAAGATTTAAACATAGAAATCAATAAAGTTAAAGAAGACATAAAAGTCTTAAAGTCTAGACTTTTAGTATTAGAAAAAATGTTATTTGAAGAAAGTGACATTCAAGATGATAAAACATTATCTTCTAACTCTCCAAACAATGAATACATAAATGTATTAGAAAAAATAACTTATCAAAATGGTATGTTAAAATTATTTTAGTTATAAATTCTGAGTTTACTGTCAAAACTATTGCTCTAATTGACAGTGGTGCAGATATGAATTGCATAAAGGCAGGATTAATTCCGACTAAATATTTTGAAAAAACTACTCAGTCAGTAAGTGTTGCTGATGGGTCAAAATTAAATATCAATTTTAAACTCTCTAATATTTTGGTTTGTAATCAAGGAATTTGTATTCCTACCACTTTTATGCTCTTTGATAATTTAAATCAATTGGTAATCCTAGGAATACCATTTTTATCTTTAATCGAACCTATAGAAAAGATTGATTCTAAAGGAATTTTGACTACTATAAATGGTCAACAGATATTATTTGAGTTTATCACTCCACCTCAAGTAAAATTGATAAATCTAATAAAAGAAAATCTGATCTATAAAGAAAAACACTTAAATTTTTTAAAAGAAGATATAAAAATCTTGAGCTTATCAAATAAACTTACCTTTCTTGGAACTAAAAGAAAGGTAAAAGAAATTGAAAATAAGACAACTAGAGAAATTTGTGATACATTTTCTACTGCGTTTTGGAATAGGAAGAAACACGTAGTAACTTTTCCCTATATAAAGAAATTTAATGAAAAGGACATTCCAACTAAGGCTAGACCAACCCAAATGAATAAAGAATATTTGGAGCTATGTAAAAAAGAAATTGACTCTTTATTGGAAAAATTTTTAATTAGGAAAAACCATTCCCCTTAGAGTTGTACGACTTTCTATGTTAATAATGCAACTGAAAAGGAAAGAGGCATTCCTAGACTTGTTATAAATTATAAACCTTTAAATAAGGTATTGAAATTGATAAGGTATCCAATTCCTAATAAAAAGGATTTATTATCTCGAATATATAATGCTAAGATTTTCTCTAAGTTTGACTTAAAGTCAGGTTATTGACAGATCCAAATTGATGAGGTAGACAAGTATAAAACTGTTTTCACAGTTCTTTTTGGACATTATGAGTGGAATATTATGCCCTTTGGACTTAAAAATGCTCCCTCTGAATTTCAAACTATAATGAATAATATTTTTTATCCTTATTATGCATTTTGCATCATTTATATTGATTATATACTCATCTTTTCTGATTCTATTGATTATCATTTTAAACATCTGATTAAATTCATTCAAATTGTTAAAAATAATGGTATTATTTTCTCTACTATTAAAATGAAACTCTTTTAATTAAAGGTTAGATTTTTAGGTCATTATATTGAACAAGAGAATATAGTCCCAATTGAAAGAAGTATTAAATTTGCATCTAAATTTCTAGATGAAATTACAGATAAAAGGCAATTACAAAGATTTTTGGGAAGTTTAAATTATTTAATTAATTTTTATCAAAATCTTGCTAAGGACACTGCTATTTTATATTCTCGACTTAAGAAAAATCCATCTCATTGGACAAATGATCATACAGAAGCAATAAAAAGGATAAAGCTTAAAGCTAAATATTTACCATGTATTTCTTTGATAAATTCAACATGGATTAAAATTGTTGAAATCCCTCAGATAAAGGATATGGAGGTATTCTTAAACAACGAGATCTTAATTCCACTAAAAAATTACTTGTTCGATTTACTTCAGGAAAATGAGGATCTACTCAACTAAATTATTCAACTATTAAAAAGGAAATCTTATCTATTGTTAAATGTGTCAGTAAATTTCAAAATGATTTGTTAAATCAAGAATTTTTACTAAGAATTGATTGTAGCTCTGTTAAAAATGTGTTTGAACAAGATGTCAAGAATATTGCATCTAAACAAATTTTTGCAAGATGACAGACTATCTTATTTGTTTTTGATTTTAAAATTGAATATGTTAAAGGAGAATTAAATTCTCTTCCCAATTTTCTAACTCGAAAATTTTTGCAGGTTCCCATGAATAGAAGCCAGAGTCGGACCCATGGCAGAGACCGCGAAAGAGGAAGGCCTGGTGGAAGAGGCCAGATCAATGCTTATTATTCTCCTTTAACTGAATCCACTAAGCTTAAAACGGTTAATAATCAATTTTTTAAAGATGACTTTTCACATAAAAGTGATTTATCTTCACATAAAAGTGATGATAAAAATAATGACGGCGTCCGATCTAAAAAATCTATTAAAGAGGCTCTTATAGCTAAGCCCAAACTAAATTATACAGAGTTACATACTCTGCCTGCTTATATCAGTATAATGACTCTTGACTATGAATATGAAAATTAGTTAACCGATCCATACTATATTGCTGGAAGGTTTATGACATTGGATAATGCTTTTTTATACTCTGGAAATAAATACAGAAAATATTATGAAAATATTTTAATTGAAACTGACTATGTTAAATTCCAGAGGTTCTATAATTATAATTCGGACTATAAAGATCCTCAATATAGTAAAACTCTTATACTAAGGGTAATTCCTACTAAAGATTGGGTTCTTAATCTTACTATCCCCAGAACACTAAGAAAAACTCCATATACAGAGTATAACTATTTTGATTAATTGATGTTTGGAATAATGCTTTTTTATATGAAACAATAAATTTAAAGCACACATGATTTTTTCAATTCACTGAAACTTGTACGAAAATTCTGAATTGGTTTTATAATTAGTGGGAAATACATGGTGCTATTGATAGGATATATCCTGAAAAATTAAAAAATTTATTTGACTTGTATAAATACAAAAGTCCGTCCTTAAAGGGCAATGATATAGCAACTAAGCTAATTATAAATTTTTTGCTTGAATTCTTTATTCCATGAATTTGGGCGTAGACTTTGGCTTGTGATTATAATTATAACGGATATACCAGATTAATCAGGGAATATCAAGTTCGTTATTGGAATAATTACAATACTGACGCTAAATGTCAGATTATTGAAGAATGTTTTAAAGACACGAATAAAGAAGAAGATAAATCTTCCATTGATAAAGCTTCATCTTCTACATCTATTGTTCCCATCACCAGTATAAATACTGGAACTAATTTAAATCCTGTGGAAGTTCTTAAAGAACCAATTAAAAAAGAAAAACTCTATTTAAACTCTGAGCAACTTAAAGCAGCAGTTATGGAGGAATTCCGTCTTCAAGTCATGTCTACATTTGGCATGAGTAAAACAGAGAAGATGGATCTCGTCAACACTCTTACAGTTGCCATAAAAGGCAAAGGAAAAAATAAAGTTGAGGAAGAAAATAAGAAATCTCCTACTCCTGTTAATTTTGATGACGACTTTATGGATTCACAGGGATATACCCCTCTTAAAGGTGACATTGAAATTAACGAAGATTTGTTAAATGTTGATATGGAGATAAATCTTTATAATGACAGAGATAATGTACTGTCTACTTTATTTTACAGGAAATGATCAGATAAAATTAATTTCTCGGATAAAGCCGACTCGAAAGCAGTGACACACGCTCTGACGTCACGACGAAGAAGTAACGTATGCCCTTACGTTACTACAACGACTGTGAATAGTGTACAGTAAAAAGTGTATATTAATTATGACGTAAGCAATGACATCATTATAAATTATTAAAGTTAGGAACAATATAAAGTTGTGAATAATATTTTTTATTTTAAAATCTGGATTTCATGTCTGGCTCTATATATATGGGTGCAGACCCGACTTGTGGAGCATCGCCCCCCAGACCACTCTCTACCTCACCCACTTCTCTACCAACTCCCTTGATCATCTCCTTCCTTCCTTCCCTCTTGCACTCTCGGTGAACCCTTTTCTTGTATAAACCCTCATTCTTTCACCTCCTACTCTACTACTGTAAGTATACTCTACTTTGTAAATACACTTTTGAATTAATAAACGTTTAGATCTATTACTAATTCTTGTTGCTTGTGTAATTGTGATTTAATTCTGTTGGACTACTCATACTTTGATATTGTGAAAATAATCTTGTGATAATGAAGTTTCTCTGAGAGCTTTTATTGTTTGTTAAAATTGTGTTTGCATGATATTTTCCTTAGTGCTTCTTATGGTCTTGCCTTCATGGTCGCGTATGAGGGATGGTAGGCCGTTTTTTCCGTAGTTAGGAGTGTTTAGGCCGTTTATTCCCTTTGAGCGTATACAACGTTGATTGCAAGAAAATAGAATTTTGGGAAAAATTCACTAAAACAAGTTTAGCTCACAATAGGATGCTGAGAAAATAATTATTTCAGAATTATTGTAGTAATTGTCATAGTAGCGGTACTTTAACAGAATTAAAAGACGAATTACAGTAGCAACTCGAAGAAGATAATAGTGAAACATATAAGTTAATAGAAAAACCTTTGAGATACCACTATGACTTTAAACTTATTTAAATTTAAACTTAATCATAAAAATGACTATGTTAAAAATATGGAAGAGATAGAATTCTCTGATATTGAAAATAAAGTAATGACAGCTTAAGTTTATTCTGTTGATTTATATGCAGATCTATTACTAACTTTATCTTTCCCTTTACCTTTTATAGCATTGTCGGAAGGCTAACGAGATGCATCTTTTCTATTTTGCTCATGCCAAAAATAGACATGATCTAAAAATCGAATTCCTCCATAACCGCTGCTTTAAGCTGCTCAAAATTTAAATGAGGTTTTTCTTTTTTAATTAGTTCTTTAAGAACTTTCATAGAATTTAAATTAGTTCCAGTATTTATACTGATAAAGGGAACAATAGATGTAGAAAATGAAGTTTTATCTGTTGAAGATTTATCTTCTGCTTTATTAATGTCTTTAAGACATTCCGCTATGATTTTACTTTTAAACTCAAGCGGGTAATTTTTCTAAAAGTGGATTAAATATTCCCTAATTTGTCTGGGATCATTAATATCATAAGGATATATCCTTTTAATAACTTTAGAGAAAAATGAAAAATTAAGCTTCATATATGGAGGCAAAGTCAAAGATCTTTGGATAATAAAGAGAGATTTATCTCCTGACAACTTGTCTTTATTGTCAACTTTATCTGACAAAGATGTAACAACTTTAAGTTGTTTTGACGGATTGTTATCCATATCATATTTATGTGATGATGACTTTATAGGGAGTGGAAGATAATAAGTATTTTTATATGCATCAAAATAATGAGCATCCGTATATGGATTAAAATAATATGCACTTCGATATGCATAAAAAACATCTTTATAGTCATCAGAAAAATATGTATTTTTATATGCAAAACCTGGGTTTCTAATAGTTATACCACAAAGTTTATTTATCATAGTAGCGGTATTTTAACATAATTAAAAGACGAATTACAGTAGCAACTCAAAGAAGATAATAGTGAAACATATAAGTCAACAGAAAAACCTTTGAGATATACTATAGCTTTAAACTTATTTAAATTTAAACTTAATCATAAAGATGACTATGTTAAAAATATGGAAGAAATATAATTTTCTGATATTGAAAATAAATTGCAAAACTGGGATATACCCTATTACCATACTGTATGTCTTGAAGCTAAGTTTTTGAACCTTAAAGGTCAAACCACCTTAATTTAAAGCACACATGATTTTTCTAATTCACTGAAACTTGTACAAAAATTTCAAATTGATTTTATTATTGGTGGGAAATTCATTGTGCTATTGACATGATATATCTTGAAAATTAAAAAATTTATTTGACTTGTATAAAGACAAAAGTCCGTCCTTAACGGACAATGATATAACAACTAAGCCAATTATAAATTTCTCACTTGAATTCTTTATTCCATAGATTTGGGTGTAAACTTTGACTTGTGATTATAATTATAACGGACATTCCAGATTAATGAGGGAATATCAAGTTCGTTATTGAAATAATTACAACACTAACGCTAAATATCAGATTATTGAGGAATGTCTTAAAGACATGGATAAAGAAGAAGATAAATCTTTCANTTACTACAACGACTGTGAATAGTGTACAGTAAAAAGTGTATATTAATTATGACGTAAGTAATGACATCATTATAAATTATTAAAGTTAGGAACAATATAAAGTTGTGAATAATATTTTTTATTTTAAAATCTGGATTTCATGTCTGGCTCTATATATATGGGTGCAGACCCGACNAGCATAAATACTGGAACTAATTTAAAATATGATTAGTTTTTGGTTTAGATAATCTAATTTTATTTATTTCGTCAGCTTGTATATGGTGTAGAGAATCTTCAAATTGTTNATTTTTTATTTTAAAATCTGGATTTCATGTCTGGCTCTATATATATGGGTGCAGACCCGACTTGTGGAGCATCGCCCCCCAGACCACTCTCTACCTCACCCACTTCTCTACCAACTCCCTTGATCATCTCCTTCCTTCCTTCCCTCTTGCACTCTCGGTGAACTCTTTTCTTGTATAAACCCTCATTCTTTCACCTCCTACTCTACTACTGTAAGTATACTCTACTTTGTAAATACACTTTTGAATTAATAAACGTTTAGATCTATTACTAATTCTTGTTGCTTGTGTAATTGTGATTTAATTCTGTTGGACTACTCATACTTTGATATTGTGAAAATAATCTTGTGATAATGAAGTTTCTCTGAGAGCTTTTATTGTTTGTTAAAGTTGTGTTTGCATGATATTTTCCTTAGTGCTTCTTATGGTCTTGCCTTCATGGTCGCGTATGAGGGATGGTAGGCCGTTTTTTCCGTAGTTAGGAGTGTTTAGGCCGTTTATTCCCTTTGAGCGTATACAACGTTGATTGCAAGAAAATAGAATTTTGGGAAAAATTCACTAAAACAAGTTTAGCTCACAATAGGATGCTGAGAAAATAATTATTTCAGAATTATTGTAGTAATTGTCATAGTAGCGGTACTTTAACAGAATTAAAAGACGAATTACAGTAGCAACTCGAAGAAGATAATAGTGAAACATATAAGTTAATAGAAAAACCTTTGAGATACCACTATGACTTTAAACTTATTTAAATTTAAACTTAATCATAAAAATGACTATGTTAAAAATATGGAAGAGATAGAATTCTCTGATATTGAAAATAAAGTAATGACAGCTTAAGTTTATTCTGTTGATTTATATGCAGATCTATTACTAACTTTATCTTTCCCTTTACCTTTTATAGCATTGTCGGAAGGCTAACGAGATGCATCTTTTCTATTTTGCTCATGCCAAAAATAGACATGATCTAAAAATCGAATTCCTCCATAACCGCTGCTTTAAGCTGCTCAAAATTTAAATGAGGTTTTTCTTTTTTAATTAGTTCTTTAAGAACTTTCATAGAATTTAAATTAGTTCCAGTATTTATACTGATAAAGGGAACAATAGATGTAGAAAATAAAGTTTTATTTGTTGAAGATTTATCTTCTGCTTTATTAATGTCTTTAAGACATTCCGCTATGATTTTACTTTTAAACTCAAGCGGGTAATTTTTCTAAAAGTGGATTAAATATTCCCTAATTTGTCTGGGATCATTAATATCATAAGGATATATCCTTTTAATAACTTTAGAGAAAAATGAAAAATTAAGCTTCATATATGGAGGCAAAGTCAAAGATCTTTGGATAATAAAGAGAGATTTATCTCCTGACAACTTGTCTTTATTGTCAACTTTATCTGACAAAGATGTAACAACTTTAAGTTGTTTTGACGGGTTATTATCCATATCATATTTATGTGATGATGACTTTATAGGGAGTGGAAGATAATAAGTATTTTTATATGCATCAAAATAATGAGCATCCGTATATGGATTAAAATAATATGCACTTCGATATGCATAAAAAACATCTTTATAGTCATCAGAAAAATATGTATTTTTATATGCAAAACCTGGGTTTCTAATAGTTATACCACAAAGTTTATTTATCATAGTAGCGGTATTTTAATATAATTAAAAGACGAATTACAGTAGCAACTCAAAGAAGATAATAGTGAAACATATAAGTCAACAGAAAAACCTTTGAGATATACTATAGCTTTAAACTTATTTAAATTTAAACTTAATCATAAAGATGACTATGTTAAAAATATGGAAGAAATATAATTTTCTGATATTGAAAATAAATTGCAGAACTGGGATATACCCTATTACCATACTGTATGTCTTGAAGCTAAGTTTTTGAACCTTAAAGGTCAAACCACCTTAATTTAAAGCACACATGATTTTTCTAATTCACTGAAACTTGTACAAAAATTTCAAATTGATTTTATTATTGGTGGGAAATTCATTGTGCTATTGACATGATATATCTTGAAAATTAAAAAATTTATTTGACTTGTATAAAGACAAAAGTCCGTCCTTAACGGACATGATATAACAACTAAGCTAATTATAAATTTCTCACTTGAATTCTTTATTCCATGGATTTGGGTGTGAACTTTGACTTGTGATTATAATTATAACAGACATTCCAGATTAATGAGGGAATATCAAGTTCGTTATTGAAATAATTACAACACTAACGCTAAATGTCAGATTATTGAGGAATGTCTTAAAGACATGGATAAAGAAGAAGATAAATCTTTCATTGATAAAACTTCATCTTCTGCATCTATTGTTCCCATTACCAACATAAATACTGGAACTAATTTAAAATATGATTAGTTTTTGGTTTAGATAGTCTAATTTTATTTATTTCGTCAGCTTGTATATGGTGTAGAGAATCTTCAAATTGTTGGATTTCAGTTTCAGATTGCTCTTCACCTTGTGTTTTAGAGATGACATTGTATCTCAAAGGTTTTCTATTAACTTATATGTTTTACTATTATCTTCTTCGAGTTGCTACTGTAATTTGTCTTTTAATTCTGTTAAAGTACTTCTACTATAACAATTGTTACAATAATCCTGAAATAATAATTTTCTCAGCATCCTATTGTGAGCTAAACCTGTTTTAGTAAATTTTCTCCAAAATCTATATATATATACTAGTCATAACCCGTGCCTGAAGGCATAATAAGATATAAAATTCGAGTGTTCAAAAAATCGATTTCACCATATTAAATTTTTTTAAAATATATTAACTATAAATTAATTAAATATTAAATGATTAAATATATGATAAAAATGAGTGGTGAGATTTTTAGAGAGGAAATAAATAAATGATTAAATATATGATAGAAATGGTGATGTGATTTGACGTTTGAGTCTGACAAAGGAATGATGGTGTGAAATAAGTGATTGATGATGGTTTTGAGGGAAAAAATATAATTAGGATAAAATTTAAACACACTCATTTTTTATCATATATATATATATATATATATATATATATGAATATCCAAAATTATTCTCCTTATTTTCAAAATTTTCAAAGAAAACTCTGAAAATAAATTACACTTATTTTCTGTTTTTTTTGACTCAAATCTCATTTTGTTTCAAAATTTAGAGAACAAAATGTTAGACAAACAAGTTTTAGGTGTTTTCGAAATTTTGAGAACAAAAAACAGTTTCCAAAAACTAAACCAAACATGACCTAAATTTTTTTTCTTTTTTGTCTTCTCTAAATGAAAAGAATTGGAAATAAAGAAATAAAAAACAAAAATAAAAAAAAAAGAAACAGGAAATTAATTTAAAGCTACAAGTAGTGCTAATAGTCGAAAGTGCCCGAATAAGTTCAAGTTGGGCTTAAAAAATTTGCTTTTTTTTAATTGAATTTAAAAAATTATTTAAACTCGAATAATTTTGAGTCTAAATTAGTGCAAAACGAGTAGAGTCTAAATATTTGCAGATAAATTAATCGAACTTACTGAGTTCAAACTAAGTCCATCCAACTCGTTTTTGAAATAAGACTTTGAAAATAGTCGAATTTGAACCAACTAAAAATGAAGTAAACCAAAGTCAAGTGCGAACTGAAAATGAAGTAAACCCGAATGCGAGTAGTTCGGTTTCTTAACGGTCCTAACCACAAGAGCAGAGTTAGGTTCTATAATGTCGGGATAGTAATCCAGTGAAGCAAGGTGCAGCCGAAGTGAATAAGGATATTTCTATCTTCCTCTCTATTTTGCACCGGAAAGAAAGAGTTGACAGGAGGGACAAGAAGATAAAAGGAAAGATCAATTCCTTTAACAGTAGTACCCTCAAATCTTTCTCCCTCGCTCTCCTTCAAATCCCAATTCGCCAAATGAACTTCTCCTCTTCAACCAGGCCAGTTCTCTCTCTCTCTCTCTCTGAATTACTTATTTCACACACTAATACCGACTGTAATTCTTTGGCTTACAGTGTTTGTAGTTGCTACTCTGTGGGCTGGAAATCGTCTAGCTTGTTCGTACAACAAGGGTTTCTCTCTAACGCCCAAAATGGGGTTTTCCTCTCTCGTAAACCCAAAGAAATCACTTATTACAAATACCCTCGGGTCTCCTCTTCCGCATCTTCTGGTACGTTCCTCAATCTCTTGCCAATACGGGGGCTTAAATTTTCACATGGGTTTATGTACTAATATGAACATTTTACAGTTAGAGCTCAGTAATTATTCATCACATTGTTGTATGGATGTTAGCAAGTAACTTCTGTCTGCATTTTACCCAGATTTGTATGCTTCTTAACCGATGTAATGAACTCAGTGCTGCACAATAACAATCAACATGAGCACAGGGAGGTGTTATTGACCATGTTGCACGAGCTTATCTATTATTTGTTTCAGAAAGTATATGGATCAACTTGGTATTGTAATTAAGCCATTGTGATGAGAAATCAATGTATGCTGTATTAGTGTCTGCAAAATTCATGATTTTGAAATGGAAATGGGACAGTAGTCAATTAAAATTTGAATTAGTGCGGTCCATTCCAAATCATTGTTGGGATTTCACACGATTTAAATCCACTATCAAACACACACAATCGAAGAACAAATCAAGAATATAAAGCAATAAAAAACAAGAAAGAACAAGACACAGATTTTATGTGGTTCGGCAATTTGCCTACGTCCACGAAGCTGCTGGGATTTCACTATTGAGAGAGTTGAATACAGAGAGCGGCTGTACAATCCACGATTAACCCTAATCACCAAAACAACAGGGTTTATATGTCCTACGCACTGGGCTGTATAACGGGCCCAAAAAAATTTTCCTCGGGGGCGTTGCCCCCAAACCCCCACGAGGCTTGTCCATGAGCGCTACGGCTTGGGCCTATCGGCCCAAGCTTTCGCTCCATGGACTAAGCCTCAGAAAAATTTCTATTAAAAAACTACACAACATTATTTCGGGTCGGGTCATCATCCGGATCACATATACAAACTAGACTCCATAAAAAAAAACCAACAATCATGGATTCCTTGCTACCAACTGTAGTCTTAATTCACTTTATGTTTTTAGGTTCTGCAGCAATTTCAGAAGTCAGTTCTAGTACCTTTCTCAATGAGCTGATGTTATCTGGAACATTTACTTTCCTGTCATTAATGTAATGCCTGAACCCATGTTACATGGATTGAGGTACAAGTCTAAGTCATGGTATGTGTCGGGTTCGTCTAATTTCTAAGTTCATGTATTAGGGGCTCGGAGAATTATTTATAATCTGTGTTGTTTTTGTTTATTTACTATCTTGAAAAATGGTGTTCTATGTAACATAATGTTTTGACATGGGGTTCAGATCCTCTTTTGGTCAGGGCGGCAAGAAGAGAGCCTGTAAATCGCCCTCCAGCATGGATGATGCGTCAGGCAGGAAGGTATATGGCTGTTTACAGAAAGCTTGCAGAGAAATACCCATCCTTCAGAGAGAGGTCAGAGACAACTGATCTTATTGTGGAAATTTCTTTGCAGCCTTGGGAGGCTTTCAATCCTGATGGGGTTATTATTTTCTCTGACATACTTACCCCTCTAGCGGCATTTGGTATCCCATTTGACATAGAAGAGGTGAGGGGCCCGGTTATCCATGCTCCAATACGTTCTGAGGAGGGTTTGAAAGCATTGCATCCAATTGACTTGGAGAAATTACATTTCGTGGGAGAATCCCTTAGAATTTTGCGCCATGAGGTACTTCTTGTTCTTCACCTAATGAATTCAGAAAGTGCTAGGTAGTTTAGCATTGGTACTCTATTTCATAGTTGAATTGTATGGTTTTAGCTATTGTTTTATTGATTGACGTCTGTATTTACTTATTGAGGTTGGGGAGCGAGCTGCAGTTCTGGGTTTTGTGGGAGCTCCCTGGACAATTGCTACATACATAGTAGAAGGGTGTACAACCCGCACATATACGACCATAAAGAGCATATGCCACACTGCACCCCATGTATTGAGGGCTCTTCTCTCGCATTTAGTACAGGCGATATCTGAGTATATTGTTTTTCAAGTGGAGTCTGGAGCTCATTGTATACAAATATTTGATTCATGGGGAGGACAACTACCACCTGACATGTGGGAGCGCTGGTCAAAGCCCTATATTGTTGAGGTAACTTGGAGGAGTTTTGTTGGTCAGGGAAAAGAAAACAAAAACTTTCTTGTTCCTGCCTCATGATGAATGACTCACTGTGCTCCTTTTCACCTTCCTGTTTGTGTATTTGTTTTCTTCTCCTAAAATTGAAAACTTAGTTTGCTTTATGCTTATACTTGTTTCCATCAAGCTGGTTTTAGGCTCATCACACAAGCA
The DNA here is from genome assembly GCA_963454935.2 of Ilex paraguariensis. Lineage (NCBI taxonomy): Eukaryota > Viridiplantae > Streptophyta > Magnoliopsida > Aquifoliales > Aquifoliaceae > Ilex > Ilex paraguariensis. Next base: position 309,952 of record CAUOFW020002169.1, on the reverse strand, counting down.
TGATTGCCATGATGTGCAACGTATAAAGCTTCCAATGTTTGTTATGTGCTTAATTTTGTCCAGAAATGCATTAGAAGCTGACGAATCTGAAAGCTAGATACTCTTAAGAATGGCGAATGACTATCTCCTTGTCAAGATTTGAAATTGTTGACAGCAGCTATATTAGTTCTCAACTTTTCATGTTTTGGTACAATATTGCACATTTGTCCTGTCTGTGTGGGGTTCATGTCTTTATCCTGTACAGATAGGCAGTTTTCGTATCACAGCTCCTATGTTCTTTTTTGATCATCTCTTATGGTTTCTGAAATCTCAGATTGTGAGTATAGTAAGGAAAAAGTGCCCTAAAACACCACTTGTTCTCTACATTAATGGAAATGGCGGTCTTCTTGAACGGATGAAAGAAACTGGAGTCGATGTGATTGGGCTAGACTGGACAGTGGATATGGAAGATGCAAAGAAGCAATTGGGAAATGATATAAGTGTCCAGGGAAATGTGGACCCTGCTTATTTATTTTCTCCTCTTCCTGCTTTGACGGATGAAATTGAAAGGTTTGTCAATAAACTAGAGCATAAAGCACATGTTGAAGATTGGTTGCTTTTAGAGTTCAGTTCTTATAAATTGATGATCAAATCCATTTGGCAGGGTTGTGAAGTGTGCAGGACCGAGGGGTCACATACTCAATCTGGGCCATGGTGTTCTTGTTGGCACACCTGAGGAAGCAGTCGCTCATTTCTTTGACATTGCAAGAAACTTAAAGTTTGATCCTCCTGTTGAAGATCATGCACTGGGAGAAGCTAAATTGGTAGTTTAAAGAAGCCATTAGAAATTTGATACACATTTGGAAGATCCTGCTTTGAGAACCTAAATTGGTGGCTTGAAAACAACGTTTTGGCTGGGTACGAGATGTTGATTCTGTTGTATATGGAGGCTGTTAATTTCATGCTCTAACTAACCCCCTCCCCAACCACAAATAGAGATTTTTTGCTAGGTTATTTGAAGCTTTGAGGTCCTCCACATTCTTTGGGTGAGATACCTAGTTCTGTTCAATTGTCTTTATTCGAGATGAATCAATAGATTGCTTGTTCCTTTTTTTATATACTTGCGTCTTCATGGTACATTGATTTATGGGTGATTATTATGTGGGTAAGATTGCCAAATTAATGGTGGTTGAAGAGCTTCAAACTATCTATTAGCACGTGCAGGGCAACTGTATACTGCAGCATGGTGCTGTAATGGCATGAGGTACAGTTTTAAACTAACCTGGTGTTTTCCTTTACGTATGGATGAATGAAGCTAAGATCTTACTATGTAATTGGGCATACAATGGTTGCAACCGGACTTTGGACACATGTTATCTTCCTCTAGTTCTCGCAATCATAGAGATGGTCAACACTTCATGTACCCCCCCAACCAAAACCCACAACTGTAGATTAGGGTGTAACAGAGTGTTAATGATGAAATTGGTTGATAATAGGCAGCTGAAAGATGCTAGTTGCAGGATCAGAGTTCACCTTTTGCTATTGTTTGATTAAATNAGAATAGGCAGCTGAAAGACGCTAGTTGCAGGATCAGAGTTCACCTTTTGCTATTGTTTGATTAAATCCATAGTGTTGCACCAGCAAAATAAGAAAATAAAGATGACAGTGAATGTAATCTCTCCATAGAGTGGTGTCCAACTTCCACATCTGCTTGCATTGTTTGCGGTTTATGGGGATGAGTGTCTGCTTGTACATTTTGGTGGGAGAAGTTAGCTGTCTAAATGTTAAATATTTCGTTTGCTTTTGAGTTTTGATTGGTAAACAGGATGGGATGAAACTCCTCGTGTTGGTACACTCACTTAGCCAGGGGAGTTAATTTTATCTATAACACAAGCATGGCATAAATCTAAATTAATATGATCAATTTATACTAATACAAAGTTGGTCGGGTTATTGTTAAACACAAATTCAATCCATTTAGTTGGTATTGTAAGAAAAATGATTTTCTTTTTTCATTTGTTACTACGTAGAGAAAAATTGTTTAGCACTTGCATATTTATATGCAGCCCAAGGTAAAGTTGGCGTATAAGATAAAGTTGGTTGTGGGGGCTAATTTGATAAGGTACTTCTTGTTAAGGCCAGCTCCATTGGAAAGGACAACACGATAATTGTTACAATTGTCGGAATTTGATATAGAATGTGTCAATCCCAAAGCCATAAAGGGGCAAGCCTTTGCAGATCTAATGGCCCATCAAAAGACCCTAGCAAGCTTTCTAAAGAAATTCTTGGCTAGATAGATCGAATTGCAATAATAGAAGATGGGCAATGTACCTTATATTGTGATGAATCATCTACATCCAAGGAAAGAAGGTGGTGCAAGAATAGTTTTGGAATCACCAAAAGAAGACTTAACATCTTTATCGTGTAAGTTGAATGAGACATCCGCATTGAAGGAGATTTTCCTAGCACCTTCTAATTCCCTTGTATGCAGAAGCAGTGTGAGTGATGAAATTGATGTGGAATTCACCAATGTGAACAGGTTTACCAATCGACTCACTGATTCTTTGGTCACCCTAGCTTCAAAAAGAAAAAAGTTCAAAGATGATGAAGCTATTATTAAGATCAGCAAACGTCGAACTCTAGCTCTATGAAACTTTAACGATATGCCTATATGAAGGTGTCATTAAAGAAGGAAAATGAAGACATGCCATGATTTAAGAAATAAAGCAATCAGTGTCATCAGTGCACATGGCCAAGAAAAACTTGATGTGTTTCACTAAATTATGTGGTAATTTTGACTAAAAGATATCTGATGGGGTCTTAGCTTGGTTCCTAGGGATCGAAGAAGTATCAAATACACTTTAAGAAGTTCATGATAAGGTCTGTGGGACAACAACAATGGTAAACCTCTACAGACGATTGCAAAGACAAGGTTACTATTGGCCCAATATGGTTAGGAATACAAAAGCTCAAGAAGAGGCTTGTCTAAAATGCACATAAATGCCTGATAGAATAGAATGTGCATTTATCGATCTAGTAGATGAGATGAGAAATAACCATATATTGAATACCTGGCAAAAGGAACTTTACCGGATCATAGATTCGAAGTGAATGCTAATTAACGAAGAGGGTCAAAGGTATATCATGAATGATGGTAAGCTATTCAAAAGAGGTTTACTTGGAATTCTATTGAGATGTCTATATCAAGTGATTAAGCAATGGAGGTTATGCACTAATCACATGCTAGCACCTTGATGGAGCATCAAGGAGGAGGGAGAAAGCAGTTTCAATATTTGCTTAAATCAGAGAAAAAAAGGAATCCCAACTTGTTCGTTGTTACATCTGAAAGGTACTTAACTTCTTTTAAAAAAGTAAGGTCGATTGCCTTGGCTAAAAAGGAATGAAGATAAGTCAATGCGAGGAGTAGTGAACGCCCGCCTCATCGAAAGTGACAAGTGACTTGAATATATTGTAAACTGGTCGAGGTGTGGAATTTATTGGCGAAGTTTCTACTCTATCCTGGCCCTGTAGTAACTTTGGTGGAAGTTTAAGGTTCTTCCCGACTAGCAGGGCTGTTAAAAACCCCTGCTCAAGTAGCTTCTCAGAATCCAAAGCATTTTTTAACTTGTCTGTGTAGCGTCTTATTGGTTTGCTAGTATAGTTAGTTTGTTTTTTGTTTTTTTTAATGATTGTTATAGTATGTGTGGCCCGCTATGGACGTTCTTCAATTGGAAGGTCAGAGGGTTTCAAATAAGTGCTCATCAATATGATTCTTTTTTATTATTATTATTATTATTATTATTGAATGAGTTGTCTTTTCCCTTTCCTTTTAACACTAGATTTGTGTAATAGGATTTTTTTGAAGGTGGAGTTAAGGGTGGTCCTATATCATAATTCACGGAGAAAGGGGAATGTGTAGCTGGCTGCGAGAGAGATTGAATGAAAAAGAAAGAATGTCAACTTTTTGGAATGCTATTCACCCCTACCTGAAGATCAAGTAGGAGAGAAATAAGTAGAGAGAACGGAAGGCTACAGTTGATGCACCACCTCTTAACTTTGATTTCTGTTTTTAAATTTCACTATCTGAACTATGGAACTAAAGGGGGCTATTCAAAGATAAGAACATAACACAATATCGAAGGGGAAGTGAGACCAATATAGATTGAATTTCAAAATTAGGAAAAGGAGTACGAATCCCTATTCGTGGGTTGATTATTGATTCAAAATGCAAGTACCAGATCCTCAATAAGAATTAATCAAAAAGGGGCCAATGAAAGCGTTTGCAAGGACCTTATCGCACATTGATTGACCTATCCGCCATCTCCTTCTTGGAAAGAAAACTCCATTCTGAACCTCTTCCTTTGGGAGAGAGGCAGGCAGCTAGAGGAAGTCTCACTACATAACTAAACGAAAAAGGGGAACAAGACGAAGCAAGCAACAAAGGATATAGTTTCGTCGAACTTACTAAGGTAAAAACGGGGAATTTTATTTCAAAGAAGATAAATATATGGGGTATTTGATTGACATTGCATTGATTAACGAAAGAGAAAGGACATTAAGAAGAATCTCAGAAACATGGTGATTGATTCGACCGATCATGAACATAGCAGCCAAGTCCTACTACTATTATTGCTTAAGCGCATTCATCTACATCCACAACAAAATCCACTCACTAAACTCAAGTAGAATAAAGGTCGTATGGTTGAATGAACTCTTGAGACATCCACTTCAATTGATTCTAATTCATCTCTCCTATACATCCCTCTCTCTCCTTACCGGCCCAGACAAGACAAGTGAGATGAAGGATAGCAGGCAAATTAAGCAAGCAACACAACTGAAGGGGATCCATACTTAGTTAGGGAAGTAACCCAGGGAGTCGCCCTAACCCCCACCCAAGCAAAGCAAGTCAATCAACAAAGATAAATCCAATTCCTGTTGGGGATAATGTTGTACGAATTATTTTAGAATTAAATAGATTTTTGTCAACTTGAAAATTGATCCCGGCCAAAATAACACTAACCGAATCTGACATATCTTCAAATAACACGACACAACTTNGCCTGATAGAATAGAATGTGCATTTATCGATCTAGTAGATGAGATGAGAAATAACCATATATTGAATACCTGGCAAAAAGAACTTTACCGGATCATAGATTCGAAGTGAATGCTAATTAACGAAGAGGGTCAAAGGTATATCATGAATGATGGTAAGCTATTCAAAAGAGGTTTACTTGGAATTCTATTGAGATGTCTATATCAAGTGATTAAGCAATGGAGGTTATGCACTAATCACATGCTAGCACCTTGATGGAGCATCAAGGAGGAGGGAGAAAGCAGTTTCAATATTTGCTTAAATCAGAGAAAAAAAGGAATCCCGACTTGTTCGTTGTTACATCTGAAAGGTACTTAACTTCTTTTAAAAAAGTAAGGTCGATTACCTTGGCTAAAAAGGAATGAAGATAAGTCAATGCGAGGAGTAGTGAACGCCCGCCTCATCGAAAGTGACAAGTGACTTGAATATATTGTAAACTGGTCGAGGTGTGGAATTTACTGGCGAAGTTTCTACTCTATCCTGGCCCTGTAGTAACTTTGGTGGAAGTTTAAGGTTCTTCCCGACTAGCAGGGCTGTTAAAAACCCCTGCTCAAGTAGCTTCTCAGAATCCAAAGCATTTTTTAACTTGTCTGTGTAGCGTCTTATTGGTTTGCTAGTATAGTTAGTTTGTTTTTTGTTTTTTTTAATGATTGTTATAGTATGTGTGGCCCGCTATGGACGTTCTTCAATTGGAAGGTCAGAGGGTTTCAAATAAGTGCTCATCAATATGATTCTTTTATTATTATTATTATTATTATTATTATTATTATTGAATGAGTTGTCTTTTCCCTTTCCTTTTAACACTAGATTTGTGTAATAGGATTTTTTTGAAGGTGGAGTTAAGGGTGGTCCTATATCATAATTCACGGAGAAAGGGGAATGTGTAGCTGGCTGCGAGAGAGATTGAATGAAAAAGAAAGAATGTCAACTTTTTGGAATGCTATTCACCCCNACCCTCAATTATAAAATTTCTTACTTTGCACCATAAAATATTAGTTTTGTTTCATTTCACTCGAATAGATAATGACAAACTTAAAAATCTGTCATAAAATGAAGAAAAATCCCAAAAAAACTTTCCGTCAAATGCCTAGAACCACTTTATTTTATCTCTTTTGCAATCAAATAGTTGCTGTGAGGAAAAAAAAAGTCAACTAGAAGAAGAAAATTTGGAGTTTATGAAGAGCAAAGTCATGAATGAGTATTTTTCTTGATTTTTGACCTACACATGTGTAATAGGCAGTTGCTTATTGACAGTACAGATCATTCACATACTTATTTACCGTTAAAATTAATATATTAGAATGATATGAAATAAAATTAATATTTTATAATACAATGTGAGAAATTTTATAGGTGAAAGTAAAAAATAAAATAAAAATAATAGTTCACGAAGGTAAAGTATAATTTACCCGTTTGATTTCTTTCCCCCTCTCCTTCCTTCTCCTAATCAATTATTACCGCAGTTTTAGGCCTTTTAGAGGGAGGGGCCTCCATAATCTTCAAAGATTGAAGCGTAGTGGATGACAGTTATTAATCAGACCCATAGAATGGGAAATCATACAAGTTGTCATCAATACCTCCCCCTTTTCTTGTGCTAACAATGAGCTATAGCTATCAGGGAGGTGAAGACCTAAGGGTTTAGGGAAATTAAAGCTAGGGTCTGAATAGTGGCTAGTCACGATTTGATTTTGATTCGTTCATCATGATTATTTAAATTATAAATTAATTTATATTTGACTATATTTTTAAATTCATTTTATGAATAAACCAAATTTAAACAATGTGTGATTTGACTCGAATATTAGACTGGACGCGCCTAAATTGATGTCTATGCATAACTTTAAATTCATTGTCAAACAAAATTTTATGTGAAAGATGAACGACTCAAACATAGTTCATAGTAAGAGTCAAATCATATATACTCTTCTTTCAATGTATTCTTTGATTAATTATTGGAAGAATGATTTTTCACATATTGATTCTATGCTTGATAACTTAGAATTTGAGAATTTGTGGTTATGATTCTGAATTGATTTTTTTTTTTAAATTTACTAATAAGTAATAAAATTTTTTGCTAATAAATATAAAACAAATATTTGCAATTACCCTGTCAATGGATGATCCTAATCCCATTTAATTAGCTGATTCAGATTTGGATATACTTATATCTAATTCGATTATGCTCCTATCCGAATTGTTTATAAATAATTATAACCCATGTCTAAAGACACGATTGAACATAAAATTTGAACGCTCAAAAAATCGATCTTATTATATTAAATTTTCTTAACATCTGTATACTATCATGTACGAATAATGTCTGAAATAAAAATTATGTTGAATTACAAATTAATCAAATACTAAATGATTGAACATATAGTAGAAATTGATGATGTGATGTTTTTAAGGGAAAAAATAAGTAGGAATAAAAATTCAAGTTACTAAGTATTTTATTATATAAATTTTTATATAAATATTAAAAAAATTAAGTGATTATTTAAAGAAATTTACGTATAATTTGTTAAAATTTAGTTAATTAAATTATTTAGATTGGATCAAATTTTTATTTTTAATAAATTCAGATATGGACTATAAAAATAAAATCTGTTGAATTTCAAATCATTAACGGAAAAATAAAATTCGTTGGATTATCAAATCGGACTTTTAAAAATTAAATTTAAATTAGTCAAAATTTGATCCAAACTCAATCTCATGACATGCCTAACCCAACGAGTCGAGCATGAAAAAAATGTAAGATCGATAGTTAAACTCGACTATACACAGCTAAGACAAGCTTGAGTAGCACGAGATTTTTTTTTTTTAATAAAAAAAACCTTGATTTCAATCTTTCCCAGTACCACACACTATTATATATCTTCTACTTTTAACTTTACCTACAAATCGGACAGAGAAGACCTAAGCTTGGGTGCATGTACTAGGTGGCGAAGAAGATCAGACAACAGTATTAGCATGCTCAAGAACAAGACAAGAAAAACTGACTAAGTTTTTCCCACTCAAAAACCTTGGAGGTTGATATTCATAGGGATACCATTAGAAAGAGAATCAGTGGCATTAGCACTTGTAATTATTTTGTAGGAACAACTGCTTATACTATCTCTGATCACACTCATCTACTTGGACTCATTCATAACGTTCATGTATATATATAAGTGGCTCTACTGACTTTCTGGTGTTATTATTGCTTATCAAAGAAAGAATTAGCTAACCATAACTAGTGGTCTTTGGTCCAATGATACTCTTTGTCTTATAAAAACTTTGTCTCAAGGGTTCAAGTCTCCCTTCCCCTCCTCCCCAAAAGGAAAAAAAAGAAAATTAGCTAACCATAAAAGGTCAGTGAGAAGAGTGAGGTTAGTACAAGGCGAGCTTTGGGATTTAGAGCCAGTCAAGGGTAGAGCAAGGTAACGGGTTCGACTATTTATCGTCTGTAATAAGATTTTTTTTATAATGAAAATGGTACGATTTTATGTGTCCTTGGTTTCTTCGATTCTTTCCAAGAATCTAATAATTTGGTTCCTACCACAGATTGACCCAAATGAAGGTTAAAGATGCCTCTAATGGAGTCACTAAATGAGTTTCTTAGCTTGTTATCTCTCGCCTGAAATAGTTGAGCTGTAATTTGGTAGTAGCTTCAGACAGAAAATGGCATAAAAGAAGACAATGGCGCATCCCAGTGACACAACATATTTAGGACATGATTGTGAAGTAGTAATTAAGGTACCACGTCCTGTGATTTGTTGTTGATGTTGGGTAAGTAGTAGAAATTGTGTGTATGTCTTTCATAAAAAAAAAATAAAAATAAGGTACCACGTCTGTATAATTATTTTGAGGACCTAGTAAGGTTACGATGAGGGAATAAAGCCTATTGAATCGCTAGATTCAAAACACTATATCTCATAGAAGTGAAAGCCATAAGAGTGATAGCCATAGATGATAGAAACTCCAGACACACTGTGCATGTACTCCTGGTTGATAGGGATTTTATCTGTTGGTGGATTTGTTTCCAGTACATAGTTAGCAGAGTGGTTTCGTTGAATAATTCTATTGTAGAATTGTCAAAAAAAATCCATTTTTTCCCAGTGTTTTCATCGAAAACTCTAGGGAAATCTCGATTTAATGTGGAATATACACGAGATAAAGCCACAGAATGAGGAGTTCGGGGTTTAAACAAGTTGAGTACATTTCAATCATAATATTAATGGTAATAGTGAGATAGTAATAATACTAATCCTATTGAGTTGCTGGAGAGAAATGGTGATTAGGCTAATGAATTTGGTGAATAATTTCAAGAGGAATCCATGTGGACCTAAATACTTATGAAGATGTGGGACAGATTACAATTACATCATGTACGTGGGACAATGCATTCAAAATCTGAAGCAAATCAAGATGACCCATCTATGGTAACAACTTCCTAATTCATATCAATATTAGAGGGATTTGCGAGAGCTAGCAATCATTACTAGTCACCGTTAAAAGTTTTGAGACATAGAACAGTAAACCTCAGATAGAAAACTTTAGTCACTCACATCCAGCAATCAAACAGACAATTTTGTCCAAAAATAGGAAGGAAAGTACCTTGGTAGTGTTGACACTGATCATGAATAATATTACACTGTATCTACTAAGCAACTTTGCAACCTGTTTTCTGCTGGCAATCATGCAGAATTTGGAAAATCACTCCCTCCCTGCCTGCGTCAAATCTGTATATTTTGAGGAATATTTTCGGTAATCATATCGATTATATGTGACACTATACAAATTAAGAAATCAAAACAGAAAATGATAGAACGAGAACACAACAACTCTTTGTTCCATCTCATGATCAACTTAATGCAAGAATTCACTTTTTACAATTGGTATACGGTGCTTGAGCTATTTATTAGGAAATATATTTTGAAGAAGATCAAGTACTTGACCATTGGAAGAGCTCTAGCAACATCCAATATGATAAAACCTCCAGGCATAGTGAAACTTGTGGGAGCTTGAAATTGTAAGTGGCCTGAAATGATACCAACCCAGGAGCAGGAGTTAAGATGTGTAGAATAACAAAGGAAAATAACTTGAATAGTATAGATGACAGTGAAAACCAATAGATTCTGGCAATTAGAAACAAAAATAACTCAGATGCACAAGGATATGGGGTAGCGGAGGCCTTTCCACTGGCTAGCTGCATTCATCTGTGATGATTGGAATCCAATTTGCATTCCTAGTACCTTGGTGAGTAGACATAGCTTGGTGTCCCTGGAAAGGTTCATTTTTTAAGAGTATTCCCGGAACAGATTCAGTAGAGATGGGATGAGACCAGTAACTTAGAGGATTAGAGTATGTGGTTACAAATCACGGTGTCGGGGGTTTGAAACCCTCCTCGCCCACAACTGGCCCAAAAGGGAAGGATCTTGGAGGGGTATATGTGCTGAATTTTGATCTTCTTGTTCTCTCAAAGGAAAGCTTTAGTGAATGAGTGTTCTTAACATTTAAGTTCTGGTGTATATATGATAAGTTGGTCCATTTGGATTAGAGCGGGACAAAAATTTCCAATGCTTGGAAAGTGTAAGTAAATCGTATTGTTGGAACTCTAGCTCTAGCTAATACCACTTTTGTTGGAAATCAAAGAAGATTAACACACTCAAGACACAATGGAGGAAGTGGTGAATAAGAGAAATACACTTGGAACATTTTTTTATTTTTTCTAGAAAAATGACAAGAATACATGAGTATTTATAGAACACAAGAAATATATACCTAAATTTAATTAATGACTCCACATCTATAAAATGACTTTGGGAAATGTACATGAATAGTAAAATACATAAATCTCCACATACATGTACGACTTTTCACTTTGTGCTCGTTTAAAAAATCTTTTTATTTCAATTATCTTTTCTTTTGGATTTGCATTCCTCTACACGTTTGAATTGCGCATGAATTCTATAGATAATAAGGTTCTTTTTTAACCAAAAATAAACAAATAAGTTTTGAGTCTCCGGAATGGCTCATGATAAGAAACCAACTACACTGATGCAAACAAAAAACTGAAAGAAATATGTGCTAGAAATATCATCAGCAAAGAGAAATATATACCTTGCATTCATTCAGCCCAAAATTAAGACATTAGCTATGATACAAAGCAATGTGAGATAATTTGCCTAAGTTGCTTCAGCCCTTATCAATGGACTAAGAGAAAATAAAAAGACAATGTAAGGCATGGCAATCAATATCTCGTAGATATCTGAGTCTAATGAGGAATTTTAATGAGCATAGCAAGTAAAAACATAGGAAATAATATGGAGAACATGAAGCTGGAAGATATATTGTACTACTTTGTCATAAAAGTAATAAAAGGAATGGTGTTATTTCATGCAACAATGAGTATTCTATGCAAAATTCAGAATAGGAACTTTCCAGCAATGTTTTGAGTAGCAAAATTCAGAACCATGATAACAATTCTTTCAAACCAACTTCACAAAAAAAAGAGAAAATATTATGGCTGCAATTGGATCAAATAAAAAGGGAATTTGTATAAGAGCTCCTTTCATACACTGCAGACTTCATATCTAGGTAGGGTAGTGTGATTTTCAGTAGTTATCTGATACCGAAAAAAAGAATAAAAGAAAATGAGGATTAGAGTCGGATGAGTATAAAATATAGCTAGCATGACCAAACACAAGGACATTAAATAATGGAAAAAGGAAAGAAAGAATATAGGCAAGCAAGGAAACAGTACATGTGTGTTTGTTATGTGTTTCTTCATTTAAGATCTCCAAGGAATCAAAGATTAAGAGGTGATCTTCAGATGAATTAGCACCAACAAACAACTGCATTTAATACAAATGTTAGGTTCATTAGTTACACACGTTTTTCTATTCTATGTTTGCAGACAACAACAACAATATAGGTAATGTGATCATATCTAATGGCCACCTGTGGCGGGCACAAGATCGTACAGAATCCTATATAAAAGGGACAACACTCAAAAAAAGTAAAATAAAAAATGAGAAATATTGGTTTTAGAAACCACCAAAAACTGTAATTCTGCATGAGAGAGAGCACTGAGAGAACACACACAGAGTGAGCTCAATAAGGTCCCTAATCTTAGTGAGTGAAAATATTATGGTAAAGTTACTTAGATTTTTCTGGGCCTTTACTTTCAATATAACTATGCAAATTAGGGTTTTGAATACCTTTGGATTAGGGTTCTATTATGAAGGAATTGGGATGCCCTCAATTCCTGACCAGAATTCTTATTTCAACTAACAGAATTACTTTAATTTGTATGGGTTTCATCATTCAACTATGTCTTATCTGATCCAAGAAAAAGCTAATCATATTGCAATCATACTAATATATCATAGTATAAGTGATCATGAAGTGGAATTTTCAAGCCATCAACCAGATCCAAATTCTAAATAAAAGTTATGTTATATGGTAAATTTACCTCTCTTGAGAAGCAGAAAACAATCAAGCTGACTGCATCTGAAAGTTCGTTGTCTCGTCGGTGGCCTTCATTTGATTCCTCTTCTTCTTTTTCTTCTTGTACGGTATGCCCCTGGCCTTAGCTTGGGAGCCCCTTACATCTCGCAGATACAAACGAATAGCACCACTGGCGAATGGATTCGTCTCTGGTAAGCCACCGTTCTCCTCGTATGCAGCCCTAAGGCGTCCGATGAGTGCATCAAGGCTACCCCAAGCTTGCCTGAGAGGGCAAGCACAAGGCCCTGGTGGCTCAGGTTGACCAAAAAAGACACACCCTTGTAAGTGCACCTTAGTCTTCCCAAATTGATCAAGGTATCGAAGGAAATCTAGGACATGGTTATAGTTGCACTGTGACATGGCTACTGGGGGCCTCTGATTCTTTAAGTACTGTCCGAAGGTGTTCCAGTCTCGCCGCTTCTGCGACTCATATCGGCTCAATTGGGGTGGTTGCTGATGATCAGCTGGTGCAGAAACTGATCTTGATGACCCTTCTCCGGATTCTCTTCCCTGGCCACTCGACATCAATACAGCTAAGCGGTACTGCTGATGAACTGTTTTGGCAAGAGAAGGAAAGTATTATTGAGGGGGAGAGCAAGAGAAAAGAAATTAGAGAAAAGAAATTAGGGGTAAGACTGCTTACATCTGAGAGTTTCTTTAGACCTCTAGTGGCGAGAGTCTTGTAAATTGGATCGTCTTTTTTAGTGCGAGAGGGAAGGATTGCAGTGGAGAAATATGGAAATCAAATCACGGGGCTGCTAAGGAGACATGGTATGGGTCCAATGAAAGTGCTTTAGCTCTTCTTTTTCTTCCTCGGATGCATTATTTCTTCCTTTAATGGTACTATTAGCATTAACTATACATGTTTAAAATTTTTCTATATATTTATTATTAGTGCTGTCATCATCAGAGCACTCATTATCAAGCATATTATCATAAAATGGCACTATAATTTAACTCCTAGTGACCAATTGGCTAGTGCAAGCAATCTGTGCTAGGGCGCGTTTGGAAACCAGTTAAAACAGTAAAAAGAAAGACAAGCATAAGATATGGTAATATTCTCAGTGCTTGAAGTGATGAAGAAACTTGTCCCCCTCAAAATCTTTTGAATAGGTTTAGAAGCATTGGAAGATGGCTGTTCTTGGCTTCAGGTGGTTATTAGAATGTTTTCTAATGGAATAGATTTATCTAAAGCACAAAACAAATTGCATGAATTAGAAGAGCTATACTGGAAAGAAATGGTTTATATGACAGATGCATAATTGGCCACAGTAGTGAGTTAGTAAAATGCCCCTAAAGTGTCTCACGTGACTGACGCATGATGTTTTCCATCTTGCTTTTTAATGGCAATTAGTCCCGAGGACTATATTAGCTCAATGTTTGAACTTTGAAGACTAAATTGACAAAATTAAAACTTTAACGACCAAAGTGCATCAAGCGGCTAACCTCAGGAACCATTGGTGCAATTTATCCAATATTTATTTGTAAGAAAATTTTGGGCTGGATTTCTTCTTAGTTAAACAAGACAATCAGAGTCATGAGGTTATGTTGGTTTAGCAACAATAAGGGGCATGTACAGGTAAACTTGAGCAAAATTCCAGACAAGAGTTAGGTGTCATGGCAAGGGTGGCAGCACATTCGTAGACAAACTTAAGGGACATAAATTTAAATTAGCTCAAATTATAGGCTCAGAGCTCAAGGGAATAGTTGATGCAAGTTTGAACATTCTTGAGCAAAAAAACAAAAAAAATAGAAGAAAAACAAATTTACCCCTTCAAATGGGAAAAAGGAGAGAATGGAAATACTCATTTCACATACCCAAATTTTTAACCATTTGACCCATTGGGTGGAAGAGTGGGTACATATCATATTCTAAGTTGATATGGTTGACTCTCACCAAAGATTTTGCTTCTATAAAAAAAAGAGGTGATCATGTAACAGTCACAGCCATATGAACTTATTCTGAATGCCCAAATCCGCAAATGAACATATAAGAAATTATATTGCTGACATGTAGACTATGAAAGCTGAAATTTTATTGGTTGTTGAGGACTAGGGCTGTGACCCTAACCAAATTTTATTATAATTGCTTGCCACCCATCACCAACGCTGGTGATAATGCCTAGTGAGAATAATTTATACAAGTGTACTGCTGTTAGTGATGTTTTTGTTGTTTTTTTTTTCTTTTCTGGTTTCCTTTATCCTTCCTCTCTCTTGAAACAAGCATACAAACTCTGAATTATTAGATGTAAACTTGGCTTCCTGTTTCCCATGTTAAAGCTACATGACAAATTCTATATTGAGTGCATGCATGAAATTCTCTTCACCAAACCTACTGGCCTGTCTTCTTATGAAGCATTCGTATGCGTAAGATGAGAACTTTTAAGTACTTATTCTTTAACACTCATCCTCTGAGTTTTAATTTTATTTTGGGTGTATAATTTTTCTTGATGTCTCATTAATATCTTAGGTTACGTCTATAACCACTTGGGCTTTAGTCCAGTGTCCATCTGTGAAACTCCCAATGGCGATGCGTTCTGTGTGGACCTCTTTGGTGTTGTTTCTTCTGTCCCTTTGTGCAATTTTTCTTATAAATAGAGTTGATAATTAAGTCGAACTATTCGAGCTCGATTCAACTCGTATAAAAGAGTTGAACTTGAACAATTTTTTAGACTCATTTAAAAAACGAGCCTAAAAGATTTAGCTCGAGCTCACAAAGTTCGACTATTTTATATGTAAAATAGTCTAATTACTCGGATTTGCATCGTTTTGGGCTCAACACATTCTCTAAATAAACTGAACTTTAATAATTTGTTAACTTCCTTTATAAAAAACAAGCTCGACAGGCTCGGTGTGAGCTCGCAGCCCTACTCATAACCCTATTGTTGATTACTTCTTTCTTTATAGGAAGTGTGCGAGTTGATTGGCATTGATTGTAATGTTGATACATCTCAGGCCGTAGTATACAAGGATGTATTGTAATATTGATATATCTCACCCCATTGTGCGAACAATAATATTGATATATTCTATATAAAAAGTGGTTAGAAAATCCTAGAATTATGGTAAATGCTGGGTAATGTCAAATTGTCAACCTATTTTCAAAGGGCCAATGGCATAGTTGAGGGTTATTGAAAGCAGCTTGTAACTAATCTCATTCACAGCTGATTCTGGAAAAGATTAGTTATGAAGCTGTAATCAACTAGAATGGAATGACTTGACATTTGATTAGATAAGAAATTTGGGCCCTTATGGGCTGTCTTTGCCAAAGGGACTGCTATTTCTATTTGCTTATTTCTCACTAAATTTCCATTTCAGAAAGTGATAACTGTATTTGGATATTTTGGAAAGATACTCTATTCCCTTTGGATATTGAGTTAGTTCCACCAGTACTTTATAATGGTGCTTAAGATAGAAAATGACCTCTAAATTGATTTAAAAAGTCATCAATGATACCTAAATAGATTTTGGGGGCTGTTTGCCAGTGAGAAATGGACTATTCATAATCCATTTCATACCTTTTTTTACAAAAAAAATAAAAAAAATAAGCAAGTTTGTAACCGTCCAATTTTTTTTTTCCTCAAATTTTCCTCATTCAAGATTACCCATTACGATTTTTAGAAAAAAACCNAGCAAGTTTGTAACCGTCCAATATTTTTTTTCCTCAAATTTTCCTCATTCAAGATTACCCATTACGATTTTTAGAAAAAAACCCATTATNAAAAAAATAAGCAAGTTTGTAACCGTCCAATTTTTTTTTTCCTCAAATTTTCCTCATTCAAGATTACCCATTACGATTTTTAGAAAAAAACCCATTATATATAAATGGGTCTTTCACCAATAAATAATGGGTGGGGCTATTTTCACCTCTTAAATCTCCTTTCTCACCCTATTTAATTTTCTTACTTCAAAGTATTAAGTTCACCCCATTTGCACCCTTCTAATTAAACTATTAAATATATATTTCAAANGCTATTTTCACCTCTTAAATCTCCTTTCTCACCCTATTTAATTTTCTTACTTCAAAGTATTAAGTTCACTCCATTAGTGATTAAGTTCACCCCATTTGCACCCTTCTAATTAAACTATTAAATATATATTTCAAAGAAACCAAAACAAAAATAGTAAATGAAGAAAATTTTCAGTGTTATGAGGCAATCTAGAATATTTTGAGATGTTTTAATATATTTTTACCATTGTCTTCAAAATATTTTGAGTTGTTTATTTTAAAAATAAATTATTTATTTTTAATCTATTTTTGAAATATTTTCGTCCAAAATAATACATTGAAACAATATTTCGATCATTGCATAAATTGAATGAATTTAGGTTTTAATTAGTGAATATAGACGGTGTAAGTTTAGTAACAGATGAGGAGAGTATAGATGAAATGAACTTAGTAGTTTGAAGTAAGAGGATTAAATGAATTGAGAGTTGCCCCACCTATAAATAATAAACGATGAATCTGTAAGAGATTTTTAAAAAATTATATTTTAGGTGATTTGGATCCATTTATTTTTTACATCAACTTTTCCCAATAGGAAAAGTATTGGTGCCTTGCTTATCCCCTTCTTATGGGCTACTGTAAGTTTGATGCTATGAAGTACATAGAAATAGTATGTAACTGATCAGGTTGCCACTTTAAATCAGTTTCAATCAAATCCTCGGTGCCAAAAGGATGAAATATTTGACTTAATGAGCATAGACCTATAATTGTGTTAAGCTCTATCGAAAGCATAGTTCATAATTTGTAAAGGGTCCAAAGGCAACCTACATAGGAATCTATTAGTGAATAATTCTAACTAAGGGATGCTCCCGTGCGATGCACGAGATTGATATTTTAGTTATGTTTCATCGTTTTCACTAATTGTAATTTTTTGAGAATTTAGACTAGTTAAAGAATACATTATGGGGAGTTATAGATGGAATGAAAAGTTTCTTGCTGCGTAAAATAAAATTAAAATTCTATATAAAAAAAAAAAAAGAAAAAAAAGAAAATAACGGAGGGAAGACCTTGAAAGCTCCCTANTGGGTGAGTGAATAAATGGTGGAATTTTAAAAAAATTTCTTGCTGCGTTACATAAAATTAAAGTTCTGTATAAAAAAAAAAAGAAAAAAAACAAAATAACAGAGGGAAGACCTTGAAAGCTCCCTACCAACAAATTTATTTTGCTATAATAATATCTTATAATATAAAATAGAATAATTTTTAATCAATTTATTCAACAATATCAAATAAATTCATTTAACGTCATTTTCAAAACCATTAACATTGCACACGAGTTAGTCCAAATAAAAGATATATTAACACTTGTGTGTGGTAGACCGGTGGCTTTGGGCAATGGGCTGGAATTCCTATTATTGGCGCATAGACTTGGGCCGTGGCAAAAAAGAAATGGACACTGTAAAATTCTAGGGTTAGGAGAAAAGACCCGATTAGTGCCGCCCGATCCAAAGATATCTATAGACTATATAATAATTAGAGTTAATTGCAGTAGCGGTTACTCCAAGTATAAGATTTGTCTCATTTTGATCTATAATATTTTAATTACATATTTTAGTTCTTGAAATATTGAATGTATTTCTATGTAGTTCTTCAAACAGACAACATTCAAATTGCTAATGATTTTTTTTATTACAAACTTGTCATATAATACCTAATTATAGAAAAAAAATAATTTGAATAACCCTTGATCAAATTTTTATCCAAATTTTGGTCAACTAACTACCCAAATTACACAGTTTTGATCATGAGCTATTCAAATTTTGGTCAAGGACTACCCATATTACATATTTTTGGTCAAGAACTATCCAAATTATTAGTTTCTCATATTTAGGTATCATGCAATAAATTTATGATAAAATATAGTTTGCAATTTGGATGTCGTCCACTTTAGGGACTACATAAAAACATATTTAATAGTTGAAGGACTAAAATGATGTAATTAAAATATTAGAGATTAAAATACGATAAATTTTATACTTTGAAAACCTTTAGTGTAATTAAGCCTAATAATGATAACATTGTATGTGAAAATAAGCATGGCATATAATAGAGATTGAGGTCATTCCATAGGGTCGGTCCATTACTGAGCTTGATCCAGTAGAGGTCAGCTTGATTCAAGGATGGCCCAGTTTAGGCATGTCGCCACAGAGGTCAGCCCAGCCCAGTCCATTGCCAAAGCCATTGTAGACTTGTAGTTTATGCATAGGTTAAAGTTGACACAAATTTTTTTCCTTTGAAGTTATTTAATTGGTTCTTACTTTTCATAGTAAACAAAAATTTAAGGGAAAGACTATGATATTGTGGCAAAATATTTTGGTACATTATCGAAAGTTATTATTTTTAAAGGTGAAGTTACAACTAATTGAAATAATTTACAGTTGATCATAAAATATTATAATTGATCGTTAGTCATTTGAATCAGTTGTAATTCATCATTGGCAAGTTATAATTTTACCTTTAAAAATTATAATTTTTATGATCGATTATCAAATTTTTTAACACATGTAACTTATATCTCAAAAAATTATAACTTAAACTTACAAAATTATAAATTTGATATAGTACTGCTTTCGGTACCATAGAGTCTTGCCCCAAAATTTAAATTTTTTATATATTTCTTGTCGAATAATATTTAATTTGTAAATATTGCAATTGTATTTAGGGCTTAAATAGAGTTAGCTTAAATAGGTGGCTTCGAAAGGTTTTGGAGTAAAATAAGTAAGGTTCATTTGAACCGTGATTTTTTTACCAGTTAAGACAGCAATTTTTTGGACCAAAAAAAAAGTATTTAGA
The DNA here is from genome assembly GCA_963454935.2 of Ilex paraguariensis. Classification (NCBI taxonomy): domain Eukaryota; kingdom Viridiplantae; phylum Streptophyta; class Magnoliopsida; order Aquifoliales; family Aquifoliaceae; genus Ilex; species Ilex paraguariensis. The sequence continues at coordinate 290,588 of CAUOFW020002169.1, read as the reverse complement.
TTGATTCAAGAAGTTGATTTTATAAGTTTTTTTCTGATTTTTTGGAGATTTTTCGTGGGTACTATATAATTTTTTAGTTTATTATATTCATAAAATATTATTAGTGAGGTAAATAAATTAAAATTTATATTTTGTGAACTAGTATGCATAATCTATACATTCATATAATTTTTTTTTTTTATTTTGGCACAAAAAAATCAGAAAAGTTATAAAGTCATCAATAGAAGTAAATATGGTGGCCCCCTTCGACCATTTTAATCCATATTTGATTAGGAGCAATAATTATTGGATTTAATGTGTTTTTGTAATTTAATTATGCTAACTGTTAGATCAACGGACTAATATTTGGGTTATCCAAAAAAATAAATAGCTTAACGTTTGATGAGTTCTATTACTAATCAAATGAGAATAGGGTAAAGTTAGAAATTTTGTTTAAGGTGAACACTGTAATTAGGCATTCTAATTTTTTTTCACCTAACCAATCGTACTATATAATATATTTATATTTGTTATATCATATTTGATACTAGTCATTATCAGTGCCTGAAGACACACTATACAACAAACAAAACTTTTTTAAAACAATTGTCCAAATTCAAAAAGAATTACCTAAAAATATTTATATCAATTCTTTTTTTAAAATTACTTGAAATATATCGTTAATCATATCCTCTATATTAATGGAACTATCATAAAAATATATAAAAACTCCCCAAAACAATGTCAAATATACAAATGCCTTTGGAAAAAAATATTAACGTAACCAATTAAATTTTACAATATTTAAATAACAAAAACAAATTTTGCTCATTTATAATACTCATGAATTTATCACATTTACTATCACTCAATCTAATAATACAACATACTTATCAACTCAACTACCATATTTTCAATTCACCCTATTCCCATGTAATAAATACCTCAAGCAAAAAAAAAAAAAATAGTAACAGAACACAATATTAAGTTTACAATATTTAAACAATAAATAAAATCAACCAAAACTTACTCATTGATAAAACTCATGAACTTATCACCACTATTACTATTTAACCCCAAATGACACAATATAATTATAAATTTAATTACCAAATGTTTAATCTTCTGCATATAAATATACACGGGAACACACCAACACACATTTCTTTTTTGATTATCAACAAACTCTTTTAATCAATAACTGTTTTATTAGAAATACAATAATTCAAATTTTTTAGATAAAATAATAATAAATTAATGTTTAATTAAAAAAGGAAAAAAATCAAGGTGCATCCCCTGAGTTTTGACAATATTACACAAATACTTTCTGATATTTTATAAATAACATAAACACCCCCTGAGATTTGTAATTTATTGCACGGATACCTTCTCTGTTTCCCTTCCATCAATGTTGCTAATGAAAATTGATAATTTCATCAAAAAATAATAATTACTTACAATTGTCCTTCTCCAAATTTAGAACCAAAAAAATTTAAGATTTAATAAAATCAAATAAATTTTGATTTAGTAAAAAATTAATATAATTTAGTAATCCAAAAAATTGATTAAATAAATTTCAATATTAAATTGATAACAATAAAAATTAATTTAATATTAATTCGACAATGTTGAACATAAATTAAACAAAATTAAATATCAATTTTTGATAAAAGTATATATTAATTTACAATGTAAGTTTTTTTTGGAATTGAATATTATTTACATGCTGTTAGATATATAAAAATGTTGAATTAGTATAATAAAATAAATAATTGCATAACATGTAGTTTCATCTGATTTATGGGGTTAAATAATAACAAAAAAAAAATAGGGCAAAAAAAGATAATAGCATGAGAGAGAAAGTTATATGATAAATGAGAATCTTAGAGTTGTATAAAAAATGAAAGTCTAATTAGGACCATCTGATCAAAATGATCTGTACCCCGAAAAGCTCAAAACAAACAATCTAACTACTTTATTATATATATATATATATATATATATATATATATATATATTCAATTTAATGACTGTGCCTGAAAGCACAGAATAATAAAAAATGGTAAACAATAAACATATTTGTATTCTTATCCAAAATTAAATTACAAATATAGAGAAAAGATAAAAAAATTTAAGTATCGGTTTGTAGTGGGGGTGAGAGGTGATGAGCGGCAATGGTGGTGGTAGGAGACGGTGATGGTTGTGGTGGGTGACAATGGTCGTGGTGGTGGGGATGGGGGCAGGGGCGGGGGTGGTGGTGGTGTTGGCGGCAGCGGTGGTGAGGCGGTTTCAAACACTTTTTTTTTAAAAGTATTTATGATAAATAATTTCTAAAAGTATTTTTAAAAAATCACTCCAAACATACATTTAAGGTACTATTTTTTCTATTAAATTTAGGTGTTAATATTAGCCGTTAGATTAATTTTAAAGTGAAATTTAAAACAATCTCAACCGCGAATAGCAAAAGTCATTTTGTTTATCTTTTAAAATTTGAATTGTAAGTTACTTTATTATAGACTAATTATTGCTTGTGCCTGAAAGCACAAATTAAAAAAAAAATTAATAAACAATAAACATATTTGTATTCATGTCTAAAATCAAATCACAACTATAGAAAAAAAATAAATGAATTTAAGTATCGATTTGTAGTGAGAGTGAGAGGTGGTGGGCAATAGTAGTGGTGGTAGGAGATGATGATGGTTGTGATGGGTAGAAATAACCATGGTGAGGGCGAGGGCAGCAGCAACGATAGTGGTGGTGGTGGCGGCGGCGACGGTAACGATGGTGGTAGTGGCGGCAATGGCGAGGCGGCGGCGATGGTGATGACGGCGACGACGGTGACAGCAGTGGTGGCGGTGGTGGAGGCTATGGTGATGGTGGTGGTGACGGCGGCAGTGGTGGCGAAGGCGGTGGTGGCGGCGGCAACAGTAGTGGTGGTGGCGGGGGGCGGTGATGGTGACGGCGAAGACGATGGTGGTGGTCATGGTGGCTGCAGTGACGATGGTGGTAACGGCGGCGACAGTGGTGGTGTTGTTGGCGGTGGCAGTGACAGTGGTGGGGGTGGTAGAGGTAGAAGTAGTGGTGAGACAGTTTCAAACATTATTTTTTTTTAAAGTATTTATGATAAATAAATTTTAAAAGTAATTTTAAAAAGTCGCTCCAAAGTCTAAACACACCCTTAAGGCCCTATTTTTGCTATTAAATTTATGGTGTTAATATTAATCGTTAAATTAATTTTAAAGTAAAATTTAAAACAATCTCAATCTCGAATAACAAAAATCATTTTGTTTATCTTTTAAAATTTGAATTGTAAGCTACTTTATTATATATATATATATATATATATATATATATATATATATATATATATATATATATATATATATATATATATGAAGTCCATTTAACATAAAAAATATCAAAAAATAATGTATATTATATACTATAAAAAATGATCAATTATCACAATTATAAAAAAAATGGATCTAATTGTCATTTTTGTAATTAAAAAATATAAATTATTCATTAATAACCCATTAAATTTATTCAATAAATGATCTTCCAAATATTATCATTGATTCATGTGTATGATTGGGTGGTGTGCCTAACTTTGTGTGTGTGCTCGTGTGTGCATTCTAGGTTAATGTGTTGCGTGTTCTAGGATTAATGCATTGCAGAATTTTGGTTTGGGGTAGAATGAGGGAGAAGAGAGGGAGGGGTAGGGTAGAGTGCAACTCGAGCGGGTTGAGAGGTCAACCTCAGTTCAATCCTAGGTATATAATTTTTAACTCTAACCCTACCTTAACTCGAAGTACTCAACCTGAGTACTGTCCGAGTTTAATTCGGGCGGGTTTGAGTTATTTAATTCGAGTTAATTTTGAGTTAAAAATCAGGTTGATCTTGAGTTACTTAATTCGGGTTGATTTTTTTAATTGTAGATTTAATTTTTTCATGTGTAGATTTGATTTTTTCAAGTGATCTGAGATGAAGGGTGATACACAGATGAAGAAAGAGGGAGGAATGACGAGTGAAAGAGGGATCAAGGAGTAATGGCGCAGAGGTGAAAACTTGAAGTGAAATAAAAATTTGGATTCTAAAGAGTAAAAATAAATACTAACTCTAGTTAAATTTATTTATTTAGTTATGTATATTCGGGTTGAACCCTACAACCCGAGGCTTGCCCAAATTCAATTTGGGTTTAGGTTTTTTTGCCCAGACATAACTCAAGTATTAAAAATTCTAATTCAAGTCCTATATTTTTTGGGTTGGACTCGGGTTGAATTCGAGTTGACCCGCTCAACCAAGGGTAAGGTGTGTTGGTGGGTGCGTCGTGGTGGTTGGGGCAGAGATTGACTGGGGAAGGTAGAGGGGAAAGAAAGAGTTTTCTAGAGAAGGGATCGACGATGACGGAGGGAGTATGATCGTTTGGGTGGTCGGTGTTGGTGGCTAAGGTTAGATAGAGAGAGAGAGAAAAAAATTGAGAGAGATAGAGAGGGAGAGAGAGTTTCAATTGATCCCTCTCAAGCACAACTTAGTGGATAGTGAGTCATACATTAGGAGACTTCCTCGAAGAGATTAAACTTTCAAAATCATGCCCGAGCTCGAGGTGGAGATTGATAATCATGCTTGTCCACTCTTGTTACTTAGTTCTCCATTGATGAGGGTCATACTTCCTTATCTCAAACTGGGGACCTCTCCTCTTGACCCCTTGTGCTAGTCGATCATGCCTCTATGGATATCCAATGAGTTTTTGACGTTCCCTAAGTGTCTTTCTTTGAAGGTATCCCTTGAACCTTTGCTAGAGATATGTTTTTTGCTATTAGCTTGACCCAGATGTTTACATTTACTTCTGCGGCCGAGAAGGGGGATTAGTTAGGTCATGCCAAAATTGCCCTCAAAAGCTCGCAATGCCACTTTTTTCTTTTTGGACGACTCCCATTTGTATTTCCATGGTGAAGGGGACGACGTAGACACTTCACAATGTTGGCGATCTTCTGCGGTTATTGGTTGTATTTTGCAATCGTTGCCATTTGAGGGTGGACCTAACCCACCATGTTAACTCGTCGCCTCTACCCTGCCCTGCCATGTTTTTGTCTATGGTGGATACACGTGTTCAAAGTTTATAGGGTAATACTACGTGATTAGCCATGAATATTGCCTTATTTCTGTATTAATTGTTCGCTAATTACGTTGGACATGACATTAAAAGTGATTAATTGGATAAGTTTGGATATCATCTCATTTCTGTAGTGTTTGTCCAATTTCGCAGACTAAACGGTGGAATTAGGGACTAAAAGGACAAAGTGCGAAAAGAGGAGGAGATCTAAAGTACAAGAAAGGAAAAAAGGAGCATTCTGTCGAGGGCGTCCAAACAGTAATCAAGGTGCGTCTGGACGTGAATTCCAGTAGCTGCTCTTAAATGGATGAAGACATGCGTGTAGACGGTGATCAAGGTACTTCCAGAAAGCAAGACGTGTCTGGTCGGTAAGAAATATGCGTTCGGACGTAATGGCGCGTTTCGACTAGCAGTATTAGAAATCTGTGGAAATTAGGTACGTGCTTCCAAAAAGCTTATAAAAGAAGGCATAGGTTTTCGTATGAATCATCTCTTCTGAGTCTTCTTCTTTTTTAGTTTTTAGTGTATTTTTCTTATTCCATACTAAAAGTCCAAATAAAGTTGGGGGCGATAATTTCAATAAATTATGATATTATTTTTTATCCAATATTTTTAATGCTTAATTTATTCTTTTAATTCAATTATTGTCTTCTAGTAAAATTTATGCTTTGTATAATTTCTTAATTCGTTGTACTACGTACATCGAATGTTTAAAATTCTCTGCGAGTGAAATAATTGGTTATTCTATACGTGAATTAATTAATTAGAATTTTTATAAGATACTTTATTTATTATTTACGATAAATTTAGGGTTTCTCTATTAAAGAACTTGATTTATCGAAAATTCCGGGAACAGTGAATGCTTGTAATTTGCATGTGAAATCTTAGATTTATTCGGATAATTTATTGGTTATAACTGTTGACGTTTACATATTACCATCGTTAAATATTTCAATTGAGATTATTTCTCAGTTAGTTTTCAATTGAATTTGAAAACTGGATCATTATTACTTGTCGTATGGAATTGAAAGGGTATCCTCGATACTTTAGTATTCCAAATTACTATTTTTACTCAACCAATTTCTAGTCTCTTGGACAACAACTTTCTCAAACAACCTTCAAAGTAATTTTTCTTTAATTTTCTTGCGTTTCAAATTTTCTCAATTTTCTGTGATTTCATCTTAGACTTTCTTTGTCTATTATTACTTCACGACTACCCACGCTTGGGTTCTATAATATTTGAGTTGTAGCACTACACACTGAAACGTGTCTCTAGAGAACCTCATTTGATTTATCAAACATCCATACATCATTAACCTTTTGGGTTGTTTCGGGATTCTTCATTTAGCAAAACAAATTCTCTATTAATCTTCGAGATTCATGTTTCACCGGTTCAAAATCTAAAAGCATATCCAAACAAAATACCTCTAACCAGCATGTGCAGTTTTTCATTAAATTTCATCAAAACATTACGACAAATAATAAATAATTTCGGCAAAGCATTTTATTTTCATTGATCTTTATGGTGGAAACTGGATATAAAATGCTTGGCAATCCTGGTACAATTTATTTATGATTAATTCAATCACACATACAGAACAAGAACACGTCTTAGTGCTCACACCATTATTACATGGAAAAGGCTACATCACACAAGAGTTTTTCATCATTTTATTTTATATGAAAAAAAGATTGTTTTCGCATGAAGAATTCGAATTGATTATTCTTGTGATTCAAACCCGTGATGCCCACCATAACGCATCAACACCAAACCTTTGGCAAATGTCCTCCTACTTTGCATACTTGATATATCCCACAGAAGTATTCACATCGCTAATAAGGGTCCCAAGTAGTGGTGCAAGCAAGCACTTAGAAGTATCTTCCTTGTAAAAGAACCCTACACACTTACAATCCCTATCACACTCCTTTTGGCACTCTGCAACATTCATTGGACCTTTCCCATCATCCAAGTATGGGCCCAAGAAGTGCTGCACACCCACAATCTTATAGTACTCCACCGTAGCACCGCTCTTACACGGTGGCAACTGTGGCGGCGCACAACTCTCGCTCCACCCCAGAAGATCATTATGGCTTGGACAAGCCACACACATCCCCCTCTGACACAATCCATATGAGCCACACTTTGATGGAAGTGCACATTCTCTGATAAAGTAGTTAGAGAAAAAAGCAAAGCTCTCTTCCCATTTAAGGTAGCTTACTTTGTCATAGTAAGTGTAGGCCCTTAGGTTTCCATCCGAGCCAAGTCTTAAAAACGAGTAGGTTGCATTATAGTTGAGCTTGCTGAGGTTTAATTGTCCCCCATTCCGGATTGGCCGTGATTGGAGAAGACGCCGACTGTGTCCTGGTGGTGGTACATCTTGGTTGATGGCCAGCACAAGCCCATATGCGGTAGCATTTTCGTTTTCAGGTACTGCATCGAAAATTACAAAGCTTCCCAAGCTCGAACCAGGCCAACCACCATAGATGAGTAGCTGACCAGAGTTGTTGAGATACATGATTAACCCATCGTTCCTTAGCACCATACTATACTTCCCATCAGAGCCGTCGGCATCAGAAGTGCGACTAATTAGCTTATTATATCCGTTCATTCGAACAGATTGGCCGACCTGTTAGAACAAAGTTATTTCAGATTATTAGAACAGTTTAAGGAGTATGAATAGTCTACATATAAATCGACCAGTTAATATATCAATGGGCTTCAAAGCGCTGAGCCATCAAGTTGGCCAATTACGCAACACAATAATGCAATTCAAGCATGAATAAACATACCGTTTTCATCCGTTATCGTGTCCAAAAATAGAAAGCAATGTTTTATGGATCTAATTTTGAACCTATTAATATGGCTAATTAAGCGACCACAAAATGGTAGTCACAAGAGTAGAAAAACATGTAGAAAGTTAGAAACTAACGCTAGAGAAGTAAAGAATAATGCAAATATAAAATCTACAAATTATATGTCAATGACTTAAATCATATGTTTTGACTAAAAATTACAGATAATTTCATAGGTATCAAAATTTGTAAAAATATCAGCAGTGTATCAGTAGGGTACTCAAAGCTTTGCCAAATGAACCTCCATTCTTATCATGAAGAACTAGGTTATGGGACATTTTCAAAAGACTCCAAGATGAAGACACGTGTCCTCGGTGTCACTAATCCTTGTTATTGAGATCTCGTACCCATCGGTTCACAAAGTCCCTCTCCCCAAGGTATTTGTCATAGGGATCAAGTGGCATCCAGTACGTTTACGTACCGACACGTATCCCTCGGTCTGATATAGGTACATCGGTCGCTATATGTACCAATCCCCCCTCGGTACCGATATGTACCAATGTCCAGGATGACATTCTCTTCTCCTGCAGAGCTACTGATGTACAGGTCACTAGCCTAGGTTAGCTATCATGACCTCGTCTTACACAATTGGTGTCAAAAGGCACAGGAAGGCAGAGGCCACAACCAATGGGGAATGGACGCGTGGCATATTGTGTCACATCAGAGACAGAAAGACTGCATGCCCTTGCTGACACACGACTTGGGAAAGCAAGCATTTAATTACACTATTTCCTTGATGAGACTGCATTCAATGAGGTAAGGCTCGGAGGTGAAAGACAATAAATGTCTCTAAGGCTGGACATTTATTGCATCCTCCCCGAGAGGAGCTTATTAAACAGTCGGCATGCCGATGACACAGCCTCGGTTGCTCGGGATCCCGAGCAATTAAAAGAGAAGACATTCCTCGTAGGAATCAGTGCGCACGTTGCCTGTATCTAATGATCACCTACTGACCACACTAACAGCAATCATGAGTATTTGAGGTATAAATACTCCTCGCAAAAGGCAAGATAGGAAAAAAAATGAAAAACCTTTGCTACAAATTATACTCAGTGTTTTCTTCTTCCTCTCTCTCAAAAACTGACTTGATCGTCGGAGGGGATACGCCGAAAAACACTCCGGCGCCCTTCTAACTTGTTTTTCTTTGTTTCAGGCACCTTCCTCAGCCTTCCTGGATCGTTCCATTGACCCACGAGGGTCTCTCGTTACCGTTCTAGATTACCATCGGACCTCACAGGCTTTCCCAGGCAGCAGGGTTGACCATTCGACTGGATCACTCAAGTTCACCAAGGGAGAGATCTGTTCTTGTGTTTATATTGTGCAAGATCTAGCACGCACAATCTGGCGCCGTCTGTGGGAAACGAATAGTTTTTTTCTAGTTTCTTCTCTATAAAGAACAGTGACCATGGTGAATACTCGACAAAAAGGAAAGGTCCCCAACAAAGAAGCCTCGAATTACAAGCTCCATGTCACCATGGAGGGAGGGATCACACTGATGGGAATAGAAATGTCTCTATTCAGTCAAGAGGGCCTACTCCTCAGACCAGTATGGGCATCAGGTCAGGAGGAACCGCCCCCTTGGCTCGCCAACTAGCGGAGGTGATCGAAGAAAAGTTTGGAGATCGATTATGACAGTTGGAAAAGGACAATGTGAACGTCATAAGCCGGCTCAACGAATTAGCCGCCTCCGGCGAAGGGTCGAGGGACTCATTCCTTTCTCATGGGCTTCCCACCCGGGAGGCGGAAACGAAGGATCTAAGGAATCATTTAAACAACAAGGCAGAAACCTCCAGGGCCCCAAAGCGACCAAGAGCCAATGAGCGTCCTCTTAACGACCATTCCAGGAAGGCAAGACCTTTAGCCCTGGACGACCTCTGACGAGGACTGTCAAGACGAAGAAAGGGAGATGGGTCCAAGGAGGATTCAACCTTATCCACGCGACGCCCAGGAAATGGGGGACACATTGACGAACTCGGAGACTTCAGAAAACACCCCATTGGGGAGAAAATTGATCTCAGGGCTCGGTTGGAATCCAGGAGAAATGACAAGACTGTCCAGGATGATGCCGAAGATGAGGTCATGCAATCACCCTTTACTAGGGGTATCACAGAGATGGATGTTCTGAAAAAATTCGTCGTGCCGAGGTTCAAAATTTATGATGGACGGTCCGATCCTGAAGCCTACCTCAGGCAGTACAAGCAAATGATGTCCTTGTATCATTCAGACCAATGGTTCCTCTGCCGAGTGTTTTCCATGAGCTTGGGGACTCCGCGATGAAGTGGTTCGAGGCTCTTCCCTCGAACAGCATTGGATCATGGAAGGAGCTTACGAGACAGTTCCTAGCCCGATTCATTACGGGGAGTAAGCGGCCTAAAGACATCGAATCATTACTGACGCTCAGACGGAAGGAATCCGAGACCCTTCACCAATACGTCATCCGGTACTGGGAAGAGGTTAATGAGGTAGAGGGCTGCTCGGAAGACATGGCAGCAGCGTCTTTCAGGCTCGGCTTGGCTAGGGACACGGATCTGTACTGATCCCTGACCAAGAACACTCTCTCGGATATGGGCGAGCTGATGGCCCGGATAAACAAGTACTTAAAGATCGTGGACGAGATGAGAAGCAGCAAAGGCCAAACCCTCCAATCTAAGAGAAAATAGAGGGAGCGGGAGGATACTCCCCGAAAGGGACTGCTACCCCCTCCGGGGGGTCGTTCAAAGGAGTTCACACTATGTTCAAGGAACCCATCTTCAAGTTGCTCCACAAGATAAAGTATGAGTCATTCTTCAAGTGGCCGCCCAGGATGTAGAGCGACCCCTCCACCCGTGATCAAAAGGTTAGGTGTTCCTATCACCGGGATTTCAGCTATCGCACCGAAAGCTGCAGGGTATACAAATCGTTCTTGGAACGATTGGTCCGAGACGGATATTTGAAAGAATACATAGAGCCCAGGACCGTAGAGAGACAAACCCCTGCCCCGACCGAAGAGCCAAACAATGTCATATGTGTCATCCATATATGTCCGCTAGATCGCCCTACGTCCAAGGAACTCGAGTCTGATCTCAAGAGGGTAGCTTTTACAAGGAAGATAGCCGAGGATGGTGGGGGGCCACCCAGTAAAAGGGCCAGGACTGGGGAGCCCAGCATCACGTTCTCCGACGAGGACTTGACAGGTGTGATGACTCCTCATAACGACGCCCTTGTCTTAACCTTGAAGATAGGTAAGTTCGACGTCAAGAGGGTGTTGATAGACTCCGGAAGTTCCTCGGAAGTGATGTACTCTGACACTTTAAAACGGATGGATCTTAGCATCAAGGACCTCACCAAGGTCAGGACACCCCTCATCGGTTTCAAAGGCTCGTTCGCCCTGCCCATAGGCAAAATCACATTGCCAGTTGTCATAGGTCCCTTCATCATCAACACCGAGTTTGTTGTGATTGATGCGGACTCTCCCTACAATGTGATCATGGGACGAGCATGGTTGCATGCGTTGGGAGCGGTGCACTCCACTTATCACCAGAAATTAAAATTTGCCACGCCAAAGGGGATCATGGAGATCCGAGGGGACCAAGCGTCCGCAAAAAAATATTTTTATTCAGCTGTTAGAGCCGGGGCTTTCACCCAAGAAAAGGGACGAACTCCGGAAGAGATCATGGAAAAATAGCAATTACAGTCCGGGCGTCCAGGAATGGATGACCCCCGGATTAATCCAACGGAACGGTCGGTGGAGGACCTCCGGAAGGTGCCCTTGGTGGAGGAAGAAGTAGAAAGATACTTCTTAGTTGGAAACGCGATGCCCGCAGCCGAACAGGAGGAGATGATTGAGTTCCTAAGGAGAAATACAGACGTGTTCGCTTGGAATGCAATGGAAATGACGGGAGTAGACCCCGAGATAATCACGCACAAGCTGCATGTTGACCCGGTGCACAAGCCAGTAAAACAGAAGCCACGACGCATGGCCCCGCATCACGCCTGCGCGGTCAACGAAGAAATGGACAAACTCCTGAAGGCCAACGCCATTCGAGAGATACAGTTCCCAGAATTGCTGTCTAATACGGTTTGCGCGAAGAAGAAGGGGGGAAAATGACGTATCTGTGTAGACTTCACAGATCTAAATAAGGCATGTCCCAAGGACGACTACCCCCTACCAAAGGTGGACCAGCTAGTGGATGCCACTGCCGAATATGAACGCATGAACTTCCTGGATGCCCGAGCAGGATATCACCAGATCCCTCTCTATCCCTCAGATCAGGAAAAAATGGCGTTTATCACTCCAAGGGGAGTTTACTGTTACAAAGTGATGTCGTTTGGACTAAAGAACGTTGGGGCAACATACCAAAGACTGATGAATCGGATGTTCAAAAAATAGATCGACAACACCATGGAAGTCTACATTGACGATATGCTGGTGAAGAGCAAACGAAGCTGTGATCATCTGGCAGATCTGGCAAATTTGGCAGATACCTTCTCCACCCTCAGGGAGTACGGGCTGAAGCTGAACGCAGCAAAGTGAGTTTTTGAAGTGGAGTCGGGTAATTTCTCAGGTACTTGGTCAGTCAACGAGGAATCGAAGCTAATCCGGATCAGATTCAAGCGATCCTTGACATTCGAAGCCCCCGAACTGTCCGAGAAGTGCAAAAGCTCACGGGGATGCTGGCAGCACTTAACCGATTCGTCTTACGCTCCTCAGACAATTGCAAACCCTTCTTCGGAGCCATCAACAGCGCTGGGAAGGATATGTAGAGCCAGGGGTGCGAGGATGCCCTGGCTGGAATCAAGGAATACCTCAGGACTCTCCCGACCTTATCCGTCCCTATCCTGGGGAAAATGCTCTTCTTATACTTATCTGTATCCGAATTTGCAGTAAGTGGGGTACTTATTCGTGAGAATGAGCACCGCCAAAAGCCGATTTATTACATAAGCAAGGCGCTCCTGGACGCGGAGACAAGATACCTGCCCCTAGAGAAACTGGCTCTATCCCTGGTCACCACTGTAAGAAAACTAAGGCATTATTTCCAGGAGCATCCAATTATCGTCCTTACCGATCAGCCCTTAAAGGCCATTTTGAGGAAAGCGGAACTCTCCGGAAGGATTTCCAACTGGGCAGTGGAGCTGGGGGAACACGACATTCATTTCAAACCTCGAACTGCTATAAAAGGTCAGGTATTGGCGGACTTCAAAGCTGAGTTTTCAGGGGAATATCCCGTTCTAGACAGACCGTCTCCTCCCGACATAACGTCTTCAACGAATTACGAGGGATCACCATGGCTTTTATGTGTGGATGGTTCGTCAAATAATAAGGGGTCCAGGATCGGTATCTTACTGGTCTCTCCAGATGGGACGGTCACGAAGCAGGCCGTTCGACTGGGATTCAAAGCATCCAATAATGAAGCTGAATACGAGGCCCTCATCTCAGGACTTCGGTTAGCTGAGGCAACTGGAGTTACGGACTTGATTGTGCATTGCGATTCCATGCTGGAAGTCAACCAAGTTAACGAAGAGTTTAAGACAAGGGACCCTAGGATGAAGGCTTACCATCTCTAAGCGACAACTGTGATCCGAAGATTCGGCAGGATTGAGATCAAACAAGTGTCCCGAGACAAGAACACGCACGCCGACGCCCTGGCTTGCCTAGCCTCGGCAGTGGAGTCCTCTCAGTCGCGCAGGATCACTATAGAATATCTTCCCACATCCTGCATAGACCATGCCCCCGAGGCAATGGCCATCCAGGACGCGCACAAGCCGCCCAGCTGTGTTGATCCCTTTCTTAGGTTCCTAACAACATGAGACTTCTCGGAGTGTTCAAAGGAAGCAAGGAAGATAAAACTTAAAGCCCCAAGATTTTGGGTCTCCCCGGATCAGAAGCTATATCGGAGGTCTTTCTCAGGATCTTACTTATTATGCGTCTAAGATGACCAGGTGGAAGACCTTCTCTATGAGGTACACGAGAGAATATGCGGGGGGGCACTCTGGGGGGCGATCAATGGCACACCGCATCATGTCTCAAGGATATTAGTGGCTGCGAATGCAAAGGGATGCGCACGCATACGTTCAAAAAATGCGACCAATGTCATAAGTTCTCCCCTGCAATCAGGCAACCCGCGGGGGACCTGCACCCCTTGACCAACCCTTTGCCATTCGCCCAGTGGGGACTCGATTTAGTTGGGCCCCTGCCTAAGGCTCCTAGAAATAGGAAGTTTCTCATTGTGGCCACAGATTATTTTACCAAGTGGGTTGAGGTGGAGCCGTTGACTCACATCCGCGACATAGATGCTAAAAAGTTCGTCTGGGAAAATATAGTCATCAGATTCGGGATTCCTTGGGCACTGGTATCGGATAACGGGACTCAATTCACCGGCAGACGTTTCAAGTCTTTTTGCGAGCAACTCAAAATCCATAATTTCTATTCCACCCCTGCCTACCCCCAAGACAATGGGCAGACAGAGGCCTCCAACAAAACAATTATCAATGGGATCAAGAAGAGATTGGAGAAAGCCAAGGAAAAATGGCAGATGAGCTATTAAACGCTTTGTGGGTGTACAGGACCACCCCTCGGTCTTCGACAGGAGAAATCCCATACTCCCTGACTTACGGAATGGAAGCAATCATATCTCTTGAGGTAGGACTCCCGACCATAAGGACTCAAGCTTTCGACGCACGGGGAAATGACCGTCAACTTAAACTGGATTTGGATCCAGCAGAAGAAAGAAGGGAGATAGTCGCCTTGAAAATAACCAAGTATCAGGAAAAGATTTTCCAATTGTACAACAAAAGGGTCAAGGCGCGAGAGTTCCAAATCGGCGATCTGGTCCTCAGAAGGATAACGGCCAATACCCGTGACCCAACAGAAGGAAAAATGGGAACTAACTGGGAAGGGCCTTACAAAGTGATATCTATCGGAGGCGCCGGGTCATACAGATTAGAAGAAATGGATAAAAAATTTGTAATGCGACCATGGAATGTGATGAATCTAAAGAAATACTATTTTTGAGTATTATCTCTCTCAGTGCTCGCCAACGACAAAGATAAAGGGCAAGGCCCTGGGGATAGAGTTCAAGGACTCTTACCCCCGAAACAAACACAGGAGCAAGCCTCCTGGAAGGGCAAGGCCCTGGGGACAGAGTTCAAGGACTCCTCCCCCGAAACAAACACAGGAGCAAGCCTCCTGGAAAGGCAAGGCCCTGGGGACAGAGTTCAAGGAATCCTGTCCCCGAAACAAACACAGGAGCAAGCCTCTTGGAAGGGCAAGGCCCTGGGGACAGATTTCAAGGACTCCTGCCCCCGAAACAAACACATGAGCAAGCCTCCTGGAAGGGCAAGGCCCTGGGGATAAAGTTCAAGGACTCCTGCCCCCGAAACAAACACGGGAGCAAGCCTCATGGAAGGGCAAGGCCCTAGGGACAGAATTCAAGGACTCTTGCCTCCGAAAAAAATACAAAAACAAGCCTCTTGGATGAGCAAGGCCCTGAGGACAGTTCAAGGATTCCTACGCAAAAAAAAAAAAAAAAAAGGTGTACGCAAGAAAGAATAAGTACTCCAAAAAAAGATTTAATTCAAAAAAAGGGACTTTGCGTCCCCAAGAGCTACAAAAAAAAAGGGTACAAACGAAAAGAAAAGAGCTTTCATCTGGCCCCGAGCATCTCCAAAACTTCGCCCGAGGGAGAATCAGCGTGGAAAAGTTGAGCATCTTCAGGAGTAGGCAGAGTGGAAGGTACTTCGGCAATAGAGAGAGCCTGAGGAATATTATGGTTAGGAGCCCGGTCCGACAGGGCCTCATCAGACAAATCCACAATTATCGGCTCGGGCGGATCAACTAAAACTTGCACCGGCGTTGGATTCACGCCCTTAGCAGCAATCTCGGCTTTGGCCTGTTCCATCTCCGCCGAGGGCACGTATTTGTGCATCTTGAAGAGCGGGGAGTCTGACGAGATTCCAGCAGACTGGAGCGCCTCGTCCCACCCCTTCTTGAAGAACTCGTTACTGTTTTCCTCAAGAGCGGGGAGCACGTCATCGGCGAACTCTTCTCGGAGTTGCTCCTCGGACTTCCTGTTCTGTGCCTCAGCCCTGATCCTGTCCAGCTCCTGGGTCAGAGCCAGACAGCTTTCCTCCGAACCAACAGCCATCTCCTCTGCCGCAGAGAGCCGCTGCGTCTGTTCTGTTATCCTCCTCTCAGCTTTGGCAAGGGCAGCACTTAGCTTTTCAGTGCCGACCTTCGCCAACTCGGCATCCTTGAGGAGTTGCTCAATTTGAGCAGCTTGCCCCGCGAGGGTGGAATCTCTGGTAGCTACGTCCTCCTTAGCACTGGCAAGGGCTCCCTCGGCTTCTTCCTTCTGCTCTCAAATTCGCTGAAGGTCCATCCGAGCCCCATGATACCGCGCCGCTATTACGGAAATCTGATGGGTGGCCTGCAAAGGAAAGGACATGTCACTAAAAGGAAAAGCAGCTAAAAGAGACTGAAGCAAAGGTGAACTTACTACCAGAGAATTCTGGATGATAGAACGAAACAACACGTTCGTTGATCGCCCCCTATGAGCCACCATGTCGGCCTCGAAATGCAGCGTCTCACTCACTGCACTGGCGATATGAGGGTCCTGCAAAATGGAGTCGTCGACCCTGATCACTCGGTTCATGTGATCAGTGGCTCGAGAATTTCACTCAGCAGCTTCCACTGTCTGCGGAAGGGGAAGAGGAGTCTGTTGTTGCCGCTGTTGCTGTTGTTGTTGTTGTTGTTGCTGTTGTTGCTGAGGAGTAGGAGGTAACCCACGACCTCTCCCACTTTGCTGCTGAGCGTAGAGGGCCCTGAATCCCCTGCCAAGGCCGTCGTGCCTATGTTTGATCCTCATCTCCTCCTCTACCTGAGGATCCCGGTCACGCACTTGACCCCAACTGATGATTCTTGAGGATGGGGTGGCGCTGGTCCCTGCAGATGGGGCCTCACCGATCGATCCTCGTCCTCTCCTGGCAGCGAGGGCTTGCCTTTGCTTCAGGAACCCTAGATCAATGTGGGGCGTGCTGGACATAGCTACCTCGAGGGCGTCCTCGGCGTCTAGAGATTGTAGGATTTGGAAGTCCGACCACGAATCTCTCCCCGAAGTCCCCACCTCGGAGTGCGAAGGAACCAAGTCCTCTCTGACCCCGAGCTCTTCAACTTCACCCTCTACTTCTACCTCCGAAGCCCGGTCAGGGTCTTCTTCCAAGTTCTCCTCGACCTCTTGTCCCACCGCCTGATCGAAGAGTTCAAACCACCGCGAAGACTCGAAAGGCTGGGGAAGCTGTGAAAATTTTTTATATCCGGGAGTGTAATTCAGGAGGATGTGGGCAGCCCGGCTGAGCCCGTTGTCACCAGTGAATCTCCAAACAGTGACTAGGTCCGCAAAGTTCACCAACGACCGAGATGGAGGAGCTATTTCCCAAGGGGGAGATGTCTGCACAAGCAAAAAGAGGGGAGTGGGTCATGAGCACGTAGAAAATCTCAAAAAATAAAGTAACCCGAAGGAACCGACGTACTTGTCGTTCTCCATTCCAAAGGGCATAACAAGCCGTTATACTCGGGACCGACACCTCTCTGCCAAGATCCCTTGAAGATAAGTAGGTCATCCTTGTACCCCTTGTCCGAGTCAGGAAAGTGAGTTACGAGGTACATAGATGGGTCCCTGGCTTTGAGGTAGAAATGTTGTTGAGGCATGACTCTCAAGAGGGAATAATAAAAAAGGATATCGTTCAGTCCGACATTTACCCCAAGATGCCTATTGATCTCTAGAACTCCCATAATTATCCTGAAGACATTAAGGCAACACCGTCTGGGGAAGAGGTGAAAATGAGAGAGGAACTGGAGAAGCAGAGGGGGCAAAGGGAACCTAATTCCGCCTTCTATGATGGCTTTGATATAAAAAGGCATTGCATCCTCAGTACCGAGGGTACAAGGGTGCACAGCTGGGTTATAATCCTCTATGTCTACATTCGGGGGAACGCTGTACTTAACCCTAAATCTATTAATTTGCTCACCACCTTTTACTTTATACTTCCCTGGCCTCGAAGTACTAGCCTGAGGATTCTCGGGGGCAGGGCGACGACGAGGCATACTCAAAAAGTGATAAAAAATAGAGGGGGTCTTTTCCACGAAGATCCCCAGGAAGGCTTCCCGAGGATTGGTCACTGAATGGCAACCAGAAAACACCTCCCGTTATCGAAAAACCAAAAGAGACAGAAGGGCGAAGAAAGAGAAGATACTGGGACTCACCAGAGTGTACAAAGAAGTTTTTTCTGAAAAACTTGAATTGACTCCTTCCAGAATGTTCAGAAGCAAGGATGGGTCTACTGGCCTTAAAACTTCAGTGAAAAGGTTGGGCAGTTGACAACGGAAGGAAAGAGGTCTCCGGCGAAAATTCAGGCAAGGGCTCTCTGGAGAAAGTTCGGAATGACGAAATAAGAGACGAAGAGATGGAGCCCCTTTATATATAGTGTCTATCCCATCAATGGGCGCGAAGCACGAAAAGGCGTATTTAATGCGCACGAAGTCCTAAGCATGAAAAAACGGCTAGGGGCAATGATGAAGCAGTTGAGGTTGTTGTAAAATCCTTCGTCTCCTTACAACGCGTGTCCTCTGTGTCAAAAGATCGAAGGCTGGGGGCAATTGATGGGACATTTTCGAAAGACTCCAAGATGAAGACACGTGTCCTCGGTGTCACTAATCCTTGTTACTGAGATCACGTACCCATCGGTTTACAAAGTCCCTCTCCCCCGAGGTATTTGTCATAGGGATCAAGTGGCATCCAGTACGTTTACGTACCGACACGTATCCCTCGGTCTGATATAGGTACATCGGTCGCTATATGTACCAATCCCCCCTCGGTACCGATATGTACCATTGTCCAGGATGACATTCTCTTCTCCTGCAGAGCTACTGATGTACAGATCGCTAGCCTAGGTTAGCTATCATGACCTCGTCTTACACAATTGATGTCAAAAGGCACAGGAAGGCAGGGGCCACAGCCAATAGGGAATGGACGCGTGGCATATTGTGTCATATCAGAGACAGAAAAACTGCATGCCCTTGCTGACACACGACTTGGGAAAGCAAGCATTTAATTACATCATTCCCTTGATGAGACTACATTCAATGCAGTAAGGCTCGGAGGTGAAAGGTAATAAATGTCTCTAAGGCTGAACATTTATTGCATCCTCCCCGAGATGAGCTTATTAAACAGTCGGCATGCCGATGACACAGCCTCGGTTGCTCGGGATCTCGAGCAATTAAAAGAGAAGACATTCCTCGTAGGAATCAGTGCGCACGTTGCCTGTATCTAATGATCACCTACTGACCACACTGACATCAATCATGAGTATTTGAGATATAAATACTCCTCGCAAAAGGCAAGGTAGGAAAAAAAATGAAAAACCTTTGCTACAAATTATACTCAGTGTTTTCTTCTTCTTCTCTCTCAAAAACTGACTTGATCGTCGGAGGGGATACGCCGAAAAACACTCTAGCGCCCTTCTAACTTGTCTTTCTTTGTTCCAGGCACCTTCCTCAGCCTTCCTGGATCGTTCCATTAACCCACGAGGGTCTTTTGTTACCGTTCCAGGTTATCACCGGACCTCACAGGTTGTCCCAGGCAGCAGAGTTGACCATTCGACTGACTCACTCGAGTTCACAAAGAGAGAGATCTGTTCTCGTGTTTATATTGTGCAAGATCCAGCACGCACAGTTACCATTAGGTTCCATGCTAATGACAGTGACACCCTAGTTAGCAGTGTTAGTCTGCCATACTACACGGCCATCGGCTTCAAACAGAATCAAATTACCGTCCTGGCCTAAGGTAAGGGTGGCGTTTCCACCTACGGCGTGGTTGCGATTGGCATCCCAAACCCAACGCATGAGACTCTTGTCTCTGGGAATGCCAGCTCTGATGGCGAGAATAAAAGCATCAGGAGTGGTGTTGTAGAAACAAAGGTGGAAGGGAAATGTGTAGAATGTGTAAATGTTGTTTCGGATCACACGGTAGCTAGCATTGTATTCGATTATTCTGTCTCCGAATTTGCCTTGATTTACGTATTTGAAGGTTTGATTGACTGAAACTTGAGCTCGAACGGTTATGGCAAACAAGAAGAATATGAAGAGAATGGCAAGAAATGGAAGGCGAAAATAAGCCATTGGACTATTGGAGTTTGTGGGTAGAGGAGAATACCGTGAAAGGGATTTTATAGCAATTTTCTTTATTAATTAATGAAATGCTACAACATTAATTCAATATTAGACTGCACACATTTGACTGCAGATGAGCTGGAACATAAGATCAAGTTTTGTGGTCGCCTTTGGTGGGTCTGTTTGAAAATGGGTCCCACTTAATCAAAGAACATAGGCAAATTTCACCCATACTCCTTGGATTTTGGTCATATTTTATTTACGCCCCATTTAGTTCTTAAAATTTCATTGTGGATTAATGGTGGTAACAAAACACATTATTTTACTTTTATTACCCTTACCAGTACTTCCACATACTATTTACCTTTTTTATTTTTATCATTTTGCCCCTATTTCTACCTAGCCTAACAATAATTACAGAACATTTTATTTATGGGAAGAGTTTGTGTCTATTTCACAAACTATCATTATTAATTAATATAATTAAAAAAAATTAATATAAAAATTAATTTTATAAAATTATAATTATTTTATTAATTTAACACTCAAAAAGACCTCCTATTTTAAATAGAAGAGACAATAAGATGGCATCGTACTAATTCAATCTTGGTGTATATATAACACTAGAGGTAAAGTAAATAACTCATAGGAAAATTAGCCATCACATCATAAACTTTTTTCCTCGCGAGGAACGGAATAGATGGTGAGGGTAGTTTTTAAAATACATACATAAACTATAGAGATGTGTAATAATATTTTAAAAATTTTCTAAGGGGTGTTAGTAAAATTTACCCAATAACATATTACAGCAATGAGACCACTGCAGATGAGCTGGAACACAAGATCTGGTTCTGTGGTCGCCATTGGCGGGTCTTTAAGAAAATGGGACCCACTTAAATCAAAGAACATAGGACAGCAATGGGACCAATTGCGTCCCTAGTTTTCTGCATATGGTTAAGGAAGTGTGCACGGCTGCGGAAGACTTTAAAAGCCGCAATTACGGATTGAAATTTCATGTTGATGTAGTAATTTTTATAATTTTATATTATTATATTAATAAATTAAATCAAATTTTTTAAGCCTAAATGACATTACTTATATTTCGCACAACACTTCGGTGTCGAAGACGGTATGGTATTAAAATTTATAATTTTAATTATAATTTTTAAAATCAATTTATAACCTACAAAAAAGAAATTATTTAACTCATTCAAATAATTTATAATAAATCAGAACATTTCATGAAAGATCGTGAATTACCTCAATTGTAATTTTTTTCTTTAAAAATATTAACATTCGATATGGTACCACATTTTTCTCAATACCATATAATTACCTCATTATTTCACATTTATATAAAGTATTGATCAATTTTTATTATATTTACTTAGTTAATCAATTTATATTGGGTATTATTTATGGAATTATGGATATGGTAGCCTTATATGATAGATTATTTTTTTTTTATACAACAGTTAATCAAAAATTAGAAGAAAATAGACATTTTTATGCAATATCAATTAAAGAGGTTTTACATGTCAAAATTCATTTATTTGTATTTGGTACTAATTGAACCTATTTATTATCTAAATTAGTTATATCAAGATATTTTCAAAATCATATGAAAATATATCAATCTTAGTTCACTAAATTTAAATGGAGTTCCTCTTGTATCAAATACTAGCAACAACCTTGTGTATGGCAACACTTCGTAATATCAAAAATTGAGTATTAATCATGTAATATTTTTATTTTAAATAATAATCTTTTTTTTTGCTAATTATGCAATTTAAAATTAAAGTGAACAAAAAGAAAATAAGAAAAAGATAGGAGAGAGAGAAGAGAGAAATAGATGTAGAGTAGTGGCATTATTTAACAATATTAGAGTGTCCTGGTTAGTATGTTTTTTTAATACTATTCAAACGTGTTAATTTTGTGTTATTAGTGTTTGTTACTAATCTAATTCATTTATTATTCGTGTTAACGGATAGTGTCATATACGATTTCGTGTTGAGAAAATGATCAACCCTGTCTCACTAATTTCTTGTCGATTTCTAATCGTATGATCGTATTGTGTCAAAAATTATCACTCCTACGCTTAACTAAAATGATATATGTTCAATATCGGAGCCTTATTTTAGGCTTGACTCGTTTAAATTTTCATATTTTATTAAAATTTAATCTTTTTTCCTGATGTGACAACAACCATCTTAAGCTTGGTTGAATTTAGATTCCTTTATTTGTGTTTTTGAACATTTTCGTTGTTGGTAGAGCATGAGTCGGATAAAAATTGATGAGATGAAAGAATTTGAGCTGTCCACCCAACATATATTTTTGGTTTACAATTGAGTTAAGCATACAAGTTTATTATAATGTTACTTTATTTCAAATAATAAACTAATTGAATAGAATTATTCAAGAAAAGTCAATTCTTCTATAGTTCTTGGTCCGCCGATAATGTTTACATTTCTTCGTCTTACTATCACACTTTCAAATCTTTTTGAATGATAATCTTAGTATCTCTTACTGTCTGATCAGTATAATGTCTTTTAAAATTGTGACTACTCTTTAGAGTATTATGATTAAATTTTTTATTATTTTCTTGATACCTATCTTTAAAATTAGATTTAAGTTGAAAAATAGACAAGAAAGTTAGGTTTTATTCTTTTTTAAATATTTCTTTCACAGAATGACACTTGGAGATAAGATTATTTATTGTCCAGAACTCATTTTGCGTATTATAAGTAATTTTCATTTGAATAAACTAAAGAGACAAGAATTAAGAGTGTGATGAATAATGAAATCATCAGGAATGTCAATTTTAAAAGCTGCAATTGATTTGAACATGAACTATTTTAAAGATATATTCCATAATACCACCTATATTGTCATATTTCATATTCATTAATTCATTCATTACACCTCCAATTTTAATCTTGTTAGATACCTTGTATCTCTCTTGTAAACGGTAAAGAACTCTTTAACATTCTTGGTTTCAAATGTTCAGAAATAAACATTTTCATAACAATTATATTTAGTTGGTTAGATTTCTCCTACTTTGCATAATATTCTTTTATTTTAGGAGAACTCTCACTTGTAAGTTTAGAAGGTTCATTCTCTTGCAAGACTAAGTCTATATCAACAATTTACAAGACAAACTCAATATTATATTTTTATATACTATAATTAGAATCAGTCAGAACTTCAATGTTGACATTATTGTTATTCACAAGAAAATATAATGTTTAAGCTAATGAGAATGCAAACAATTGGTAAAATTTGAAAATAACTAAATAAAATATATTTTGAACATAATAAGTTATATTTTATTAAAAGAGTCAAAATAAATCACTATAAACTCCCTTTGAGCAAAGAATGCAACATGTCATAGATCTTCTATTTCATAAAACTAATAAACGAGAATGTTCTACTTTCGAAGAGTTTATCCCCTTTTTATAGATAAACTCTTTACACTATTGCGCCTCTAACGTAATATCTTGCGACATCTCTAAATTATAACACATAATAACATTTTTTTGTAAAAGTAATTGTATATTATAATTTAGATATCATCTCATAACAAAATCATGAGAATAATTTACAAATTTTAATGAATGTGCACTTTGGTGGCAACTATTAATTTTAATTCGTAGAATTTCTCAAATCGGGATATTATAACAAACTGCTCACAATTAAATATCATGTGATCAATAAATATGATATTTTTTTTAACACGAATAAATATGAGGTATTAACTGACATGTACCTCTATAGATCACCCAATATTAAATCGTTGCATTTAAATCTCAGTTCTATTTTTGCTATTAAAATTAAATAATTTAAATTCAAATATAATAATATGTAGATCATAAAAAAAATGAGCAACGCTGTTAGAACATAATTTAGGGACTTAAAAATTATAACCATTAAATTGTCAGTGTGTTCTAATATTAAAGTATCACTGAGTCTCAATATCATCAATCCAATGATTACAATGATTATAATGGATTAAATCTCCAAATTATATCCCTAAATTATGTTCCAATAACATTAGTAAAAAAAAATTCATAGTGTAAACAACTATAGACTAGGTTTGGAGTTCTACAAACTCCCTCTACAACCTATTACAATTCAATCAACATTGCATTAAGATGAGAGAGATTCCACCCAACATATATTTTTTGTTTCCAAATGGGCTAAGCAAACAAATTTGTCATAACATTTACTTTATTCAAAATAATAAACTAATTGAATAGAATTATTCAATAAAAGTCAATTCTTCTATATACTAGGTGTTCTTGGTCCACCGCCAATGTTTACAATTCTTTTTGAAAAGTTGCAGGTCGTATTGTTAAGGTCGGAGATAGAATCCTATGTTAGAGGAGACGAAAACATAAATAACAAACTTAATCAAGTGGTATTAAAAAATTTCCAAACCTCTATTCGTATTAAATAACAAAGGTGTTTTTATTCAATATATACAAAGTTGAGACATTTTATATCTTTATCACTCAATAACGAAATGAATATTTCTTTCAGAATTAAGAGCAAATAAATCACTAATTGAGGATCAATTGTTGGCCAAATGACTATAGTAATTCGTTGTTACACCGTTAGATTGAGGATTCGAACTTTACCAACCCCTTTCATGATAAACTTTGAAATAGTGACCAAAAAAACCCACTAAACTTACCTTAGGAAAAGAAAAAAAAAGGAAAAAGGGGGGGGGGAGGGGGGTCATTGCACATTTTTAAACAACTTGGACATAATAGTATTTTACTTATACTACATATTAAAGTCTTCCCAACCGTCAACGGGGCCAATTGCCCCCACACATTAAAGAGTGGCTTCGCCCCTTGCATATTGTTCAATCTTGCCAAACTTCCCAAATTGTATGTTAAATCTTTGACGGCACACGGCAACGACTATCGGGTAGATATTTATCTTTTTTTTTTTTTTTTTTTGGGGGGGGGGGGGGGGGGGGGTGGGGGAGAAGGAGACTTGAACCTTTAATCTTAAGAAGATAAAATTTTCATAAAGTAAAAAATATCATTGGACCAAAGACTCAAATCACTTCAACGTAAGTTTAAATCATGGTCACGACTCGAAATTAAACGATGTACTCGAAGAAAAAAAATAGTAGCAAAATTTTAATATAATTTTTATCGAGTTTTAAATTTATATATGATAGATTCTGATATCACAAATAAGTATTTTTAATAAGAGTAATGTTACATGAACTTAAAAATTAGACTTAAAAATTAAACTTGATAATTATAATTATTGAATAGGTAGTGAATCCTAATAAATACTGGGATCCACAGTGAAATCAATGGTTGTAATTATCAAATCTACTTTTTAAGTTTATGTAACATTACTCTTTTAATAATTCGTATATGAAATTTAAAACACTTAATTACAAGGTTTAAATCATGCTTGTGTGAGCCATGATATTCGATTTTCAGATTTTCTTCGCAAAAGGACAAAGTTTTTTCCACTCTTTTTTCAAAGTAATAAATGGCTCTCAATGGGACAAATCAAATTAAGTTGTGAAGTGGACAGAGACCTAACTTGTCTGTTTATAATTAATCTAATAGACTGTCTCATTACAAGTCGCAAGTTACAATTAGATTAAAGTCTAAACTTGAATTTTTAATCTTAAGAAGATAAAACTTTCATAAAATTAAAAATACTATTGGACCAAAGACTCAAATCACTTCAACATAAGTTTAAATCATGGTCACGACTCGAAATTAAACGATGTACTTGAAGGAAAAAAATAGTAGCAAAATTTTAATATAATTTTTATCGAGTTTTAAATTTATATATGATAGATTCTGATATCACAAGTAAGTATTTTTAATAAGAGTAATGCTACATGAACTTAAAAATTAAACTTGATAATTATAACTATTGAATAAGTAGTGGATCCTAATAAATACTGAGATCCACAGTGAAATCAATTGTTGTAATTATCAAGTCTACTTTTAAGTTTATGTAACATTACTCTTTTAATAATTCGTATATGAAATTTGAAACACCTAATTACAAGGTTTAAATCATGCTTGTTTGAGCCATGATATTCGATCTTCAGATTTCCTTCGCAAAAGGACAAAGTTTTTTCCACTCTTTTTTCAAAATAATAAATGGCTCTCAATAGGACAAGTCAAATTAAGTTGTGAAGTGGACAGAGACCTAACTTGTCTGATTATAATTAATCTAATGGACTATCTCATTACAAGTCGCAAGTTGCAATTAGATTAAAGTCTAAACTTTATCGTCTCAATCACATCAATTAAAATGATGTACATAAACTCATTAAAATATATCACTTAACAATAGTTGACTCTTGTTATTAAACTATAAATTCAACTCGTTTTTCACAAGATAAAAATTAACTATAAATTAATGTAAGTCCAAAATGAAAAATTTTCAACATTTTGCGGTCGTTGCCATTCAAGGGTGGACTTGACCACCACGTCAACTCGTCGCAAGGGTTGATAGTCGAACGAGTTCGAGTCGAGCCTGAAAAATTATTTTTTTAACTAAGCCTAAAAATTTTTTTTTTTAATCGAACTTAAAAACTTAGATTTTAAACGAGTCTAAAGCAAGTCAAGCTCGAGGATTTGCACATAAACAAGTTAAGTCTGTCGACTTCAATTTAATTAAGAACCTATGGTAGCCTCTCTCTTGCCCTAACACGTTTTTTTCTATATGGTGGATAGAAATGTTCAGATTTTATAGGCCACTACTACTACACGCTCAAAGGTGTTTCTTCAGAGTCTCATTTGATTTATCAAACATCCACACATCACTAACCTTTTGGGTTGTTTCAGGATTCTTCATTTTTCCAAAAAAAATTCTCCATTAATCTTCTTCTGGATTCATGTTTCACTGCTTCGAAATTTCAAGGCATATCCAAACAAATGCCTCTAATTAATTAGCGTGTGCACTTTTTCAACAAACTTCACAGAAAATATTAAAAAAAATAATAATAAATAATTTTTGTAACGCATTATATTTTCATTGGTCTTTATGGAGGAAACTCGATATAAAATTCTTGGCAATCCTAGTACAATTTATTTATGATTTATTCAACACACATACAGAGATTGTTTTAAAATATTAAACTCCAGCGTTTCAAACCCGTAATGCCCACCATAACTGCGTCAACACGAAACCTCTAGCAAATGTCCTCCTACTTTGAATACTTGATATATCCCACAGAAGTATTCACATCGCTAATTAGGGTCCCAAGCAATGGTGCAAGCAAGCACTTAGAAGTATCTTCCTTGTAAAAGAACCCTACACACTTACAATCCTTATCACATTTCTGTCGGCACTTTCCAACCTTCATCGGACCTTCCCCATCATCCATGTACGGGCCCAAGAAGTGTTGCACACCCACAATCTTATAGTATTCCACCATAGCTCCGCTCTTACACGGAGGCAACTGTGGCGGCGCACAACTCTCGCTCCACCCCAAAAGGCCTTTACGGCTTGGACAAGCCACACACATCCTCCTCTGACACAATCCATATGAGCCACACTTTGATGGCAGTGCACATTCTCTGATAAAGTAACTAGAGAAAAAGGCAAAGCTCTCTTCCCATTTCAGGTAGCTTACTTTGTCATAGTAAGTGTAGGCCATTAGATTTCCATCCGAGCCAAGTCTTAAAAACGAGTAGGTTGCATTATAGTTGAGCTTGTTGAGGTTTAATTGTCCCCCATTCCGGATTGGCCGTGATTGGAGAAGACGCCGACTGTGTCCTGGTGGTGGTACATCTTGGTTGATGGCCAGCACAAGCTCATATGCGGTAGCATTTTCGTTTTCAGGTACTGCATCGAAAGTTACAAAGCTTCCCAAGCTCGAACCAGGCCAACCACCATAGATGAGTAGCTGACCAGAGTTGTTGAGATACATGATTAACCCATCGTTCCTTAGCACCATACTATACTTCCCATCAGAGCCGTCGGCATCAGAAGTGCGACTAATTAGCTTATTATATCCGTTCATTCGAACAGATTGGCCGACCTGTTAGAACAAAGTTATTTCAGATTATTAGAACAGTTTAAGGAGTATGAATAGTCTACATATAAATCGACCAGTTAATATATCAATGGGCTTCAAAACGCTGAGCCATCAAGTTGGCCAATTACGCAACACAATAATGCAATTCAAGCATGAATAAACATACCGTCTTCATCCGTTATCGTGTCCAAAAATAGAAAGCAATGTTTTATGGATTTAATTTTGAACCTATTAATATGGCTAATTAAGCGACCACAAAAATGGTAGTCACAAGAGTAGAAAAACATGTAGAAAGTTAGAAACTAACGCTTGAGAAGTAAAGAATAATGCAAATATAAAATCTACAAATTATATGTCAATGACTTAAATCATATGTTTTGACTAAAAATTACAGATAATTTCATAGGTATCAAAATTTGTAAATATACCAGCAGTGTATCAGTAGGGTAGTCAAAGCTTTGCCAAATGAACCTCCCATTCTTATCATGAAGAACTAGGTTACCATTAGGTTCCATGCTAATGCCAGTGACACCCTTGTTAGCAGTGTTAGTCTGCCATACTACACGGCCATCGGCTTCGGCCAGAATCAAATTACCGTCCTGGCCTAAGGTAAGGGTGGCGTTCTCGCCTACGGGGTGGTTGCGATTGGCATCCCAAACCCAGCGCATGAGACTCTCGTCTCTGGGAATGCCAGCTCTGATGGCGAAAATAAAAGCACCAGGAGTGGTGTTGTAGAAACAAAGGCGGAAGGGAAATCTGTAGAAACTGTAAACGTCGGTTTCGATCCAACGGTAACTCGCATCGTATTCAATTATTCTGTCACCGAATTCGCCTTGATTTACGTATTTGAAGGTTTGGTTGGCTGGAACTTGAGCTCGAATGGTTATGGCAAACAAGAAGAAAATGAAGAGAATGGCAAGAAATGGAAAGCGAAAACAACCCATTGGACTATTGGAGTTTGTAGGTAGATCGGAGAATATCGTTAAGGGGTTTTTATAGCTTCAACACTCAGTAGTATTATTGACTGGCAACTTGTGTTAGCAATCTTCTTTAACCACATCCATTCAATGCACGACATTGAAGTAAATATGGAATGTGTCAATACTATTACTTGTTGCCATCATTCAATAAAAAAAAATTAAAAAAAAAAGTGAATTCTACATCATGATAATTATTGAATTATGAAGATGAATTTAAGTCTGACCCCTTCTTAAGCCGAAATCCTCTAATGGGCTCATCAAAGGCAAACTAAGTGGCCTTTCAGGATGATATCTTTCATATCAGGGTTGGACTCCGGCCCCGCTCCATGGAAAGGCCAGGATCGTCCAACCTAGGCCAATGCCTAGGTCAGCCCCCAACGAGATAGGTTATAAGCGTTTGCTCAGGAGTTTGAGCTTAGTACCAAGCGGATTTGATGTAATCCTGATTACGCCACGTGTACAGGAGACACGAGTACAATGCCTAACAATTCTAACGAACAAATGTTCTCTAATAGAGAAAATATCACATACATTCCGTTTCAGGGATAGTGAGTGCATAAAACATCAAGTTGCATGGCAGGCCACGCTACATGACAAATAACGAGAGGACTACAAAATTTGCCACATAAGGAAGTATTATAGAAACCCTGGTACCAAGGGGTATAAATAGGAGACAAAGTTACTATAAAAAGAAATAAGACCATAGGCAATCTAAAAAATACTTGGTAAAAGGGCTCCCATCCAAACCTTCTCTAATTGTTATCTTCTTCTTTAAGCAATACAGTTGATGTAGCTTTAGTCTTTTGGCGGAGGTGAATCACTTATATTGCTACCTTTATTATTTGTCACACACTAAACACGCGCCCACCTGCAAACACACACGAAGTCCATCTGGGTCATGTCTTTTTATGTTCTGCAATGAGGTAAAAAGATTTAGCACTATCAAATTATGTGAGCATGTAGTTATTAAATTATATGAGACTTGTTTGCTCATTTGCTGCATTCTTTGAATTGTGGCACTATGTGACGGGGATAAGGAGGTGGTTTTCAATATTTTGTTCAGACTCTTCTTCCAAGTCTCAGAGTCACTGCTTGTCTCACGTCTTCTGCGTCTCACACCCATGACCCATACATAGACTCATCGTCGTCGTCTCTCAGTACAGACCTTGTTGCTCCTCCTTCTGGTGGCACGTAGTGCGCCACGTTATCCATTAACTAAGCTAAAGAGCATATGCTGCTAGCGCTTTAAATTCTTATCAGATTTCTTTGGTAAGATATATCAGGCTGAAATTAATGTAGACAGCAGGTTCAGTGGGTGGTATTTGGAATTATATATATCAATATACAGCTGTTTTTAAATAAATTTATCGACAATTTTGAATTTATTTATTAATCTATATCATTTTTAAAAACGGAGTTAATAAATTTTATTTTAAACTTTTGATAAAGTCCTTTCGAAAACAGATTTATTGATTCCACTTTTTAAAAAATATCGTAGATTAATAAATAAATTCAAAATTGCTATAAATTGGTAAATTTATTTGAAAATGGTTATACTTTAATAAATAATTCGTGGCGTTTGGGGGTGACAACTGATAATCAACTCCTTGCATCTTTTTGGATTTATGTTTTTGTATCTCTCTAAATTTTATTATTTTAGGTATTTTTATTGCTATTATAGGTATTTTTTTTTATCACCGTTGATGTAACTATTTTTATCACCTATTTTCAGTACAAAAAAAAAATTATTACATTTGTAGGTATTATACTATGTTTATTGATATTTTTACCATTTTTTTAGTACTACAACAATGCTAAATGTCAATTGAGTTGCCTTGTAATATCAGGGTTGTGTCATTTTGAATTTTACCACTTTTTTAGTACCACAACCATGCTGAATGTCAATGGAGTTGCCTTGTAATATCAGGGTTGTGTCATTTTGAATCGTGTCATATGGGTCTTATCGGTTTTGGTTGTGATCATCAACAAAACAAGTTGCACCGAATCATAGGGCATATTCCCTCTTTAGTACCCTTTGTGCTGAATAATTATGATTATCTGAAGCATATAAATGAGAGCTGGAGTGTGTGTATCTGCAATTTGTCCCCATTAAGAATAATTTGGGATTTTTTTTTTGGTTCAACAATCAGATGTATTTGGGTCAACTTATACATATCTTGATTAATATTCTCTCTAAGTTGATCAAAAATAAATTTTTCACGTCAAGATTAAAATATTCACGGGAGAATCGTTTTTCTGTTGAACAGGTGTAGTTTGACAATAAAATTAGAATAGTTTATATACAAGAACTTGTTTGAACTAAGTGGAGTTTATTCGAGCCGAATCACATATGACTTAAATTTTGCCTTTTGCACAAATAAGCTTAGAAATTCAATTGAATTTATTAATTTATATGATGATAGATTGGATCAATTGAAAAAGTTCTTCTTGTCTTCTTCATTCTCAATAAGAATGCATCATCAAAATTGATTTTTTCTTATATATATGTGATAAAGACATATAAAGTAATAATAGACAAGAATTAAAAAAAAAAAAAAGAATAATGTGAGGAATTATCCCTTCATTTAGTAACCCTAATTACAAATGCATCATTATACTCTCTCAATGTGACGTTTCTCATGTTTTTACCAATTTTACGGTAGTGCAATGCTTACTAAATTTTTTATAAATTTTTTTTATTTTAAGTGATATAACGAAATATTTATTATTGAATATTAATAGGATCCACTTATTCAATAATAAAAACTATACCACATCACTTAAAATAAAAAATTTAATAATAAATTTTAGTCAGCATAATAATATTACTAATTTTAATCAGCCAGATAAAAATCATGGTATCTTTAAGTCAGTAGATTAGATCTAACACCATTATTCAATTTTTCAAAGTTGGGAAGATCCGGATCCATTACAAAGAAGCCCATGTGCCTTATCTAATTGTGGGGTCCAGTGGGATCTCAAGCAGACATGGATTGCTTTGTAGATGAGCTGGAGCCAAAGATCAAAGTTTTTAGGATAAGATCAAGTTTTGTGGTCACCCTTGGCGGGTCCGAAAGAAAATGGGTCCCACCACTTTTGAACAAAGAACATAAACAGGACAGCGATTGGACCAAATGCCTGCCCCCCGCCAGTTTTCTGCATGCCGTTTCCGGAATGTGGGCCACGGCTGCGGAAGACTATTCATATCCATTGAGTCAATTTCGGATGACTAAATTGATATTTCAGTAAAAAACAAAAAAAAAAAAAATTGTCGATATAGCAATACTCTTGATATTTATGCAAGCGGTCAGTCATGTGTGATGCACCGACATGATTATTATTCATCTTTTTTTAATAAATAATTTTTTTGGTTGTAATAACAAAGGCAACAAATAATCATAAACAAAGCCTATTAATTGATTGAAAAAAAATCGTAAGTTTTTTATTTTAAAAAAATTAAATTTTTAACATTAAATTTGGTGCGTGATAATATTTTTACATCCGAATAGAATAAATGTGAGCATGAAATGAACATAACAATGAAATGGAATATACAAAGATTCAAATATTTCATAACAGACATGATTAAGTGTTGTAATAAAATCGAAAATTCACTCAAATATTTGGATAATTTTAAAATTGAACTCATTTGACCTCTAACTCCAGACATACCTAACCCTGAACTTGTGTCCGACCCCAAACTAGAACTCATACTTTACCTCATACCTATGACCTAAACGTAGACCCTAAACTCGGACCTTAGACATGGACACGGACACGGACACTAACACGACCACGACCCTAGACCTTGGACCTACACTCGGACCTAACTCTCTAGCCAGACACAATCCTACAGCTTGTCTCAATTTCACCCCAAACATAACCCGAAAACCAAATTCGACCCAAACCCTTGCCCCCCCCCCCGGACGTAGACTAAGACTTGACCCCTGGACTCGAACCTAACCTAGATCCAATTCTCGAACTCAAATCTGGACCTAGACTTGGGTAAATGTGGGGTTATGATGGTGGTGGCGATGATAATGATCGTTGAGAATATGAAATACCATTAAATATTAATGAAAGACAAACTATATAGCGGTGGAATTAAACATTTCAAAGTAATGAGAATAAACAACCCCCATTAATCTTTATCAAACTGAAAATGGTGAATATCTTGAGTTTTTGGCTGAACAAGTTGGTCGTCGAACCAAATGGGGCCAATCTCAGCCAAGGACATCTAATAGGGTTATTTGTTGATCATCTAATGTCTACATTCAACAAATTTAAATAAAGTTCGTCTCATACAAAATATATATCCCAACGACCATGACCTCATATTTTCTATTCATTTTTTTTTTTTATATTTCACTTGTTCCAATAAATTATTGTAATACTATCCAACTCATATATTGAATTAATACTAGACCTTGTGAAAAATCGTCTCTTCATATAATGGAGTAAATCTATGAACGGTGGCTCCAAACAATTACGTTTTGTTAAATATTCGAATTCCTGATCTATCCATCATAAGAGGTTTAACAGGTGGTTAAGTTATCACTAGACCAAGTCATGGGGTTAATTTTTTGTCCATTTCATTCTCTGAATATATTATTTGTTTCATGATAAAAATTCAATCAAATCTTTTTTAGTTTATAATACCTTCAAACTCTATTATCAAAAATATCACTAATACCTTTTCTAGTTTATATTCACTAATACCCCTACCAATACACCAACATTTATAAAAAAAATAAATTATTTAAAAAACCAAAATTATCCTATATAAACCTCAAACAATCTTTGTACATAAAATTCGACCCAATTAAAATTTATTTTTCTACATATTAAAATTCAAACTGATTAATTTTTTTACATATTAAAATTTTAGTCGATTAAGATTCGATTCAAATTTATTAAATTTTTTTTCCATATTAACACTTAAGCTTATTCAAAGTCTATTTTTTACGTATTAAAATTCGAGCCGATTTAAGTTCTACTTGAGTTGTTAGCTCTGATTAAAATTTGAATTAATTGTAAGTTGCACCCCGAAGATAGTTCGAATCTCAATTTAGATCCTCAAAGATTAAAAATCTCAATTTAGAACCTCAAAAATAGAAATTTGTATCAAAGTACACCCCAAAGATAAAAAATCTCAATTTATACCCTCAAAGATAGAATTTTACTTCAAGGTGCACCTAAAACTAAATTTTATAAATTATACCTAGATCTCTTTATACTTGTCACTTAATCATTTGGCCCCCTTCACATTTAGAATATTACTCCTACATCTCATGACGTTTATGCACGTATAACACGTAATTCCTTTTCGTTGATATCGATTAATATAGCCGTTAAAAAATATAATTTTATCTAAATAAAAAATTATAATTTCATATTACCCTTTATTTTGTGGGTCCGATATAATCTAAAGTTTAAAATCAAGCTTATCATTTGAATGTCCAATAGAATATAGATATTTATATATTATTTTTTATATCCAATACAATATATCAGTCAATGTGCAACCTTTTATTCTATTAGACATTCAAATTGTAAGCTTGATTTTGAACTTTAGATTATATTGGACCCATAAAATAAAAGGTAATATGAAATTATAACTTTTTATTAGGATAAAATCATATTTTTTAACGGTTATATTAACAGATATCAACGAAAATGGATTACGTGTTACACGTACACAAATGTCATGAGATATAAGAGTAATATTTTAAATGTGAAGGGGTCCAAATGATTAAATGACAAGTATAAGGGGATCTAGGTATAATTTATCAATTTAATTTTAAGTGCACATTGATACAAATTTCTATCTTTGAGGGTACAAATTGAGATTTTTTATCTTTTGGGGTGCACATTGATACAATTTTTTATTTTTGAGGGTGTAAATTGAGATTTTTGATCTTTGAAGGTGCAAATTGAAATTCAAACAATCTTTCAGGGTGTAATTTGCAATTAACCCTTAAAATTTATATTTTTTTATTTATTAAAATTCGATTCAAGTTGATTAAAAAAATTATTTATCAAAATTTGGACTGCTTAAAATTTAATGTTAGTTGATTAAAATTTGATTTGAGCCTCGAATAGTATTTAAATACATTAAAAAATTAATTAGGTCGAATCGAATTTTAATTGGCTCAAATTTTAATACTTAAAAAAACTTAAAAAATAGAGAGAATCATATTGAAAATATGACTATTTAGAAGGGGTGCACATGAAATTTTTCCTAAAATATATTTTAAAAAATTTAATAAAATTACATTCTAATTGGTGTTAGTAAATATTCAAAAAATAGAAAATGTGTTCTTTAAGATATAATAAACTAAAAAAATGTGACCGAAATTTACCAATGTACATTTTTTTCCTTTTCTCGGTGTAAGGATTAGAGCCCACCGGACAGGCAACTAATTAATGTGAGGGTAAATTGTATCAATAGTCTTTAAGTTTGATCTTTATTATATTTTGATCTTTAAAATTTAAATTTTGTCCATTTCATCTATAAAATTCAAAAATTTAGTTAATGCTGTTTTTCGCACTAACTACCTTTAAAAAATGAACGAAAAATATTATGTGTCTGGCACGATGAAAGATCTAAAATTGAGGAAAAATACACTCAAAATAGTCTGAATTTTGTTTCACCACTCGGTGTCATATATCTATAGTCTTAGAGTCGATTTTGTGTGTGTGTGTGTGTGTATTTTAGTAACATTGTAAGAGGATTTCATTAGTGTTCAAGATATTTAATCCATTTAAAGAATTATTTCTTTTTTCGAAAGAATTGGAATCTTTTAGTAATGCGAAATCCAAAAAGAACCCATTACTAGATCGATCAATCATTCAAATCCAAAACAAGACCCTACATGAAAACATACAACACAACAAATCTTATCATATAACTTCATATTAAAAAACGATTCTATATGAAAACAAAAGATCCTATCCGCTGGCATCTAAGTGTCTCCATGTTTGGACGAAGAGCCAACTTAGTTTTAGTGTACATGTTTTTGTCTCTCGGTCCTGGTTTTACGGTAGAAAAATGTTATTTAGACCTAAAAATTTGACATAATTTGTTAACCTAATGACGTGACTTCATTGGAACTATTGGATTAACACCAAATTTTAATGTTTGATGGAGCCTACAGTCAATCCAAAAGTCATAGTGAATTAGGTCAACAAATTAAGTAAATAAATTAAGTCCCAGTAGCATTGCTTTTTACGATATGAATGGTCCTATCATACCAAATATTATATTTTTTAAAAGTTTAAGTTATAACTTATAAATGTATGTTCAATTCTAAAACACAATTATAGAATTTTTAAAGTCTAAGTTATAATTCATAAGAGAGAAGTTATGATTGATTGAGGGACTCATAATCAATCGTAGACTTCCCTTAATTAGATCTAATTTTTCTGTTTAAAAGTGTAAACTTACAATTAAAAATAGTAATTTTGCAGTATGATACCGAAATTATTTTTTTGGGTTATTATAAAACTAAAATTGTATACAATTTTAAAATAATACGACGTAAAAACGACAAGATACATACTCATACTCTCTACAATTCGTCTTTTGAATTACATGAAATTGTATTTACAAGTAAATTTCGAATACATGCATTTCACACACGTATTCGTCCTTAAATGACAGGTTTGATTTCGATATAAACAATTTTTTATATCATAACATTTACGATTGTAATCCACCAAAACTTTGGGAGCGTAATCCTTTAGGTTCATTTTTTTTCACTTTTTAATATAAAACTTTTTTATCTCTTACCTTTTTATTTTTGCTTTTTCATATGGCCCCTCAAAAGTGAATGACAATGGAGTCGTGTTTCCCTTAAAATGACTAGTAATTTTGATCGATGCAAAGACGATAAAAGCCAACTATTAATTTTATTGTTACTTAAAAAAATTGATATAATTTGTAAATTTAATGATGTATCAGTGACATGATTCAATAGTGTTGTGGTGACCGTAACTCATAGACTTATACATTCAGACTCTATAGTTTAATGAGTAATGTTATATAGATTTAAAAAGTATACTTAATAATTTCAACCATTAAATAAGTAATGAGTCTTAATAAATACTGGAATTCACAGTAAAATTAATGATTGAGATTATCAAGTTTAATTTTTAAATTCATATTGTATTGTTCTAGTTTAATATATCATTATGATAATAAATTAAGATAATTTACATTTAATCTAAATGGATAATTCAAGTAGTAATAAGAATGAAACGATCTGAATTCAAATTTTTA
The DNA here is from genome assembly GCA_963454935.2 of Ilex paraguariensis. NCBI lineage: Eukaryota > Viridiplantae > Streptophyta > Magnoliopsida > Aquifoliales > Aquifoliaceae > Ilex > Ilex paraguariensis. The sequence goes on along the minus strand of CAUOFW020002169.1, from coordinate 253,202 downwards.
TAACCCCTTAAAATCAGACCCTCGTGAATACTCAAATTTAGACGTAAATGATCTATTTTTTATCGAATTACGGAAATAATTAGTCTAAGATACATGTGTGACGGTCGGAAAAAAAAAAGCACCACTTAAGGCACACCGTTTATGACCAGATATCTCTTCAGTCTATGTATACATACCACTGCTACTTTATAAAATTTGATAATTTAACCGAGATATATTGACCCTTCCACTTTCTATAAATATGCACACCAAGTGCTCGACCAATGTCGCACCACAGACAAGTGGAAATGATGTCTTCTTCTCTTTCACTATCTCTTTCATTTCTATTTCTCTTTATCCAAACGTTTTCTTCCATTTCAGAAGCTTCTGTTCCTCCCGCACACACTTTCAAGTACGTCAATGAAGGAGAATTCGGGCCGTACATTGTCGAATACAGGGCAGACTATCGTGTTCTAGATGTCTTCAACTCTCCATTCCAGCTCTGCTTCTACAACACCAGCCATGGTGCCTTCACCCTCGCTTTACGCATGGGCACAGTGCGTTCCGAGTCGCTCATGCGTTGGGTTTGGGAAGCCAACCGGGGTAAATCCGTCGGCGAGAACGCGACCCTCACGTTTGGAACAGACGGAAACCTCGTTCTGGCCGACGCCGATGGCAGCATTGCGTGGCAAACCGGCACTGCGAACAAAGGTGTTGTGGGGTTAAAGCTGCTTCCAAATGGTAATATGGTGCTTCATGACTCGAAGGGGAAGTTTATATGGCAGAGCTTTGATCACCCGACGGACACCCTCTTGGTTGGTCAATCTCTCAAGGTCGGAGCTGCCACCAAGCTTGTTAGCCGGAAGACCGCTGAAACCAACCAAGATGGACCGTACAGCTTGGAGTTGGAGGCTAAAAGGTTGGCCATGTACAACAACATTGCTGGGAATAAGAAAATACTGTACTTTGCATCTTCTGATTGGATTACTGTTAGTAAGGGCTCGTTGGAGTATGTGAGAATTGAGAGCAGCCCAGATTCCGACGAGGGCTATGCCTATAACTTGTTGTTAGAGTACCAAGTGGCAAACTCATCGACTTCTGGGAATCGCATTTTGGTAAGGCCAAAATACAACGCCACGTTGACGTTTCTCCGGCTGGGAATCGACGGAAATCTGAGGCTCTACACATACTATGACAAGGTGGATTCGGGTGCATGGGAGGTGACTTATACTCTCTTCTCCAGAGACTCCAACGAAGGTGAGTGCCAGTTGCCGGTGAGGTGTTTTAACTTTGGTCTCTGTGAGGACAACCAGTGCGTTGCGTGCCCACTGCCCAATGGGTTGTTGGGTTGGAACCAGAGTTGTAAGCCGTTGCTTGTTTCATCTTGTAGTCCGAAGAATTTTCAATATTACAGGCTCGAGGGGGTTGATCATTACATGAGCAAGTACAGCGAAGCCGATGGACCCATGAGTGAGAGAGACTGTGGGAATAAATGCACTAAAGAGTGCAAATGTGTGGGGTATTTCTATCACCAAGACACTAAGAAGTGCTGGATTGCTTTTGATCTTCGAACCATTACAAAGGTCAATAATGCAACACATGTGGGGTACATAAAGGTACCCAATCACTAGTTAGAGCATGGGTTTTGTTGGTTTTAGTTTGAACAAGGGTCTTCTGTTGGAATTAATAAGTGGCTTTGATGACCACATTAAGTTTGTAATTCCATAAGTATAATGACTATGTTTTCGTGCTTAGTTAATGAATATGCATACTCATAATAAACTTCCACAAGTATAATGACTCTACTATCTTCTTCATTGCCTTCGCCAAATTTATCTATCCATGATAAAAACAGCAAAAACCAAATATACATTTCAAATGTATCTATAAAAGTAATTTCACACCATAAAACTAGAATGTACAAAATAATAATAATAATAAGCATGTCAATTTGCATAGTTTGTTTCGCTCAATTTAAAGTCATTTCTAGTGGGTCCTTACCATAGGATTTTTGGACCCAACTTTGAAGTTTTGTGTATTTTGAAATTTCCTATCAAAGAATACATAAGAATAGCCGTGTTTTATAGAATACTGTGAGATAATTTGTGTCTGAAAATATGGTGTAATGTGAATGATTTTGAAAGAAATGTTAGTAATCGTTGGATGAATCTATTTGAGACCGTCGATTGAACTTATTAAAATCTGTCATATTTTATATTATAAATAACCTATTGTTAATTAGAACAGTCAAAAATATAGTTTCGCGTGCTTTTTTTTTTAATTTGGTTTTCATCCCAATAAAACCAAACTAAAGACCAAAAATATATATGTTAAAAAAATTATAAAGATTATATCCACATTCAAGATACAGGGACACAAAGGAAAAAAGAAGAAAGATAATATATTTATGGTTCCTTTACTATTGTTGTGATACCCTAAAAAATTAAAAAATAAATAGTTGTCATAATAGTGATAAAAATATTTATAAATGTAGTAATTTTTTGTGTGTTAAAGAAGACTGATAAAAATAGTTACCATAAATGTGATAAAATACTCATAATAGTGATCAAAATAGTCAAAAAAGTAATAAATTATTTACAAAAATAATAAATATTTTAGTTATAAAATAATTTATTATAATAAAAAAAATTTTAAATACGGTGCTGAAATTATCTTTTGGAATCAAGTGCGGCTAGTAAATTCAATTTTTTTTTTTAACAGATAGTAAATTCAATTAAGAGGGCCAACTGTGCACACTTTGTAATTTATTTATTAAACTTTAAGTCTGACAAAATCTGACAAAATGGTGACTGGACACAAATATGTGCAGATCTGAATATGGGTCAGGATCTGTGTGTATTTGTTTTTGTGTGCGTGTGGGTTTTGTGAAGTCAGAGAGAGAGAGAGAGAAGAAAGATGGAGATGACTATTGTGAGTTTTGTATATTATTATTCAAATAGATTTTATAATTTTTTATTTTTTAAAATTATTTTAAAAAATATATAATCAAACGGATTTTGTAATCTAAAAATTTTCAAAAATATTTTCTTAAAATTTTTCTCAAAAATATTTTTGTATACTGTTTTTTGAGATACAAACCAAACAAGCTTTTAGAATTTTAGTTGTAAACAAGGGATATTAAATTCGAATATTGACAATTTTTTAAGGTTAGAGTATGAATGATTTATCAATATCTTAATCTCAGCGTGAATAGTTTATCCTTGACTGGATTAGAAAGATGACTCGTCGAGGTACTCTCAAATTAACTCGAACACCTTTGACCGTTGAGCCAACAAAAAAAAAAAAGCTAAAATTTTTTTTTACTTATAATTTTTTTTACTAAAAATCTTCACTTATAATTTTTTTTTTTTTTTTTGTGGCTGAATTCGTGAGTGGTGGCCCTGTGGGTGAATATTTTTGCCGACGAAATCTGTTTTCCTAGGCAAAAGTTGGTTTTTAAAAAATAATTAAATTTTATTGTATCACCTAGAAATAAATTGAAAAACTGGATAGATAAATAGAATAAATCCAATGCATTAAACCTAAACATTTAAGAGATTGTTCAACACCATTGATGTAACAACAAAAAAAAAAAAAATTCAACAAAGAAAATATTAAATTCCCATCTACTACTACTACATTACTTAACACGGAAACCAAACCAAAGAACACCACCTTACATGTTTCCCCATCAGATCCGGCACTTGTATTGAAAATAAGAGTATCCATGATCAAATGACAATGACAACTCAAAGTAAGAGCAATTGACAATCCAATGATCTGCCAAGGGTAAAACACTCATGTATATTGAAATATATATATATATATATATGAATATATATATATATATATATAAAGTTATATATTCTCTAACAGGTTAAGTTTTTAAAGTAAGTCATTGTTTAACATGATATCAGAATAGGAGAACGTGCGTTCAAATCTTGCCGTCACCCCAATGATCAAAAGATTTGTAAGTGTTAAACCCAAAATATAACCCGCACGTGAAGGAACGTGTTGCAAGAATTGGTTGAGCTTCCCTTGCTCCATCGCAATACATCTTGATGCATCCCTGCACAGGTGGTTGCCGTTGTGACTTACACAATACCGTTGACGACATGCCATGAGGCCTAACAATTGCATTAGAGCAAACTTGGGCTTTGTAAACTAGATGGAAAATCATGGGGTCCAGCAAGGAATGTGAACGAATGTCTTGGTTGGGGTAGAGCGATATACACTGGGCTTTTTTTTGCATTCTTTTTATTCGGAAATTTAGAAGTCGATACAAAAATATAAATTTAATTGAGCTAAACTACATTAATAAAATTTATTTGACCTAAGTGCATTTTTTTTTCAAAAAGATTAATAGGTCATTTATTACTCTATTATTCTCTCCCTCTCTCTCTCTCTAACTCTCTTACTCTTCTTCCCTATTTTCTCTCTATCTATCTCTCTCTTTCTCACATTGATAATTTATTTTTCCTTCAAATATGTAAATATTTGATTTAATTTTTTCATCTATCCCCCTATTTTTTTTCTCTCACTCTCTCTCCCTCTATTTTCTCTCATTGTTACTATTTATCTTCTTATTCTCTCTCTCTCTCTCCTTATAGCAACATTACAGCAACACAATTATGCTAGTTACATCAATTAGTTACAATTACCCTATAATACACCAAACAGTTACTCAAGTATTATAATAAAGTAAATAGTTAAACTAAATAATTACACAAAATTATAACACCAACCAAATTTGTCATTCAGTTATTTACCTAAACAATAGAGTTGCACTATTTAGTATTACAGTATAGTTACATCAATTATATATATCAAATTCAGTTTATTATTACACAAAAAATTTTACCATTATATCAAATTTAGTGTATATAATTGATGTAACCATATTATGATACTAAATGGTGCAACTCTTTGATTTATGTAAACAACTGAACAACAAATTAGATTGATATCATACTTTTTGTGTAACTATTGGGTTGTTTAGAACACATGAGTAACTGTTTAGTATATTATGCTGTAACTGTTTTGTGTAACTTATTAGTTTAATTGTATTATTATAATGTTGATATAAAGAGAGAGAGTAAGGTGAGAGAAAATAATGAGAGATGGTGAGAGAGAGAGAAAAAAAATAGGGGAGAGAGATGAAAAATCAAATCAAATTTCTACATATTTGAAAAGAAAATAAATTATGGAGATAGATAGAGAAAATATGAGAGAGATTGAGAGAGTAACGGAGAACACATGGAAAGAAATTAAGAGAGAGTAATGGAGAGAAATTAAGAGAGAGTAATGGAGAGAAAGGGCGAGAGATGAAGAGAAAATAGGGGGGAGAGAGAGAAGATTGAGAGAATAAAAATTATCTATAATTTAAGAAAGCATAAGTAAGTAAAAAAATTCAAATATCATTTTAATTTTTTATCTAATCACCAAATATTTTATTAAAATTGAACTTAATAGAATAAAATACTTATTCGTACATTTCCTTTCAAATAAATCTAAAAAAATATATTTATACCCCAAAAACATTTTTTTCTTTTGTTCAACAGTTAAAGAATGTTCGGGTCAAGTTGCGCAAATTCTCTCCCCAATCTAGTCAAAGGCAAGTTATATAAGTTAAGACTAGAGAATTCATGAGAGATAAATTCCTCATAACTTGGTCCAAAGAGATTGTTAAGATTCGAATTCAGAACGCTTAAATTTACAGTTCGTCTTTGTTACTACTTGAACTATCTCTTGAGGTTATTATAGATCCTCTATAGACAGCAACAAATTTTTTTTGAGGAACCCAAGTTTTCAATAAATACAACTTTTTTTTATCATTTCATATATGAAAGTCTATGGTCATCGCTAAAATCAACATAGTCATTTCATCAAACTTGTGGGCAAATTCACATGGTGTGCAGTATTCATATAATTTTTTATTTTTTATTTTTGAGAAATTTATATAAAAATTTATAGGGAGGAAGGTAAAGATTCTTATCTTCCACTAGACGGCATAGGCCTATTTGTAGAGTCGGAATAGTCATCTGTCATTAAAGCCCAACGGCTGATGATTCGCAATACAAGACAGTCCACTTAATCAACCAATTATAAATACTTTGCTGCCCACTTAACCCAAAATAACGATTAGGACCAGCGATTAGTCTGACGGCCATTGTAGTATGTTGTTAGACCATTAAGTGACAGGTTCGAACCTCACCGCGTCTCCTCTATAAGAGTTCAAAATAGTGAAAAAAAAAAAAAAGAATGAAAAATCCGAAATTGATGAAGTATGAAAACTAAAACCTGTACAATAAAACAAAATCAATGAGAACTATTAAAACATTTTCTGTTAGTCCAAAAGGTAAAACTAAAAAAATATATAAAAAAGGTTCTTCTTTAAACATTATATTATATTGGGATAAGACAAAGGTAACCTGACTTGGGCATGGTAAATCTATTCATCTCAACCATTAATGTTGAATTAAATGATATGTAATAATTGATTGCAAAAATAATAAAATTTAAAAATTTTACACGTGACACGTTTTTTTTATTAAATTTGTTATCATACTTCTATTCAATTGATTTTAAAAAAATAATAAAATATAGAAACTTTATGTCATGTTCTTTTATCAACTTTGTTATCGTACTTCTATTCGTCTCAGCCATTAATGTTGAATTAAATGATCTGTAAAAATTTATTTAAAAATAATAAAATATAAAAAATTTACACGTGGAACATTCTTATTTGATGAAAAATTAATATGCAATATTAAAAAATTGAGTAAATTACACTTTATACCTTAAAAGATTTTAAGATTGTCACTTTATACCATTAAAGATTAAATTTTTCATATTATTTTCTCAATATATAAAAAATGTTACAATATAATTCTTCTGTTAATTTTACGTTAGTTTTGTTCGTTAGTGTTAATGCGTTAATTTTTGATAAAAAAAATAACATAATTTAATAAAAAGGTAATATTATAATATTTTTGATATATTAAGTGTATAAAATAAAATTTTTAAAATTTTCCGGGGGTGCAAAATATGAAAAAAAAGAAGAAGTCATATTTGTGTGAAAAAAGACTATTATATTGTTGAGGATTCGTATAGCTTCTTCTCTGCATTACTGATAAGTTGAAACTTGATTATTAAAATAAGGCATTATCACAATAATTGATCGCACTTATCACTGTGCCTTACAAGTCAACAGATACGGCCTGGCAGAAGCCGACAAAAAATACTCAAACGTATGATAAAGAAAAAAACCTCGAATATAATGCAACAAAATATTATGAAAATTGGAATAGAATAGTCCAAAAGGTCAACATCTATCGTTTTCTTTCTTTATTTTTCCGTCCACTACATGTACATAAATCCCTTGGGAAACATGCCTTTTTTTTTTGGGTCGGCTGCCTAAAACGTACCTAGTCACGCTTTTGTTCAAGAGTTTCATTCAACTTTTTCCTCTTTTTATATCATTTTTTTTGATTAATTATAAATTACACTGTAAAAAATCGTTTAAATCTCAATTTTTGTTATTAAAGATTAAAAATTTTAATTTATACCCTCAAAGATAATAATTTATATTAATGTGCACATAAAATTAACTACTCACAATTTATTGCCTGAAATTAAATTGATAAATTATACCTAAATTTTTTTATGTTTGTCACTTAATTATTTGAACTCTTTCACAAAATAAAGGGTAATATGAAGTTATAATTTTTTTATTAGGATAAAATTATATTTTTTAACGATTATAAAATCCTAATAAAAAAACTCTCAATCTAAAATGTCCCCCAATTGGGCATTCAAATAATTATGTTTAAGTGATAAATTACATTGGATATAAAAAAATATTATATAAATACCTACATTCTATTGGACATTCAAATTATAAGCTTGATTTTGAACTTTAGAGTATATCGGACTCACAAAATAAAAAAGTAATATAAAATTATAATTTTTTAATAAGATAAAATCATATTTTTTAACGGTTATATTAACAGATATTAACTAAAAAGGTTACGTGTTACACATACACAAATGTCATGAGATGTAGGAGTATTATTATAAATATGAAGTGGTCCAAATGATTAAGTGACAAGCATGAGGAGATTCAGGTATAATTTATCAATTTAATTTTAGGCAGTAAATTGACGACGGTTAGTTTTAAGTGCACATTGATACAAATTTATATATTTGAGGGTGCAAATTAAAATTTTTGATCTTTAGGGGTGCACATTAATATAAATTTCAATCATTTAGGGTACAAATTAAAATTTTTGATCTTTAGGAGTACACATTGATATAAATTTCTATCTTTGAAAGTGTAAATTGAGATTTTTTATTTTCGGGAGTACAAATTAAGATTCAAACGATTTTTTAGGGTGTAATTTATAATTAACTTTTTTTTTTCTTATTCTTAAGATTGATAATGCATATAACAAGAATCCTCAAAGAAATGAGTAAGATAAATGAGTGAGATAAAAAGAACAATAGTAGTTTATTAACGAATCGACCAACTAGTTAGCTAAAGGGTAGGTAGGAGAATAAATGCTCTTAGCAATCAAGTAGTCATGAATTACCCGTAATAGACAAATAATATGAAGTTATAATACAGTGTCCGAGTAAGTCAAACTGCCCCAATTACTTAAAAATTGTCGTCTGACTGAACATAGCAATAGCACGAGATTCATATGAGCTGTTGGAAAGTTTTGATTATGTTAGTTTTAAATCCAAACAACCTAGGTTTCACGTGACAAAATTATTTATTTGGTATTTTAAGAGGAAAATGTGTTATTGTTTCATTTTTCTGTTATTGTTATGATAGGCTTTGTAGCTTGGTTTTTAATGGATTTTTCAATTTGTCAGAGTCTAAGAGTGGTGGATGTGATTGAACTATAACAAGTTTTTAGTTTTAAAAAATATAGCACGAGTCATAAACTGACTTGAGTTAGTACCCAAATGTTTGATACAATTAACAAAACATGTGTCGAGATTAACAAAAATCCAAATATAATACGTTATGAATATGGCACAAGATAATTCGACTAACACTAGTGATGCAAATGGGTCCCCCCCACCCTCTCTCTCTCTCTCTTATATACATTTTATATAATTGTGAGTAATCCCCTGATTGTATGTATGGTTTTGTTCTTCTCTCATTTAGCAGTAAGCACAATACAATAATTCAACTTTTATATGTTAATTGTTGCATTATATGTCATATGATTTAATGCGCACGTATTGCAAGCTGTTTGTGTTTAAAACATCACCACTTGCATCATACTTCTACTCCCACGTATTGTAATTACAATAAGCTAAATGATATCGACACTCAATTATTTATTATTGACACTCGAAAAACAAAAATAACACGTTAAATCCAAATATTTTATTTTATATTGGGAAATGCGTTCATTGAATTGTCTGGAGATCATGAAGAGAAGATAATATTTTTTAAGGAAAAAAAATTGAGATGAATTTTGAGAATTGTCGTGCTTTTATAAGTTGATAATACAATTTCAAACTATAATATTAGATAAATTCTCGAACCCAAATATTACATGGTAAATATAAAAAAGAAATAGCATTATAAGGCTAAAATGAAAAGCTTTTCAATATGGGTGCATACCTTACTATTTTTTTTTGTTAAAAAAAAAAAAGGTGCAACACGAAGACTTCTCAGTGGTCACTCATTCTAGTATTACTCTCGTTCAAACACGCTTAACTGTAAAATTTTGATAGAATTCGATGTATTAGTGTTGGTATGATTGGACTCGGTGCGTCCCTTACTATTTGATGTTACGGATGGATTCAAAAAGTCCACTGCTGGCCTTTTCTTTCTGTCAATTTTCTTAATGGCCATGTGCGGTCATCTGGAAGCAGGGAGTTTGCGTAAAATAAGGTTTGGCATTTTTGAGTTGCGTAATGTTATATTAGATGGACTTAAAAAAATATATTTAAAAATTAGATTTGATAATCTCAACTATTGAATAGGTAGTGGATCCCAATAAATATTGAGACTTACAGTGAAATCAATGATTGAAATTATCAAGTCTAATTTTTAAATTTATGTAATATTATTTTTCTGAGTTTTACATCAGCATGCGGTGTGACATATTCTCAAACAATAGGCTATTCTCAAACAATAGGCACGCGAGAATAAACGTGGGACTCGGAGACTTTTGGACTCAGATCGATGCTAAGCGTGGTGCGTTTTCTTGCCTGACGATCCCCCACCAACCAGTTTTTAAAGTCAAACTAAGCAGCTCAATCCAACCTGCCGGCTCTCAAGGAAATTTATCTCATTCCTCCTCTTTGTTTTTTTTTGGGAAGGGTGAAGGATCATAAGGTTGGCACTCTCTTCCCTTCGCTTCTCTTCTCTTCTCTTCGTCGTTGTCCAAAGCAGAATAATGATATGAGTCACAGCCCCATGTGTTATGTAGTCATGGATAGAACTCATGTCATGAAAATTGATTTATGATAAAAAAAGTGTCTAAGATTTTATACACACACATCTAATCTTATTTTTAACTAATATGGGATTGTAACTTTCATTACACTTCCGTAGCCGACATTTATCGATATGGGATCGTAATATTTCACTATGATTCAGTAGCCAACATTTACGATGGCTCACTCTATCAACATTGACCTTTTTTTTTTTTTGGTGATTCCACTCACCTATTAATATTCAATGATATCATTTTAATCTAACCTATAAGTCACCACTTTCATGACTCGATCGCAGAGAGCTACAACTCACATTGCGTATAATCTCATACTCTATGTAGTGGCTAGTTGTAATATCAATTGTTATGAACTAATGGGTAAAACTTACCTCTAAAAAACGGCTTACAAGAAAAGGGTGCTCAAGAGTTTACATACACATATCTATTTTTATTTTTAACTGATGTGCTATTGTAATACCATGGATTAAAATTAGGCTCTCTTTGTCTCTAACACTGCTGGCTTCGAGGGCTTAAGATCCCAGGTATATACCATCGAGGGTTACTTATATTCTTCATTATCAAAATTCAACCCCATTATCACATCTAAGTTTTTTCTTCGTTTTTGACTTTCTCCTTAATGTCTATTCAGTTTAACCAAACAATACTGCATGTCATAGTTTACACCGACATGTCTGAATCGAGTGCCATGAGCCATTATGGAAAAACATTTTTTCTCTGAAAAAATTATCTCTTGGTATTGGTTGAATTGAACCGACAACAAAATTAATACAACAAAAACTAAAAAACAAAAGCTGGGAAATGGGTTAATGATGCCACACGACACAAGCAATAGTACGAGCTAACCCGAGGAAAAACCTGCTCCAAGTACTTATAATAGGCGACAGAAGATTGGTTTTTAAGCCATAATTCTCTCCAATCAAAAACCCACAAGACAACCTTCACTAGGAGTGTCCTGCTTAGTTCATTGTGAACAATAATGTGTACATTCTAGGTTTGTTCATTACCAAACATAAAAAAATCGAGTACCACCTATATGAAATGAATTTGATGGAATAAAGTGAGCCACAAAACTATTACTAATGGGCATCACCATCCATCTCTACACATGATTGCTGGCACTATAGCAACACAATGTATTACTTGAAAGACCACCCGCTCTTTTTTGGTGTAGAATAATAATAATAATTACAATTTTTTTTCTTTTTTTTTGCATTATATGCAAGGCACCTCCCCCTGATGTGGGGTTAATTTTTGGCAATTAATTGGATCTTTTGATTTTAACTGGAACAGGTGTTTTTAATCATGCTCATTATATTATTTACTCTTTGATTCTTTTCCTTTCATCTTTTCTTTTATCAGAAGATTCTTGGATATAATTTATAATGAAGTTATTTTGTTGAAGAAGGTTGGTGAATTTGGGGTCCATTATTGATCTTGTTTATGAGTTTCAATTACATATTTGCAGCTTTTAAACTTCAAAGCAACAGCTAGAAGTTAGAGCAGGAAGCTTAAAGCAACTCTATTTGAGAATAAATTAAGTTGTGTAGGGTTCATTTCGAGTCTAAGTTTTATGAAAATTAGTCTAAAAAAATAATAAAAATAGTTATCATAACAGTGATAAAAAAACCTATAAAAATGATAAATGTTTTGGTGATCGATAAAAATTGTAAAAACAGTGTGTTAAAAAAGTAAATTTTAGAGGTATAGTTCTAAGGTTTTTTTAAAGGTACGGTAGTCAAGTCCAAGATTGTTTGGAATTGGGAAGTCAAATCTATGAACTTCACGTTGGCATCCGTGGCTTCTTTTCCAAATAGTGATGGCTATGTCGTTGTGTATCTATTTTTGGTGTTTAGCATCGGAGGAAGAAAGGAACCATTTGATTTCTGAATTTATGGAGTTAACCAGAATGGAAATTCGTTTTGGAAACTTGTGTCTTGGTCTTATTTTGAACGGAAAAGTTGTTTGATGTATCTTTCCTTGTATTTTTCTACGCGTGTTGTATTAATTTGATGCATCACAGAGATCAACTGTCAATCTAATGGTGTTATATAGCAAAGGTGTTATTCTTCAAAACAATACCATTTTACAACAAAACGACGTTGTTCTATTTAATAAAATTAGATCGTGCTCAAGCACGTGGACTTTTTGAGTTATGATTTTTGCTTCAACTTTAATATTGTAAACTCAAGCGCAGGTTGAATAAAATAATATAATACTCGGAAGACCGAGGTCGAACCCTCAAGGAATTATAGAAAGAAAGCGATTACACAAATACTTAAACAAACTTAAAAATAAATGATTGTTTAGGAAATTGTTGAACAAAGAAAGTTGATTTAAATAATTAAAACAGTAATAAAAATACTAGAACATCAGGTACTCCATCTCAATTCCATACAATAATGATTAAAGACTTAAATCTTAAGGTGACACAAAAATCAGATATCGGTTGATTCGAGTAACAAATCAAGTAAAAAAATCAAAAGTTATAATCAAAAGATTATTTAAGAATCTGAATAATCATCAAATTATATTGTTTTATGAAATAGTAATAATTACCTCAAGCGTGGAATAATTAGTTATTTACTTGTAGAGAAATTCAAGCAATCGATGTACATGACACAACGACTTAAAGATTTGTACAGAATAAAAACTTTGCTAAAAAAATCAGAAGTTAAATTAATAAAATATCATAAATCATTAAACTCATAATCAATAATATTACCGTACTTCATTGAAATGTTCTCCTCTATCCCTAGTTGAATCTTTTAACTAGACATGACGAACTAAAATAAAAATAAAAGGATGAAAAAAAGAATAATAATTCTAAATGAGAACCCCTATTTATACTAAAAATAAATCCTAAGTATAGGTAGAAGATATAAGGTTGACTTGAAAGGAATTCTTTTCCAAAAAAGAAGTTTTGTAAGGTTAAATCCCGTGCATAAAATCTTTGGGACGAGGGAACAAAATCTGTCCAAACTTCGAGTATGAATTTCACATATTTAGAGATTGAATCAAGAAAATTTCTTGAAATACACTTTTGTAGCCCTCAGAGTCTTCTTTTCAACCCCCAAAAATTAAGTAAATCGGATATCAAAGTCAAAATTTATAACCAAAATACTAAAAATGTGTTAAATCCTTATCCTCTAAGATACTTTTTTAATCTAACTATAAATGAGTTTTCTTCCAACTTTGACTCTTATAAGTATTAAGTTATTGTCATATCTTCAAGTCTTTCTATTTCAATATTGACTCTTCAATCCTTATCAATTGTGATTCTTCCTCTAGTGATTGATTCATTTGTTTTATCCATTATTACTTTAAATCAACCAATTTACCTGTAAAATAAACCAAATAACTAGAAAAAGTATTAAACTAAAAAATTAAAGAATTTAACATATTTAATCACATATAATATGCATTCGATCATTAAATATAATAAAATAGCAATTTTAATGATTAATTAGTTTTATTTTTAAAATAATTAAATAAATATAATAGTAAATACCTACTTATAAATATAATTTTTTGAATATTCCTATTGCATAATTTGTAACAGACATAACACTACATATTTCCATAATAAAAATTAGTTTTTATTGTTTTATTTTCTCTTAAATTTTGATGAATTACTTCTTATAAACTTCTACCTTTAAATTTTAAAACATTTCACATGACGTTAATTATTTAGATTAATTTTATTTGCAACATCATAGTAAAGATACAAATATATTTTATAGTATGTGAGTATATATAACTAAAAATTATCGTAAACACTTATTAAATCATAAAAAATATGAAAGCGAACTATTTTAAGTTATGTTGGTCATTTAATTATAAATCGGTCATTTAATTATAAACAATTAATTGAACATATTTAAAAAGGTAAATTGTGATAAGTAATTTAATGTGAGACTGAACATATTTGTTGCATTGTTAATCGATACAAATAAAATGGTTTGCCGATAAACATAACTAAAGAAGATTTATTAAAACTAAAACATAAAAAGAGAATGAAATGAAAAGTTAGGGTTTGATAATATTATCCAAATTATATTAAAATAAATTTTATACTAAATAAGACTCTAGTGTATGTATGCAGTTTAATTTAAAAATTCATAAACTTGTCATCAATTAATGAAAATAGATAGACATAAATAAAAGTAAATTTAATTATTTTAATAATTAATTTTTATCTTTTACAATAAGGAATATGAAAGACTTCAATATGTGTAATATTAATGAAGTTTTATTAATATGAATTCTATATTAATAATGTTAATATTGTGAGAGTAAAGTTATCAAATTAAAAGTTTAGTATTAATCAAGTCTTATTAATATGAGGTCTAAATTAAATAAGGTTAGTATTGTTTTTATATATTATTTTAGGTTTAAAGTAGTTAATTAAAAGTTTTTCTTGATAGTATATTTTTATTAGTAGTATAGATATAGATAGATAATGTCATTTTTGTATGAAATGACATCATTTTAAGGAACAATACTCTTATTGTTCATCAACTAAAATTCCTAACCGTAGAGAATGATTAAGTTAGTTAATTAACAGGTTAAATCTAAATAACATTGTTTTAATTTCAATTGTTTTCAATGTTTCTAAACTTTTACACCTTTGTTTGTTTATTTATTTGTTGACCAAATATATAAACAAACAAAAAATCAAGTTCTATAGCACTGAGACTCAGGACTTCATGACCTTACACATGCTTAGATCTAAACAACCTTACACATGCTTAGATCTAAACTTAGAGCGTGTACTTCAATGATATATAGTCCAAGGAGATCTGGCATTCATGGTCGTCGTAAATAATTGCATATTTAAATTCATGACTTGACTACGGTATTCAAAAAAAAAATCGTATCATTTTGATGGGTAATTTATGATTTTTTTGGATTTTTTTTATTACTATTGTAATAAATATTTTTACTATTTTTTTTTGATACAACAATAGTGATAAACATACTCATACATATAATAAAAAACTCTATTATAACGGTGATAAAAATATTCATTAATATAATAAATATCGGTAGGATACAAGAACTCGTAAGTTGAACAGCGTAGAGAACTCGTAAATTCATTCATGCTCAACTATTGAAGTGATGCACGGAATTCCACAAGACTTCTCCATATATAACTCTCATGCAATTTCGGTCATTGCTCATATTATATTTTTCAATGATAGATCGTGGCTTCTTCTAAGTTTATTCTATTATAAGCAGGGGTGATCAAATTTTTGATTAGTTGTAAATTTTTATCCTATTCGACCCTATTAAACGGATAATCGAAAAAATCAGATAGAAATACAAAATAACCATAAATTTTTGTATTTTTACCCTATTCTACCTGCATTAATATATATATATATATTCTTGTGTTTTATTATAATTTTTTTTGTAATTGTTTTAAGTTTTAGTGTTATTGATTTATTGTATTGTTAAATTGATGCATGTTTTTTAATTGAATTGTTAAAATAATCCAAAAATTAATAACTACAAAAATGTTCACCCGATTTCCTACCCAACTTCCTATCTGATTAATTTGACCGAAAGCAGAGTAAGAATACCACACTTGATCGAATAAGGGAGGCCAAAAAAAAATTTTTCTACAAAGTATCAGATAAGAAGACAGAATATCATATTTCTTACCCATAAAATAGGGTAAACACCCCTAATTATAAGGGTTATAATGTGGACGTCACGACGTGTCCAATCATTCACTCTTCTTTCGTGTAATTCAATAATTATTTAAGTAGGATTCACTTTATTTATTTAGTATTTTTATTATTGATTTGTGATATTATGTTATCAACACTGATATGATATTATTGTTATAAGAAATATTCTCTCCTGTTTGCGGAAAACAAAAATAGATGAGAAGGATAAAACTTTGATCCTCGTACCAGAAAAATATAAATGACTTTAGTATAGATTATCTTTAGAATTAATAGTATTTTTTATCTCTAAAATATACATTTTTATTAATTTAATTTTCAATATGTTAATTTTATCAATTTAGTCCATAAAAATATTCATTTTGCCACTTTAGTTTCTAATTAGATAATCTGTCAAGTATTTTTTACAGAAGTGATCATGTGTCATTTTTTTAGATGATATCACGTATCCGACACGTAAACCATGAATTAAATACTTTAGGAATTAAATTGATAAAATTAATACAATAAAAAATAAACTAACAAAAAATATATACCTTAAAAACAAAAAATACTTATAACGAAAATCTCGCAATTTGAATAAGCATATACTAGTAATCACAAAGATATCAAACTTGAAATCTCGAAAAAAATTATTCAAAAATTTTATCATCCAAACTAGGTGTGTTTATTAACTCAAATTCAACACTTAATATGAATATATTCGACACTTATTAATTAAACCCGTTTGATAATTAAAATTTAAATTCTTTTACTATATTAAGTGTTCTTTAAAACTAGACTACAATATTAAGTAGGAAATCTCTTACTTAACTATGAAAACTGAAACATTCAGTAAAATTATATTTAATAATATTTACAATATAAAAATTATATTCCGAAAATATTTTACAATCCTATTAAAACTCTAATTAGTCTTTTCTTCAAAACCTCTAATTTATATATTCTTCTTGTCGATCTGTATTTTTTTTCCTTGTCTTTTGTAATAAAAATATATATACATAATTATAATTACACCCACAAATGCACACATTGCACACGCACAGACATATGCACTGCACACACACGATGCACACACATATTGTTAATGAAATCTAAATTAATGTATTTTTATTTTTTTCAATATTATTTAATTATTTATTAGTTATTTTTTTTTATCAGATATTATTGTTCACTTATTTTGTTATTCAATTTATTATTGTTCACTTATTGTGTTATTTAGATGTTATTTATTTATTTATTTTGATCAAATATTTGTTAAATGTAGATTACAATATAATAATAGTGATTATGATTTATGTTATGACAGTATCTTATAAATATTTTTAAATTAGAGAGTGTAAGGGTAAAACTAAAAATTAATTTATTTTTAAACTTCAGTTTTGTGTAATTATCAAACAGTTTAACTAATTTCAGTACTTAAATTTTAATAAATATCAAACAGTCCACAAATTCAGCACCCAACTTTCAGGTTTCAGACTTAAGCTTTCAGCTTTTAAATTTTAATTTTTAATTTTATCAAACACCGCTTAAGTTGTGAATTATAATTTTGTGCAAAATTGTTTTGACACACTTAAATATTTTTGGAAGGAAAGTCTTGAACCCTTTGCTTTCTGTTGACCATATCAAAATCCTCTGCCTTCTCATAAAAAAGAAACAAAAAACAGACGGGAGCAAAGCAAATAGTGACAATGACACAGACCAAAAAACAAAAGAAAAAAAATTTACTGATTATGACAAGTTGGGAAAAGTAAGGATCTTCAAAGGCATATTCTCTTCACGAGAGAGAAATTATAGTTGGAAATTAGAGAAAGATTGAGGGTTTGACCCATAAACTCTTTTTAACACAAGTTCAGCCGTGGAGTGAGCCCTGGAATGCTGGGATTGAAAAACGTTAAGTCCAATTTGTGACAGAGACAGAGACGGAGAAGGAGAGAGAATCAAGTTTATTACTACTCGTTTTTTCTTTTTTCTTTCTCTATATATATCAAGCCAGTGCATAGCGTTTTGATCACCTATCTCTCCCTCTCTGACCCTCCTCCGCTGCTCTTCTTCTTCTTCTTCTTCTTATTTTCAGTCCTCACTTACCCAGATTCAGGTACTACCTTATCTCAAACTTCACTCAGTTTTCTCTTTCTGGGTCTCAAAAATCGCCAATTTATGTTACATATAAGCTTTTTTTTGTATGCAAATTCACACAATCTTATCTAAACGCACACACTCTCTCTCTGTGTATTCATGTGGGTTTTGACTGTCTAATCCTCGATGTCACGGGCCCGATTTTTCTGGGTCGTGATCAGCATTTATGGTTATTGATTGATTCAAATCCGTGATTCTTGGGTTCATTTTTTGCAGGGTTTTGCCAATTTGGAGTTCATAGTTCGATTGCTAATCCCAGGAAGAGGCTGAGAGAGATCGATGGCTAATAGGAATCTGGAGAAATTGGCATCGATCGACGCACAATTGAGGCTTTTGGTACCTGGGAAATTGTCTGAAGATGATAAGCTTGTGGAGTATGATGCTCTGTTGTTAGATCGGTTCCTTGACATTCTTCAGGATTTGCATGGCAATGATCTCAAGGAAACGGTATGCTTTTACTACATATATGTTGAATAGAACTTCAATCTTTCTGGTAATGTCTAAAATATGACCCTGATTGTAGTATTGAGAACCCAATCTGATAAAAGTTGAATTCTTTATGGTCTTTGTGGTTTTAGATTAGTGCATTGGTTAGTTTTAGAGGGATATTTATATCTCGATCTTGTTTAAAAGTGAAGAACAAAGCTCACTAAAACCCATTTTGATGGATGATCTAAAAGAGTTGATTGAGGGCAGGCCTCGGCGCAACTGGGAAGGTTGCTCCATTGTAAGGCTCCGTACTAACCCTCCCCAAACCCCAGACCCCACACCCCCTAATGGCGAGAGCCTCGTGCACCGGTACACCTTTATCTAGAAGATTGGATTTCGTGTGGGTTTTGATTTACCTCTTGCAAAAAGGTTGGATTTTTATGAGAACTGTGATTGATTCCTTACTGTTTCATGTGGAATCCCTGTTGATCACAACAATTTAGTTTAAGATCTCCGATATGCTTGTCCATTTGTGAAATTATTGCCTGTATTGTCTTGTTAATTTGCATTCACGGGATGATTTGTGTAAATTTAGCTTACACCCATTGATTTGTTTATGTAATCACAATTATTTTAGTGTTGTTAGTGAGCCAAATTGCTTTCTATGGTGTCTCTTAGGTGCAAGATTGTTATGAACTTTCAGCTGAGTATGAAGGGAAGCATGATCCTAAGAAGCTGGAGGAGCTTGGAAATGTATTGACAAGTTTGGATCCAGGAGACTCCATTGTCATTGCTAAAGCTTTCTCTCACATGCTTAACTTGGCCAACTTGGCTGAGGAGGTTCAGATTGCTTACCGTCGACGGATCAAGAAGTTGAAAAAGGGCGATTTTGTTGATGAGAACTCTGCAACAACTGAATCAGACATTGAAGAAACTCTGAAGAGACTTGTGGTGGACCTGAAGAAGTCTCCTGAAGAAGTTTTTGATGCACTGAAGAATCAAACTGTGGACCTAGTTTTCACTGCCCATCCAACCCAATCAATCCGCCGATCATTGCTTCAAAAGCATGCTAGGTTTGTTTCATAATCACTATGGTTATCGCGTTCCAACGGTTTAGAAAGTTCATTCTATTTCTGCTAGTACAAGCTACTCTTCAACATCATTGACTTTTTTTCTGCTCAAGTTTATTATGTGTCTTTGTGATCTTCTTTTCTTGCTCTTATTCCTCTCTTTCTGCTTCAGGATACGGAATTGTTTGGCCCAGTTATATGCCAAAGACATTACACCTGATGATAAGCAGGAACTTGATGAGGCTCTACAAAGGGAGGTAATTATCGGTGCTTCATCCACACTATTATGTCTAGTTCTCAATTTCAAGAAAAAAATTCCTTTTTTCTTTGTGTAAACATGGGACCATAGTCTTCTTTACTGGGGCCAACCATTGCTTGTGATGAGTAGAGGATGTGCATGTGAGTCTCTGACATAGATTGCTAGGAGAAAACAGAGGAACTTATGCATTGTATCTTTATGTTTTCTTGGAAGTACACCTGCCATTTGATAAAAGATGTGTCACTCTCTGACAAGGCTGGTTATTAATATATAAGGACTGCAGAAATAGATACATGTATATACATATGTTCTATGTTTAAGGTGTTTGTAGAGGTAGCAGTCATTTTTTTATCAAGATTATGAGTGTTCAAGTGCTGGTGAAGTTATTTTAGTTTCCTAATTAAAATTCAGTGTAATATCCAATGTTGCTTTGGAGGTCTCTCTCTTTAGATTTTGTAGTTTCCTTAAAATGGCTAAGCTTTCCTTATTATAATGTGACTCTATTTTATATATTAGTCTATTTTTCTTTATGTTTATATTCTCTATCATGTCTCCTTGAATGCCTAGATTACTAATTGATATTTCTATGGCATGAGTCATTTATAACAACAACTTTGAATTTGTCTCTCAACTTCTAAAATATTAGCATGAATTGTCTGGTGGTTAATCTGTCATGTGTCTGAAAATGAGTTCCAACTTGGTTAATCTGGGTGTACAAATCACACTATTTCCTTTTCTCAGAGCATCACCTCAATAGTTATGCTTTGAACAAATTATTTTTGTCATGCTTTCCAGACAATATTTTCAATTCACAACCATAGACCATATTTGTTCGCCAGTGTCAAAGGATCCTATTGGTGCAGCTTTGGTGTCCATTATGGGATATAACACACTTATCTCTATTTTGTAGGTGTATATGGTCATAGAATATATATGTTTATGCATAAATGAGCATATCTGTTACAGTTGCAGTTTTTTCCGGATGGAAAAAGAGCAAACACATAATACGCGCCCTTAACATATTGCATCCTTAGATGCACATCTTCCTGATAACAGAAGTTAGATAATACTCAACAATTTCCCTGTATATATTACATGGATGAATGTTATGATTCAGAACTATTTGTTGATTAAATTACTAAACCAAGCTACAAGACTTGTATACGGCCTAACGTTAAATAGGATAGAACCCTTTTCTCTTTGCAACAGTACTACTTCCTTTGCCCTGATCTCATCAGTTTTATGCACTGAAGGATTTAATTATATCTTCTTTTTTATGGACGATAGAATTTCTAGATTTATGTATGAAAGATGTCCTGGACAAAAGATTTGACCATGCAGAAATGCTTTATGGCTGCTATATGCACTTTTGGATGATCATAATCCCCTAATTTTTGCATGATCATAGCATTGTAACTATATTTGAGAGTATTTGACAAAGACATGTTTGGAAGGTTATCTAAAAAGGCAACAGCTTGCTTGGAGTGCAACATGGCTGATCTTTTTCTTTTGCCTTTCCCTTTACATTTTTGTGCCAGATTCAAGCTGCCTTCCGTACTGATGAGATCCGAAGGACTCCACCAACCCCACAAGATGAAATGCGAGCTGGAATGAGCTACTTCCATGAAACAATTTGGAAGGGTGTTCCTAAATTTTTACGCCGTGTTGATACAGCTCTTAAGAACATAGGGATAAATGAGCGTGTTCCTTACAATGCTCCCCTTATTCAATTCTCTTCTTGGATGGGTGGTGATCGTGATGGTAGGATTCTTTTCTTACGTGCAGTTCATAGTTTATAAATATATACATGAAGAAGTATGCCAAGTTTCTTTGAAAATGAGGCAACAAGCAACAAACAACAAAAATAGTTTCATGTGTGATTTTAATGCAACTGAGTTACTAAAAAAATAAAAAGAATAAAAGCTTGTGTATTCTTAAGTTAGTGTTGTTTCCAAGGTTTTATTCTGTTGAGATGATTTATTAGTTGTGCCAGTTCTTGATAGCAGAATCATACTCCCTTTGTCTCTCATCTCTTGCTCAACATGTGTTTGGAATCAAATGCAGGTAATCCAAGGGTAACTCCCGAGGTCACGAGGGATGTCTGCTTATTGGCCAGAATGATGGCTGCTAACTTATACTATTCCCAGATAGAGGACCTCATGTTCGAGGTATGAAATAACTACCCTTAATGCTTGGATACCATCTGCAATTTTAATATTCTCTTAAGTGCTAACACTCCTCCAACTCCATTTTCTACTACAGTTGTCTATGTGGCGTTGCAATGACGAGCTTCGAGTTCGAGCGGATGAACTCCATAGATCCTCAAGGAAAGATGCAAAACACTACATAGGTAACAATTTGGAATTCTTTCATGTTTCTTTGTTCAAAGACCAACAACTTTATCATAACAAAATTGAGTTTCACAAACAAGGCAATATTTAAGTGCTTCTTTTTGAAGCATTTTCTTAAAATATTATTATCACAACTAGATCTGGTGATA
Source organism: Ilex paraguariensis (assembly GCA_963454935.2). Classification (NCBI taxonomy): domain Eukaryota; kingdom Viridiplantae; phylum Streptophyta; class Magnoliopsida; order Aquifoliales; family Aquifoliaceae; genus Ilex; species Ilex paraguariensis. The sequence continues at coordinate 230,655 of CAUOFW020002169.1, read as the reverse complement.
TTATATAGATTTTGTTTGGTATGTGTGGTGCCATGTTAGCTGGTTATTTTACTGAATTGATGAAAAACCATTTGAAGAATGGACAAAGAATCTAGTAATCCTTAACAAGATTGCGTGTTGAATTTTTCCTAATGCAGAGTTTTGGAAGCAAGTTCCACCAAGTGAACCTTATCGGGTTATTCTTGGTGATGTGAGGGATAAGCTATATCAGACACGTGAACGATCTCGTCATTTATTAGCCCATGGGTTATCTGACATTCCCGAAGAGGCAACTTACACCAATATCGAGGAGGTATTTGTGTTTTTTTTTTCTGACTCGAGAGTTTTGTAATCAAATTCTCAATCACACCTGTCTATCATCAGTGCTTATGCCATTGTTCTTCAACCTACTCAGTGTGAAACCTTAAACTAGTTGTCGTTGATTGGCATTCTCAATTCTAAGGATTCTTTCCCTGTGTATGTGTCTGTGAAACTCTGTTTTTAATGTGTTTGTCAATTTGTCTTAATGGATCAGTACTTATTGGACTATCATCTCTTGGGCTTGAGCTCTTAGTCGAATATGTTAAGAATTGACAAATTGAATTTTCCTTTCTCTCTCTCTAACTGGATACAGAGCTGATTGGGTTGTAAACTTTTTGTAGTTCTTGGAGCCTCTTGAACTCTGCTACAGATCTCTATGTGATTGTGGGGACCGGTCCATTGCTGATGGAAGTCTTCTTGATTTTCTGAGGCAAGTGTCCACTTTTGGACTCTCACTTGTGAGACTTGACATAAGGCAAGAGTCAGACAGGCACACTGATGTCATAGATGCCATTACGAAGCATCTAGAAATTGGTTCCTATCGAGAATGGTCCGAAGAACGCAGGCAGGAATGGCTTTTATCTGAACTCAGTGGCAAGCGGCCACTATTTGGACCCGATGTTCCAAAAACTGAAGAAATCGCTGATGTTTTGGACACACTTCATGTCATAGCAGAACTCCCGCCAGACTGCTTTGGAGCTTACATCATTTCTATGGCGACAGCACCATCTGATGTGCTTGCAGTTGAGCTTCTACAGCGTGAATGCCGTGTGAAGCAGCCACTAAGGGTCGTTCCTCTGTTTGAGAAACTCGATGATCTAGAGGCTGCTCCTGCTGCCGTTGCACGGCTTTTCTCAATTGATTGGTACAGGAACCGTATTAATGGTAAACAAGAAGTCATGATCGGGTACTCGGACTCTGGTAAAGATGCCGGGCGGCTTTCAGCAGCCTGGCAGTTATATAAGGCTCAAGAGGAACTTATAAAAGTTGCAAAGCATCACGGCATAAAGCTAACCATGTTCCATGGTCGAGGTGGGACAGTTGGAAGAGGAGGTGGCCCCACCCATCTTGCTATATTGTCTCAACCTCCAGAAACAATTCATGGGTCACTCCGTGTTACAGTTCAGGGTGAAGTTATTGAGCAATCTTTTGGAGAGGAGCACTTGTGCTTTAGAACACTTCAGCGTTTCACTGCTGCTACACTTGAGCATGGGATGCATCCCCCAGTCTCGCCAAAACCAGAATGGCGTGCACTTCTGGATGAAATTGCTGTTATTGCAACAGAGGATTACCGTTCAATAGTTTTTAAGGAACCCCGATTTGTCGAGTATTTCCGCCTTGTAAGTGTATTGCAAAAATAAAGCAAAACGTAGTTTAAATATCGGGTTATTCTAGTTGTGAAGTTCATTATTTTTTCCATGATTGTAGGCCACCCCAGAGCTGGAGTATGGCAGGATGAACATTGGGAGCCGTCCGTCAAAGCGAAAGCCAAGTGGGGGCATTGAATCACTCCGAGCAATTCCATGGATCTTTGCCTGGACACAAACCAGGTTTCATCTCCCAGTTTGGCTGGGCTTTGGGGCAGCATTTAAATATGCCATTAAGAAGGACATTAAGAATCTCCATATGCTGCAAGAAATGTACAGCAAATGGCCTTTCTTTAGAGTCACTATTGATTTAGTTGAAATGGTGTTTGCCAAGGGAAACCCTGGTATTGCTTCTTTGTATGACAAACTCCTTGTTTCGGAGGATCTATGGTCATTTGGAGAACGTTTGAGGACCAACTCTGAGGAAACAAAGAGCCTTCTGCTCCAGGTAAATTTTTTGATGAAGATTTTAATTCTATAAACATCCGAAATTATACTTACAGTTTGCTGCATTAATATGCTGAGACTTGAAGACACACACGCGTGCACATACATACGCAGAGAGAGAGAGGGAGGGAGAGAGAGGGAGAGAGAGGCTTTCCAATTTCACATTGTTTCCTCTATGTGATTGTTATCGACAACAATAATAGCTTCTCTTCTCGCGATTTTGGTAGATTGCTGGACACAAGGATCTTCTAGAAGGAGACCCACATTTGAAGCAGCGACTTCGTCTTCGTGATTCCTACATCACCACTTTGAATGTGTGTCAGGCCTACACGCTAAAGCGGATTCGTGACCCCAACTATCATGTGCAACTCCGGCCTCACATCTCCAAAGAGTATATGGAATCAAGCAAACCTGCTGCTGAATTAGTTAAGCTGAACCCGACAAGCGAGTATGCCCCTGGCTTGGAGGACACCCTTATCTTGACCATGAAGGGTATTGCTGCTGGGCTGCAAAACACTGGTTAAATATTATGTATTTTCTGCTCTTCCCCTTCCTTTTAGTCGAATAAGTTTTACCAGAAAGATAATCTATCGTGTGTTTCTGTAGTTATTTCTGTTTCCAATAGGGAGAATTTATGTGATCCCTCACTGGAAACTCTACTTTAAAATTTGTATGATCAGATTGTTGAGATATAAACTGGCAGTAGCTGGTTAATGCTATTTTCTCGAGAATGGAACTGATTATATAATACTTTGGCTTCAGTGTTGCCATGAAAATTGCCCTTTTTTTTAACTCTTTCCCCCCTATTCATTATTTCTAGTACATGGGGAAAGTTTGTTGTGGTTGATGCCAGTGTGACTTTCTCTTATCTTGATGAAAGTACACAATTAACCCCACATAACTATTTTTTTCCTGATTTTATGGTCAGAGTGTCTGGGTTAACATAGTGCATTTTGATTAATTTTTTTTTTCGGTTAGTCAAAAATAGACCATCTACGCCAGAATTAGGATATTCACAATTGTCAAAATTTGAACTCATGATATTTGAATTTATAACTCGTTTATGTTATTATTTAAGCTTGCTCCTTCGAGTTGACCCCACATAACTATTGACAGAAGTACAAAGTACTCTTGGAAACCATTAAATTTAGCTGACCAGTCAGATTGTTTTGAGTTAGATTACAAGTTATACTAGTCCTTATTGAACTTGTATATGTACTGTCCAAAAAACACCTTGTATTTGTTCAGTGGCCCAAAGATCTATTACGCCCATACAGATGGTGAAGGAGGTACAGGACAGACTTGGTTTGTTAGGGAAAATAGCTACTGTGTGGTGGGTAATCTGGAAAGCTGGAAACCAATTCGTTTTCAACAATGAAGATGTTAATGCCTATGCCACTGTTATCCGTGCACAGGCTTTGTGGAAAGATCAGCTCGGGTCGGAAGCTGTTGAAGCATTGAAGGTGCAGAGGGATGCACCATCGTTGAGGCATGAGAACCAACCAGTTACTGTTTGTTATTGTCGCATATTCTGTGACGGTGCCTTCAAGTCTGCTTGAGCCAGGTCTGCATGTGGTGTGGTGGTATGCAAGGAGAGGGGTATGCTTAAATTGGGCAGTGCCAAATCTTTCCTTGCTAGGTCTACCATTTGCTCTGAAGCCAAGGCAGTGAGGCAAGCTTGCCTCCTTGCTGAAGCCCATCTGATCACAAATGCCACCATCACAAATGACTGTCTTAATATAATCAAGCTCAGTTCAAATGAAGATGTTCTTCTGTGGAATTCAGTGTTATTGTTGAAGAAATTAGATCCTATGTTAGGTTATACAACCTTAGCTTTCTATACAAGTTTAGAGCCTACACAAGCTTAGAGCCTACACAAAGGCTGCTCACTGGGTTATTGCCTCTTTTTTAAGTAATTAACTCCTCCTGAATTGGTTAGGTTCCCCCTTCCGGAGCTTACGGTTTTACTTTTGTCGGATTATAACCTCAATTTTCCAACTTAATAAAATGCTTACTTTGCTTGCTTTGATCAAAAAAAAAAAAAACAGAAACTTGTATTTGGTGAACAAGCATAGTAGCAATACAAGTACGTTGCAAGATCAGTAGCCATTCCCAACGGATCCAAAAACTGACATAGGGGTCGGATTTGGAGCAATACATCACATTTACAAATCGGTATATTTCTCTCTAAAAAAGATTATTATTTATCTCCCGTCATAAGCGACTACCTCAGTATCATCAAATTGAGTGATATCGAGGATGTTTTTCTGTGAAAAATTAATATTCTCATGGAAGATATTAGATGTTTTGTTAGGGTACACAATATTATTTTTTTACACAACTCTATAGCCTGTAACAAGATTGCTCATTGGATTGCAGCCACTGCTATGAACAACTCACTCTCGCTGGGTTGAGTTGATTCTTCTCCTCCAGAGCTTAAGACTTTTATTTTGATTGATTGAAATATAAACTTTCCTACTTAAATGAAATGGTTAATTCTTGTTTTTGGATAAAAAAAAATCTCTTCCAAATTCCGTTATCTGAAAACTCACAAAAAATTAACTTGTAATTATTGTGGTTAAAATATTTATCTAATAAGCTAGATAACACTTTGAATTTTTTCCGTTCATTTCTATCATATCACCAATTTCTATCATAAATTGAATCATTTAATTTTTAATTAATTTGTGGCTCAATGCAGATTATAATGGGTAGAGTACACATTAATATATTTTTAAGGTCATATGTTTTTTTTTTAAAAAATTCACTTTTTTTAGAAAAATAATGGTTAGAAAGTAATTTTAAATTATGTAATCAAAAAAAGGGAAGAAAAATAAATTATTATTTAATATAGTAAAATTAATTTTTTAGACGCTCATTTTTGATAATATATCGTATCTTCGAGTATGAGTAATTAAAATAAAAGTCATAAGATCCAAATAATATGAGACTGTTGCTTGAGTTGAAAAATAAGAGCAGAGATTGGGCTTGATTAGCATTAGTACCAGGAACAAACCCAACATTTCTACTTGTCCTAAAATACCCAACTTCATTTTCCCAAGAAAAGCCCAACTTTCCCTGATGGTAGCCCATTTGTGTCCCTTGGTGCCTTTCTTCAAAAGGAAGCAACATATCCAGCCCCGGACCGGACCGGCCCGGTCTTAAACCTCTGCTCTGAACACTCTGCAAAAGCAAAAGTGACGAATACAAATACAACGGAAAGCGAGAGAGAGAGAGAGAGAGAGCAGCGAAATGGATCTAACGACTCGGCAGAGGCGGCCGATGCCGTACGATATGTCAACGACGTCGTCGTCGTCGTCGTCGAGGTCGTACACTAAGCTAGATAAGCCGGAGAAATCGGACGGCAAAGAAGTGACGGACAAGGGATTTGGATGGATGTTACCATTGTTTGCCCTAGGAATGTTGAGGTACATGAGCGCCACATCGAACATCATACATGATTGCGACGAGGTATTCAATTACTGGGAGCCTCTGCACTACCTGCTCTACAAATCTGGGTTCCAAACTTGGGAGTACAGGTCCAATCTCTCTCTCTCTCTCTCTCTCTCTCTCTCTCTCGCGTGTGTGTCTGTGTGTTGGAATACATGCCGATTCTTACTTGGTAGTTGTCCTTAGCTTGCAAGAAGCAGATGCAAGACTAATGGAATTGCGCAGTGTTCAACGGAATAGATTGTGAAGTGTGTAGATTCCAAGAATCCTAATATTCTCATCAATTTCTGAAGATGAAATTTAGCCCAGTAAATATCCTTCCTTTGTTGGAAATGTTTCCATAAATGCTAAAAGGTCAAAGCACGCTCGATGCCTGTTTGTGTGTATCTTGATAATATTGAGGCTAGTTGTGTATGTTATGTACATTTTGTGCATGGTCTTTTATTGATGCTGACAATAGTAGGCACATCATGCATGCCATATGATTTTTATCCATTGACCACTGAGAGATTATCTAAAAGATTATCCATATGTAAACAATACTTTAAATTTTTTACCTTTAATTTTTACTTCTCTATTTGTGAGAAAAAATGATCTGTGTAGAAGTAATTTATGGATTTAGGCTGCTTGGTATATTTTTTTTTTATTGCGTGAAATCCTTTGGAGGACATTATTGATCAATTTTTTTTCCTGTGTTCTCTACAGCTCACAGTTTGCATTGCGCTCTTATTTGTACATTCTTTTCCACAATTTGGTGGGTTGGCCGGCTTCCTGGTGGTTTGGTGAGGAAAAAGTGAGACATTGTTTATGGTTTTTCAAATATCGTTCCTCTAATGGTACTTAATGTTGCTCGTTTTTTTAAACTTGTTATAGTTTTACAATGAATTTTGATACACTAGGTGAGAGTATTTTATGCTGTGAGAATCTTTCTTGGTCTCCTCTCTGTCACCACAGAGGCTGCTCTGGTAGTTGCCCTTTCAAGGAAGTATGGAAAACGTATTGCTTCCTATACACTGGCCATGCTATGCTTAACCAGTGGTTGTTTTTTTGCTAGCACAAGTAAGTAGGCTTCCCTTTCAACTTCTATCTTGTTTCTTTTGTTGTTCTTTTATATGCTTTATATGTAAGCTCTCTTCCTTGGAGCCAAATAATAATTTAACAACAATGCTTCATCCCCCCCCCCCCCCCCTCTTTTCCTTTTCCTGCAAGTTTTATTTTTTCTGGAAAATGGTTGGTATCCATTTCCTCAGAATCTTACTCTTTGACTTGACTTTATTTGAAGGTTTCTTGCCAAGTTCATTCTCTATGTATGCTATGTCTCTCTCGTCAGCATTATTTCTTTTTGGGAAGCCTGCCATGGCAATTTCTGTTGCAGCCACTGGAGTTATTCTTGGCTGGCCATTCTCAATCTTGGCTTTTCTTCCAATTACAATTTACTGTTTGAGAGGGAGGTTCAAACAAGCTTTTCTCTCAGGGGCAGTCACTTCTCTAGCTTTGATGGTAAGTCAAGTTTAATTATAGATAAAATTTATTACTAGGTGGATACATTCCAGTCCATACTTTTTCATTATCTGGTTATACTCAGTTTTAAATTGGTTCTGCCGTCGCATATTTTAGTGTAAAGGTTTTGAAATTACTGCAGGCACTCTCGCTAGTTGTTGACTATTACTACTACAAAAGATGGACATCATCTGTTTTGAACCTGCTGTATTATAATGTCTTAGGGGGTGGTGAGAGCCATTTGTATGGCACTGAAGGTCCATTATATTACCTGAGGAATGGATTTAATAATTTCAACTTCTGTTTTGTACTTGCTTTATTGTTCCTTGCTATTCTGCCAATTGCAAGAAAGAAGTACGCTCCAGACTTGTTGGTTGTCATTTCACCTATCTATATTTGGCTAGCCTTTATGTCTTTGCAGCCACACAAGGAGGAAAGGTTAGATTTCTGGGCTCTTTCTATTTTCTTGAGGAGTAGTGTATGGCAATTTGAAAATAGAGGTAAATGCTTTCCAATTTTTTTTGACAAGTTCTGAGTTTGGGTCACGATATTACAATGGATGAAAGCTATATATTTATGAATTAGCAAATAGCAGTTCAACTTTTGATTCTTTTTGTGGTATTATGATACATGAATTAGTCAAATTTCATAGTCTGTGTGGATTTTTGGCTTCTTCTTCTTCTTCCAGTGTATAGGGCTACATTTTGGGTCAATTCAAGCCAAATTTCATGTAGGAATGTGCATGTGCGTGCACTAAAAATTCACTTGCTTTAAATTTAAAATTCAGATAATTAGAAGTATAAAATCATCTGACTTGTCGAGGTAATTCGCTTAGAACTGGTTCTATCTTTGTTTGTATAACATATGTTCCGGAAAAGGTCGATCTTCAAGTAGGGAAGATGATTGCTGTTGCTTGGAAAAGTATACGAGGTGGCTTATTCTTCACACCACTTGTAACTTGTAAGCAGGAGAACATCAAAATGAAGCTTGATTAGTATACATGCATGATGCTTGCCTATAATCTAAGTTTTTGCCAATGAATTGGAATAATAGTAGTCGTACCAGTTTTGTGGTCTTTCAGTACGTTGCTTTCATACAAAGGTTATAAATCTTGTGATGGCATGGCAGACGTTGGAAAAATAGTGTGTTCATTTTTATTTTTGGTTGTTGAGGGTGGAGGAAGTTGGAGGGGGATCTTAGGTGAATTGTTTTTCAGGTGCCAGTCAAGTTGCAGGTTTTGTAGCACATTTAGGGTGAAGAACCGGAACCTTAGAAATACAACTAAGCAGCTATTGCCCTACTGCTGGATATAGTGGGACATTGTAATAGTCATTGCAGAACCAAATGTTGAAATTTCATGTCTAATTGCTTTTGCATCTACTGAACCCCCATAATTGGCACTTCTTAGTGTGGCTTCCAAGGCATATCGAATAATATAGTCTGTATTTGTTAGGTTGATAACTTGATGGAAAATTGATTGTGTGTAGAGGAAATTGGGATATATATTGCAGTGAGTGGACGGGTGTTTTAAATGAGGAAAAAGCTACAAATAGATTGCTCATAATGCAGTTAAACACAAGCCTGATCATTGTATAGGGTTGCAAACACCAATATCCAATACTAGAGTCTTACATCCATATGCCTCTACATCCATTAAGCCCTTTTGGATTCCCAACCTCTTGGTAAGGCTTCCTAGATTCTGAAGATTGATAACCTATAGTAGAACTAGATTGCTCAATTCATTCTATCTCGAATTGCTTCATAGTTTTCAGATACAGGATGAACTGATGGCTCATAATTTTGCACTCATTCTGTTTGCAGATTTCTCTATCCAATATATCCACTTGTTTGTGTAGCTGCTTCAGCTGTTATTGAGAGCTTTCCAGATCTTTTCCGGGATAAGTACTATCCCGATCATAATGCTTGGCTTATTTTTGTGAGTTGCTTCTACATTCCCATAATCAATCTCTTGCGATCTCTGCGAGTTTTGTAGTTACAGTTTACCTCTCTTTTTATCCTGCTGATGCAGATAGCTAAAGCTCTCAGGCCCATGGTTCTTGGCCTAATTTTATGTGCCTCTCATTCCCGGACATTTTCCTTGATTCATGGTTATTCTGCTCCTTTGGAGATTTACAAGCATTTTGAGTACCACGATGATGTAGGAATGGGTGAGAACCAGTTTTTCATGTTTTATTGGCTCAAATCATGTGTAGTAGTACCGAGTTTCAAGTCATCGGTGGCTTGTTTATTAGATCTTTGCTGAGTGTTTGGAAAAGATACATAGTCGAAATGGTATAAGAACAGTGCGAGTCTTATTTCGACTTCAGAGCAGGAAATGCTTGTATCTGAACTGTTGAGGGAAGTGGTTTTCCTTTGTCCTCTAGGGAATTTTTGTGGAAATTATTAGCCTGCCGGACAAAGGCTAAACTTCATTTCTATCAGTTGCACTCGTAGTTTATTTATAACTGAAGATATAATGTATCTTTTGGGAGGTTATTGTCTTCTTTAGTTTTGAACCATCAAAGACGGCTGCAAAGTTGTGTGTTTGAACATGTAGTTAAGTCCCGCAAACTCTCATGCAAGTGGAGGCAAAAGTTGGTTTTTACGAATTTCACCCTATTCAACACCCCAATAAGTGGGTAATGGCTTCTTTCATAAACGTGGCTCTCTTAGTCTCTTGCTAAGAAAGGGAAATAGCATATGGATGAAGATTGATCAAGAAGCTTCTCAAAGTCGTTTCTTTGTTTAATTTGGTTAATAAGTAGAGATTCGGGTTCAACAGAGAATGCATATCACAAAAGGCTTGGAAATAAAACCTACTATCTACTACATATTTGATGTCAAGAACAGTTAATTCGGCGGTGGCTAGTGGCTATATTGATCCGGAGTTTTCCCCAAATCTCTCTCTCTCTCTCACACACACACACACACACACAGTGTTGATTGTTATTGTAGTTTTTAACTTCCTTGTTGGTCTTGTGTAAAGCAGGTTCTACAGTTTGTGTTGGAAGTGAGTGGCACCGCTTTCCATCATCCTTTTTCATTCCTGATTATGTGGGTCAAGTTCGATGGATAGATGATGGGTTCAGGGGTCTGCTACCATTTCCATTTAATTCTACGTTGGGCGGGACTTCAGCAGCACCACCTCACTTCAACAATAAGAACAAAGCATCAGAAGAGCAATATGTAATGACATGCTTCCATATTCTCCAGTTTGTTTAGTTAACCCTTTCATTATGGTGTCTTCCTACGATGAGGACAGTTTTATCATGAGAAGTTTGCTCAAAGTATGTGACTCATCGCCGTCCTTTTGGTAATCTATTTTTCAGCTCATGGATCTTGAAAGCTGCAGTTTCCTCGTTGAATTGCGACTTCAGCGACCTTCCCCTACTCGAGGAAGTGACTTGTCAACATGGGAGGTAAATCCCCCCCCCCCCCCCCCTCTTTTCCTTCCTCCTCCTACCACTACTCTGTCTTACATTCAAGGTTTTGTTATATCAGGTTGTTGCAGCATTACCATATCTGGACAGGGAACTTTCACCTCCCTTGTATCGGTCATTCTTCATCCCATATCTTTGGCAGCAAAACAATGTTTTTGGCATGTACAGACTTCTTAAAAGAATACCCAAGTGATAGTCGATGTATGAGCCCACGAGCACTATCTTCCATCGGTTCTAGTGTTCTCCAACCTGAGATGTTTAAGCATATGAATAGATCTGTCTTAACATCACTAACTTTACATCGACTGGATTTGCTGATTAGATATAGGGATTATTCTGTCTTGTCCAGGGGTTCCAGGTTCATTCGCTACTCCATGCAATGAGGTTCACAAGAGTTAGCAATTAAAATCCAGGAAGTTTTATGTTGGATTGACATAATGAAATTAAAAGTACTGATCTCTTTTGATGAATAACATTGTTGATAAAAAATTCCTTACAAAAGCAGATTACTCCTAAATGAATGTGCTCATTTTCCAGCAGAATATACGTATGATCATACTCAAGCTTGTAAGCATAATTAGATTGGCTAGAACGAAATAATCACAATTGTCTGTGAAGCTATAAAACATTGGGGGCTCTTGATTTATCACCCACTATTAATGTTTCCAGTTTGACACAAGGACAATGGCTGTATTGTATGTCTGGTCTTGTTGAATGTTCACCCTCGATTCACCCTCTGCACTTCCTATATTCACACACGAAATTGAAACAGGAATTATAATATCTTAATTTGCTGTAGTTAGCCTCACTGTGTGTGTGCCTGACTGGTGAGTCTGTTGTCTTCACGGCTTTCATGAGGTCGCTTAGCGTGACAATTGTAGTGTTTTTGGATATAAATTGATGGGTTCATATCAGGTCTAAAATTACAGACTATGTATTGCTCAGATTCCAGTTTAGAATTGCAAACAAGACTGATTTTAAATGTACATGTCAAGTCTACCACATAGTCAAGGAAGCTCACAAGATTAAGGAAGCTTAGTCGGTTAGCCTCATCACCTTTGAGAGACTCATGCTACAGTTGAGACAAAATGAGATCTGTGGGCCGTGATCATCAGGTGCACGTCGCCACCTCCACGTAATTGTATTACCTACTATGAGAATTGTGTCATCTTTACCAAACTATTTTACATATTACGAAAATTATATTTCAATCCGTTAGAAGATACTTATAAATTGTAAGTCTCACATACAAAAGTGAGGGTGTCAATTTTATCTGTTAACATGAACACGACACAAAATTCAAAAATAAGTGAACAAGAGTAGCAAATTGGTCAAATTAAGATTCAACACGAATACCATGATTAATGAGTACTGTAAATAGAAAATAATTATTTAACAAGTATTGTAAATAAAAAATAAGAATTTTATAATTTTTTAAATAGTATTATATGAGTTATTATTGAATTAAATAATTTTTTATTAAGACGAATATTGATACGAACTCAACACGTACTAAAAATAACACGACATGAAAATAACACGAACGAAAGTAACACGACACGATTGACACTCGGCATCACTCACATCTAAACACTCTACACTCTTTAAGCTATAAAATACTCAGACTACCATAGCTTTTTATAGTGGAATATATCACACTGATTGAACTAGTTAATTTGTATTTGCTTGTGTTGAATTTCTTTCTAAATTACTATATTAAATACTTAACAAGTGATACAGAAACACATTTTTGTGCATCATCATAAACAGTTACACATTTGACAATGTCCAACAAGTACGAATTAGACACGACTTATTCATAGCATGAATTCAATACAACATAATTATAAATGAGTTGGATATTAGTTGAACAAATTTTAAAATGACATGGTTAGATGAAACCCGATCTTACATAATTGAGTAATGTTATACTTATTAATTTTTTTATTAAATTTTTCATTCTAAATAACGTGGTACTATCTCCATCCACGAATATTAATAAAACTTATTTATTTGATGATAAAAACTATGTCACGTCCGTTTAGACGAAAAGCAGCATAGCAGTGTTACACGTAATTTACCCGCAAGTTCAAGGAGGAAAAGAGTTTCTCAGAAACCGAGTAAAACTAGGTTCTGTGTATTTTCCTTGGCTGCCAAGCTTGACGAGAAAGGCTTGCTTAGAAACTCCGGACCTTGTGGAGAACGGCTTGCTCAGAAATTTCAAACCTTGAAAAGTCGAAGAAATTACCTGTCTACCTACCAAAGAAAAGTTTACCCAATTCATATTGTTTATTTTTCTAGTGAAAGAGATAAAAGATGAACACTTTTCTTTGGTAGGTAGATCATAGGCCGAAAAAGATCCTCCCTTACATTTGACAAACGGACAATCTTACCTCAATTTTAGAGTTACTAATTCTCGTATTCGAACCCATAACATTTCACTTAAAAATATGAACACTTTATATGGTTCACATCTGACTTAAAATATAATCATTTGTTTGGTACGATGGAAAATGAAAAGACGAAAAATTAAAAAAATAGATAAATCATCATGTTTGATAAAGAAAAAAATAAGAAAGATGGAAAAATATTTTTCTTCTAACTCACCAAAATCAATCATTCTAAAATTAGGAGAAAAAAAAATGGATGAAAAATTAATTATGTGGATTAAAATATATGTTATTTTTTTTTGAACACAAATGTATGTTATTTACTTATATATCTTTTAATATATGCATATATGATAATTATTTATTATATATTATGCATACATTAAAGTTATACATATATATAATGATAAAATATACATCTATATTTTTGTTATCATTCTATTTTTTTATTCTGCCAAAAACAAAAAAATCAATGATTCTTACTTTTATGGTTTTTGTGTGGAAGCCCATCTTGGCTTCCAATGTCAATTGAGGCCTGCTTGGGAAACCCTTTTTGTTTTACAGAAAAAATAAAAAATTGGGAAGTTTCTGCTTCAAAACTTGAAAATTCATTTATTTTTAAGGGTTGGATACGGTCAAGTCAATGGCTTCTCAACTGGGGAACACAAATTCTTGGAAAAACCTTTGCAGGCTTGGACTATAAATTACACTGTCAATACACTGAAAAAACCAAGAAAAACTAGCAATCCCAGCAGTATACAGATACATAAACAGAACCCTTCTTCAACCACTCAGTTCTGTTTGTTCATATATTTCAACCTTCAGCTCCATTTTTCTTGAGACCTGAGAAAAATGGCAACTGGAAAACTGCCTGGTACAAAGACCATATTATCTGCGGCCGCCTCTGTTGCTGCATCAGCAATGCTTATCCGAAGCATTGCCAATGAATTCCTCCCCGCTGAATTCCAACAATACTACATTTCCACCATTCGTAGTTTTCGCAATCGCCTTTCTTCTCAATTCACCATTGTTATAGATGAATACCGAGGGCACATAAAAAACGAACTGTTTGAGGCCGCAGATATGTACTTGGGCACTATAACCACCCCGTCCACTCAAAGGGTTAAACTGGGGAAGACTGAGAATGAGAAGAATCTAGCAATCACTGTGGATACAAATGTGGAGGTTGTGGATGTTTTTGAAGATGTCAATATCCAATGGAGGTTGGTTTGTATAGAGTCGAAGGGTGGTTATGAAACAGCAGGAGCAGCCTATGGAAGGCAAATGAGGGGCGGCCTAAATACAACTCTCCGAACAGAAATCAGATTCTATGAGTTAAGTTTTGGCAAGAAATACAAAGAAAAGGTAATAAATTCATACCTGCCATACATTTTGGAGAAAGGTAAGATCATTCAAGAAGAAGGCAAGGTGATAAAGCTTTATACAGTGAGACACCAATACTGGGATGCCAAAACAATCAAAATAGACCACCCCATGACTTTCAAGACCCTGACAATGGATTCAGAGATAAAGAAGGCATTAATGGAAGATTTGAATAATTATATCAATGGGAAAGAGTTTTACAGAAGAATTGGAAAGGCTTGGAAACGTGGATACTTGTTGTATGGTCCTCCTGGAACGGGCAAGTCAAGCTTGATTGCAGCTATGGCTAATTACCTTAACTACAACATCTATGACTTGGATCTAACAGATGTCATGCGTAACTCAGATCTAAGGAGCTTGTTGCTTGGCATGTCTAGCAGATCCATACTTGTCATTGAGGATATCGACTGCTCTATCAAGCTGCAAAATCGAGAATCTGAAGATGAATATGAAGCACACAACCCCAAAAATAAGGTAAGCGTTCCTATTAAAAATTAACAATGCAAGCCTGACTACTAACTATGTTATATCCTCCCCCCCCCTCTTTTTCTTTAAAAAACAAAAAAACCTAAAAAACCGTTGATATGCACATCTTTAAGGTAGGGGTAAAGGCATGATACAATTCAAGAAGCTCCACGTAAGGTCCCGTCAAAATGAATGGGATTATATGCAGTCTTTTTCCAATGAAAAGGCAGAATCTTTGAAATGAAAAACAGCCAGCATCTTAACATTTCTAATGCAGAATCTTACAATGCATATCCAATTTCCAATGGCTGCTTTGTGTTTAGTTTTATTATGGCCCATACCTTCGATGTCTCATTGCTTGTTATCTTCATTTCACCAGGTGACACTTTCTGGGCTCCTTAATTTCATTGATGGCCTCTGGTCATGCTGTGGTTCCGAACGCATCATTATTTTCACAACGAATCACAAAGATCGACTAGATCCTGCACTATTGAGACCCGGTCGTATGGATATGCACATCCATATGACCTACTGCACCTTCTCAGCATTCAAGCAACTAGCCTTAAATTATCTGGGGCTTTATAATCACAATCTCCTTAAGCAGATTGAAGAGCTCTTGGGCAAGGTTGAGGTCACCCCAGCAGAAGTTGCAGGGGAGCTGATGAAGACCAGTAATGCTGAAGTTTCCCTGCAAGGCCTAGTTAAATTCCTTCACAACAAAATGAAAGAAAAAGAAGAGATAAAAACTGAGAAGAATTCAAAAGCACATAATGAAGAAGAGAATGAAAACGAGAAGACTCTGCATGCCAAGAACATGACTTGACTTATTCTAAAGAGCTCGAAGACAGCGTTTATAAACCGAGGATATAAGGTGAAGGTGAGGAGGAGAATTTGGGGGTAAACTTCTGTTTGAGTTGTTCTAAAGGTGATTTAAAAAAGAAATGAGGAATAAATGACATGGCCATGAATGAAGATTCATATAACTTTGCGTCAACGTCAAACTATCCTAGTAGATGTATCATCTATTTTTTTTTTTAGTAGATGTATCATCTAAGACCACGTGCTGGTTTTCCTATCATTTACGAAAAATAGGACTCGGTCGTTTTACATCAACTCCAAGTAGCTGAAGCTTCATTTCCAGATTCTCTTAACCATGATCAATACGAAGGATGCCACTGATTTCAGTAATTCATTTGCAGCCAATCCCCCCAAATCAGCGGTATTCCACCTCCTAAATCAATTGTAGAAACTCGGAAACCATACAAGGGACCAGAATTAGATAAAAGTAACCATCAAATACAATATTCAAAGGCATCCAAGTACACGAAACATATATCAAGATGTCATGTATAAAAAAGAAACAAACCTCCCATTCTCTTTCCCAAAAACTAGTACAGTGCTCCAACAGATCTGAACTCTAGATTCAATCCTTTGCCATTTGCAGCTCATGGGTGCACTTTCCCATCCCTTAAATGTTTGCAAAAAAGCTAAATTCAGTCTTCTCTGACATCATTTGGAAAGTATTAATGCCAAAGCATTTGACTTGACAATAATTGCTCATAAAACGTCATAGTAGTAGGACTTTTGTTGCTCGTTACAAGCAGCAAAACTTTCACAACCTATGATAATCCATGGAATAATATCAAAGATGGTGAAACAAAAGTACAACACAACAAATGGAGATACTATATTTACTTTGATATTACAATCAGGGATGGCCGAGTTACCTACCTCGCACCTAATTAATCTTTTTCCCAGTCTAATAAAAGATAGACACTATCCACATTGGATCTAGGAAATTCAATTTGGGACAAATCCGTTATCACCGGGCAAAAAAATGTCAAATTTCAAAGTCAGTACGTTTAAGTTCAGAACTCGTCACTGCATTAACCCTTGGTTAACACATGGAAATACCATAACATACAGGTAAACTGACCTCAATTCAACAGTGGCACCGAGTGCACGAAGCCCTAGAATGTGCAGGTCAATTGGACGAGCTCCAATATCACATCCACCAGGCATTGCCACCACTGCCTCTTCAAACCCTAGCCATCAGCGGCCCATTCAGGGGGAAAAAAAAAACTAGCTCTAATCTTCCAATTTCTTCCGATTCCAGCTCAACGGATCGAACCCCATCAGTGTTAACCAACATTTCACCATCAAAACCTTTAATTTCAGCACCCAAACACTCCAACATCGACATTATTGTCTTAGTAGGGTTTTGGAGGCGTTGGAGGACAGAGGGAATGATCTAATGGATTAATTTGAACGTTGAAGCCATTGAAGTAATTGAGCGTGAGGGCGGCCAAATCAATCTAAAGATTCAAGTTTGGTTGGGGGAAGTGATCATGGAAGCTTTCAAAAGAATGGAAAATACTTTTATTAAATGATTTATCAGATAATTAGCAATAATTCTATATCCAAAAACACTCCACAATAATAATAATAATAAGTCATGACCAATAAATATACATTTATACTACTAATAAAAATGTTTTAACATAAAAAAATTTTATTTACTATTTTATCCTCATAAAAAAATTAAAAAAGGTCATTTTTTCCTTTAACACTTAATATCAAAATTATCGTTATATCCTTATGTATTTAATTATTTAAATCTCCAAATTACATCTAAGATCATTTTTAATTTTATATTCCCCATGTGTAAATGTCAATTTTTATGAAATTTTTTGATTGATTATGTTACCATTAAAAAATATATGCATCATTATAAATTTTTAACACAATATTCAAAAAAAATTTCAAAAATTTCATCAAGATAATATTACTCACCTCACTTATAAAGATAATATTATGACTACATATGTATATTTTATTTTTCATCAAAATATTTAATCATTTCATTTTTAAGATAAAAAATAATGTATATATAGTTTTACCTGATTTTTTTAGTCATAATAAACTTTTTAGATTATGTTAAAATTTTATGTGAAAACTTGAATTTTTTTTAAAAATTTATTATGTTTAATAATATATATTATAGTATTGTATATTAAATTTTATCCCAATTGACATAGAGAATCCTAAATATAGTAAGGTTCCAATATAATTGGTATACTGATAATTATTTTTATTTTATTTAATGATGTATAAGTAGAATCTTAATCAAATTAATTTTTTAACTATCTATTCTCTGTTTATAACTATCAATTTTTATGAAATTTTTTGTTTAATTATACTATTCTTAAAAATTATATGCATTATTATAAATTTTAACACAATATTCAAAAAAACTTTCAAAAATATTACGAATATAATATTATTCTATTTATTTATAAAGATAATATTATGACTATATATGTATATTTTGCTTTTTACCAAAATGTTTAACTATTAAATTTTAAAGATAAAAAATAATGTATATATAGTTTTACATGATTTTTTGGTCACAATAAATTTTTTAAATTGTGTTAATATTTATGTGAAAACTTAAATTTTTTTAAAATTTTAATATGTTTTATAATATATATTATAGCGTTGTATATTAAATTTATCCCAATTAACCTAACTAATCCTAAATACAGTAAAATTTCAATATGATTGGTATATTGATAATTATTTTTATTTTATTCAATAATTTATAAGTGGAATCTTAATCAAATTAATTTTAAAATATTTAATTTTCAAACATCGCTAAAATATCACTTTCAATTACAAAATTATAGAAAAAAAAAAAGAACTTTAATTATTTCATTTTTTTCTTTTTATCATTTTTCTTATAGTTAGAAAAACAAATCATGAAAATATGCAAAGTTTTTAAAAATTCTATAGTGGAGCATGAGCGATAAAAAAATAAAGTTTGATAAATTTGAAATAATATTTAATTCAAGTACACATATATCAAATATTTATTTATTAATTTTTTTAAAAATATTATTCACATGCATCGCACATAGTGCATTGCTAGTATATTAAAAATAAGATCATCTCTAATAAAAACCCAAATTCTTATACACATTTGAGTAAAAAAATAGGGAAAAAGATTTGATTTGATATATACCTCTCTAATAGAAAAACTCAAATTTAAATGAGGACAAACTTAAATTCAAAAGACAGTAAAATATGATAATTAGATCTTTAGAGGATAATGAAATCTCACTATTAAAGATTTGAGTATGGATTTGAGTTTTCTTTATTTGAGTAAAAAAATGAGTCTTCATTTATTTAATATGGGTATAAGAGTTTTTTTTTTAATCTAAATTTAAATTTGTGTTTAAAAAAGGGATAAGGATTAGATATGCTCTAAATATTAATAACATAATATTTATATTTTAAAATAATATTTTTTTAATTTTTCAATTTTAAATTAAGTTAATAGAGAAAATAAAGGACAATCACGGACAAAAAGAATAAAGATAGGTGTGAATTAAGAAAAAATATTAGGTATAATGATGATACTATGTCATTATTGTCAGGTGATGTTACTATTTAGTAAAAACATAATAAATAAACAGTTGGATCTCATATATTATAATAATCACCATGTCATATCATTTAATAACTATCTCAGTAGAGTTCACCTTACCTATTTGTATGTTTATTATTAAATGTTGATAGTACGTATTAATAATGAATCGTGTATGTTTTTGAGGGGCAAACACGTCTTTTTGAGTTTTTTGATGTGTGGAGTAAAACTAAATAGTTATTTCATTTTACCTACATGTGGTTTACGGGGTTACACATCAACTTTCTGAGTTTTGAAAATAACACATAACTCTGGTCGTTTTTGGACTAAAATACACCATTTAGCTTTTCATCCATGTCTTGTGTGAGAATGGGTGGGAAAAAAATAGGGTGCACCTCAGGCGGGCTGAAAGGTCAATTTTAGTCCAATCCTATATATAGAATCTTTAACCCGAGCCCGAGCTTGAACACGACTTTAACCTGAGGTACTCAATCCGAATACTTCTCAAGTTGAATTCGAGTGCGTTCAGGTTTTTAATTCGGATTTAAATTCAGGTTACAAAGAAATTAAACCAAAAAATTCAAAATACCATAGTCTCCCCATTGCCACCACAACCACTACACATAGCCACTACCATTGTCACCACAACTACTGCCCATAGCCATTATCACTACCACCACAACCACTGCCCATCGCCATCACAACCACCATGTCGTTGCCCACATAACCACCACACCACAGACTTTTCCCACACGGCCACTAGATCTGACCATTGTTGTGGTCTTCAGCGCTATAGCCACCAGATCTCCACCAGATCTGAGATGCAAAGCTACTAGATCTGACCACCAAATTACTAGATTTCAGAATCGTTGTGGTCTTTGGTACATAGAGTGAGTGAGAGGGAGGCCGAGAGAGAGTAAGAGAAAGGCAGAGAGATGGAGAGGGACTGAGAATGAGAGAGGCAAAGAGATGGAGAGGGACTGAGAATGAGAGAGGCAGAGAGAACGAGGGAGCAAAATGAAAAACTAGTGTTAATGCTTTATATATACATATATAATTTTTTTTTAAAAATTCGGGTTCGGGTTGAACCCATAAACTCGATACCTCAACCCAAGGCCCTCCCAAATTGAATTCAAGTTTGGGTTTTTTTGACTCAAGCATAATCCAAGTATTAAAAACTCTAGCTCAATCCCTAGTTTTTGTGGGTTGGACTCGGGTTAAGCCGCCTAAGTTGCACCCCTAGAAAAAAAATCACATAAAACAACAAAAGTAACCTAATAACTCTTGGTCATTTTCTATTCTCTCTCTTACAGAAAACTATCTCATGCACATAAGTCAATCTCCTCCCTCCCATGGATAGCCACAACACTCACCATAACCCCTCTCTCACTGTCTCTTTGAGTAGCCCTCTCAGTCACCCTCCCACACTAACCCCACTAGAAGAATAACAATCAAATAGTAAAAAACAACAATCTAGCAATGTTGCCTAGGACTAAAACTTCCAGCTATAAGCATGTTATTATTTATGGAGAAGCTGATTTGGTCATCTACATGCAACTTACAAAATATAAACTATAGTAGAAAAAAATTAAAAGTGGAGAAGGAGAATCTCACTTTTTTACATATGTTATGTGTTCTTACATCCACTAGGTAGTCATAATTTTGCACTTATTCTGTTTGCATTTCTCTATCCAATATATCCACTCGTTTGTGTAGTTGTTTCAGCTGTTATTGAGAGCTTTCCAGATCTTTTCAGGGATAAGTACTATCTAGATCATAATTCTTGGCTTATTTTTGCAAATTGCTTTTACGTTCCCATAATCAATCTCTTGCGATCTCTGCGAGTTTTGTAGTTACAGTTTACCTCTCTTTTTATCCTTCTGATGCAGATAGCTAAAGCTCTCAGACTCATGGTTCTTGGCCTAATTTTATATGCCTCTCATTCTCGGACATTTCCCTTGATTCATGGTTATTCTGCTCCTTTGGAGATTTACAAGCATTCCGAGTACCACGATGATGTAGGACTGGGTGAGAACTAGTTTTGCATGTTTTATTGGCTCAAATCATGTGTAGTAGTAACGAGTTTCAAGTCTTTAGTTGCTTGTTTATTAGATCTTTGTTTTGTGTTCAAAAAAGATACATTGTCGAAATAGTATAAGAACAGTGCGAGTCTTATTTCAACTTCAAAGCAGGAAATGCTTGTATCTGAACTGTTGAGGGAAATGGTTTTCCCTTTGTTCTCCAGGGAATTTTTGTGGAAATTATTAGCCTGCCGAACAAGGGCTAAACTTCATTTCTATCAGTTGCACTCATACTAGTTTATTTATAATTGAAGATATAATGTATCTTTTGGGAGGTTATTGTCTTCTTTAGTTTTGAACGATCAATGACAGCTGCAAAGTTGTGGGTTTAAACATGAAGTTAAGTCCTGCAAACTCTCATGCAAGTAGAGGCAAAAGTTGGTTTTCACGAATTTCACCCTATTCAGCACCCCCAATAAGTGAGTAATGGCTTCATTCATAAACGTGGTTCTCGTAGTCTCATGCTAAGAAAGGAAAATAGGTAGAGCCAGGATTTTTGTTTATCCCGGACCAAGTTAAGTATTCATACGACTAACAAAATACAAATGTAAACTCATAAACATATATTCAATAATACAAATATAAACTCATAAACACTTACTAAAGAAATTGGACTATTCGATCCTTTCTAGAACAAAAAGCATCTATTATTGAATCTGTATCGATTGCTTCCTTTATTTCTCTTTAAATGTAGACAACTAACGAATCAGTCAAATACTCATTTTCCATCTTGTTACGAAGAGTACTTTTGACATGTTTCATGGCTGAAAATGCTCTTTTTGAAGTTGCCGTAGAAACGGAAAGAGTTAAAATAAGACGAATCAACCTATTAATCAAATTGTAGGACTTTGCCTTATTTGTTTCTACTAAACCATGACATAATTCTGAAATTGTAGACATACTTTGAAACCTTTCATGGCGAATCACATCAAATTGATAATGATTCAGTTGACATTTCAAATGATGCATGTCTTGTCTATCAAAATCAACTGCAGAAAACTTCTCAGCAAGTAAACAAATGCGATCAGGAATGAAAGATTTAAAGTTGTCCCGAGGATCTAAAGTAGAGCTGAGCATAAACAATTTCATTGTCTCTTCATTGAATCTAATATGTAACTCTTCTAACTGATGATTAATCGTAGCATTAAATATGTCTATGTGATAGTGATGATCAATTGTAATGTTATCATTCTGTTGACATGAACGTCTTGCCCCTTTGTACTGAGTGCTCATATCAAATTTCATGCAAACTGATTTCACATGGTCAAGGAGATAATCAAAACCTTATACTCGCAAGGTTTGAAGCAATGATTTTGTCGATGAGACAAAATTCATTGCATTCAAAATATCTAATAATTTATGCTGCAATGCCCGACAAAGCATATCCGTAATCCCCATAATCTTGTGCATAAGATGTAATATGAATATAAAATCGAAGGACTTCATTACCATTAAAAAATCACCAGCTTCCCCACGAATTGTATATTAAGATCCTTGGTTAACCATACATTCAAACACACTAATGATAACATCATACATATCTATCAGACCGCAAATGGATTCAAAATGTGAACTCCAACGAGTAGTACTAGCTCGATGCAAAGTACCCATCTAATTAGCCCCTTTACCCGTCTCTCGTTCACCACTAGCTATCTCATTCTCAATCTCAGTAGCTTGAGCAGACCGCAGTTCTGTATAACACTTAGGAGAAGCACAAATAAGATTGACAATGCATGTCAATTTGGAAAAGAATTATCATATTGAAATCTCATCTTCAGCAGTTACAACTAATGCAAGTTGTAAACGATGAGCAAAACAATGAATATAGTACGGATACTCACAATCATTGTGGAACAAAGCTTGCAATCCATTAAATGCACAACGCATGTTGCTAGCACCATCATATCCCTGACCTCGTAAATCTCGAATATGCAAATTGTGTCGAGTAAGAACTTTTGATATTTTCTTCTTAAGAGATAAAGAAGTGGTATCTTTAACATGCACAATCTCAAAAAATCTCTCTTGCAAAAAACCCTGAACATCAACAAATCTCAGAACAATTGTAATCTATTCTTTATTTGATGCATCATTTACTTCTTCAACCAAAATACAAAAGTTGGCATTTTCAACTTTTTCACAGATTTTTTCTCTTACTTTAGTAGTTAGAATAGACAAAATATCTTTTTGGACCATAGGAGACGTATACTTTGCATTTCTTGGAGCTTTCTCTAAGACAAGATCATTTATCTCAACATTCAACTTTGCCATCAAACTAATCATCTCAATTAGATTACCACGGTTCTTTGACATTACAGATACATCATGACCTCTCAAGGCACATCCTTGTAAAGTAAGTCATTGAACACTATCAATGGTAGCCTTAAAATGCAATCGATTTCTCTTTATTTCTTCTGAATTTTGAACATTCATAACTTTATCAATGTGCACTGATGTATTCTTCAACGCCTCAACATTTCTCACAGCATTATTGTGTGTGGAAGCAAGACTTCCCATATGTGACAAGAAAACACATTTGGCCCCATTATTCACTCTCTTCCAACTACTAAAACCATCAACGATAAATGCAGGATATAGAGATTCACGATCTTGAAAAACAAAGCACGGAAAGAAAAATGTCACATCTTTTGAAATAGAATACTCTAGCAATGGAAATTTTTTGCACCAACTTTCCTGAAATATTTGATTTTGAACTCCAGTTTTAATCCTCGGATACTCAACCAAGATAGGTTGATTTGGTCTCCACTTTATATAAGCACGTCTAACTTCATCTTGATTATCAGCAGGATGTTTTCATATCGGAATACGCAATGCGGGATCTCGTTTAAGTTCATTCTCATCAAAAGGAATCCTTGAAACTTTTGTTTGAAGTTGAGGACCTTGAGGTTCAACAGCCGCAGGAATCATAGGAACATCAACACTTGTTGATGTTTCTACTAGACTCAAAGGTTCAAGAGCAGAATTTGATGTTTCTTCTTCACTTTTCTTTTTGAAGAACGAAAAAATTATTTTTGCTCTTTTTCGTTCTTGATTTTCCATCCTAATAAAGTAGAGAATGACTGAAAATCAGAGAAACAAATCAACAAGATTGAAGAACCCAACACTACACTAAACAGTCAAAGATCTGTAACCTAAGTATAAAAGACATTTTGAGCAATTTATGTAGTCAGTTTCTGAAGAGTTCATAAATTTTGTTCAGACATTCCAAATGTTTTGATCATCAGTTCACTAAGCCATAAAAGTCTATGGTAATCCAGAAAATGTAAAGACTAAAACAAAGCCATAAAAGTACACGTACTGATTTCCAATTTTTCAAAGCTTGTGCTTCTTTTGGTTGATCAGGGAAAAAAAATTGTAGCAAAACATAATTAATGGAATTTGGAATCTTAAACATATCATCACTTGAAAACTAAAAAACTAAAGCTCCACTTCACCGATCCCAAACACAAAAAAAAAAAAAATAAATAAAGACAAGCCTGATTGAATTTTTCCTGTACTTTATGAGCAACAAACCGCATAATTAAACAAAATCTATGTCCAGACAATTTACCAGTAGAAAATGGAAAGGTGAATCAGAGAAGATTTAATTGATTAACCGCCCAAACAATAGTTAACAACCAATCATGTAAAGCAATATAGTATAACGTAAACATAAATCAATGCCTAATAAATAAAATAAACTCGATAAATCCTCACATTAAATGTGAAAAACTTACCTTGCACCGAGGAAACAACCGCTGGAGGAAATAAATCTGTTGGAGGAAATAGCCGTTGGAGGGAAGAGGGATCTGATGCCTTGAGCAAAAGAGGGATATGATGCGTTGAAGAGAGAGAGAGGAGATTGGGGAAGTGACTCGCCGCCTGTATGATGCCATGTAGCCGTTGCTTGTCCAGGAATTTGGGGAAGTGACCGCTTGAGAGAGTAGATTGCCTGTGTGTTACAAGGAGCCGTTAGGAACCACTGTGTGTTGCAAGAAGCTGTTGGGTTAGGTGGGATGGGTTGGATTAATTTGGAGGGAAAATATAGTGGTAATTTTTTTTGGGGTTAAACTGGTACTTAATGGTAATTTTTTTTTTTACCCTGGACTTCAGCCCAGCTAAGCCCACTAAGTAGATCCGCCCTTCGAAATAGCATACGGATGAAGACCGATCAAGAAGCTTCTCAAAGTCGTTTCTTTGTTTAATTTGGTTAATAAGTAGAGATTTGGGTTCAACAGAGAAGGCATATCGCAAAACGCTTGGAAATAAACCCTACTATCTACTACATATTTGATGTCAAGAACAGTTAATTTGGCGGTGGCTATCTTGATCCGGAGTTTTCCCCAAATCTCTCTCTCTCTCTCTCACACACACACACACAGAGTGTTGATTGCTATTGTAGTTTTTAACTTCCTTGTTGGTCTTGTGTAAAGCAGGTTCTCCAGTTTGTGTTGGAAGTGAGTGGCACCGCTTTCCATCATCCTTTTTCATTCCTGATTCTGCGGGTCAAGTTCGATGGATAGACGATGGGTTCAGAGGTCTGCTACCATTTCCATTTAATTCTACGTTGGGCGGGACTTCAGCAGCACCACCACACTTCAACAATATGAACAGGCATCAGAAGAGCAATATGCAATGGCATGCTTTCATATGCTCTAGTTTGTTTAGTTAACCCTTTCATTATGGTGTCATTATTTTATCATTAGAAGTTTGTTCAAAGTATATGACTCATCACAGTCCTTTTTGTAATCTATTTTGCAGCTCGTGGATCTTGAAAGCTGCAGTTTCCTCGTTGAATTGCAACCTCAGCGACCTTACCCTACTCGAGGAAGTGACTTGTCAACATGGGAGGTTAATCGCCCCCCTTCCCCTTTCCTTCCTCCCCCTACCACTATTCTGTCTTACATTCAAGGTTTTATTATCTCAGGCTGTTGCAGCATTACCATATCTGGACAGGGAACTTTCGCCTCCCTTGTATCGGTAATTCTTCGTCCCATATCTTTGGCAGCACAACATTGTTTTTGGCATGTACAGACTTCTTAAAAGAATACCCAAGTGATAGTCGATGTACGAGCCCACGAGCACAATCTTCGATTAG
Organism: Ilex paraguariensis; assembly: GCA_963454935.2. NCBI lineage: Eukaryota > Viridiplantae > Streptophyta > Magnoliopsida > Aquifoliales > Aquifoliaceae > Ilex > Ilex paraguariensis. Next base: position 204,311 of record CAUOFW020002169.1, on the reverse strand, counting down.
TTCTAACGTTCTCGAAACCTGAGATGTTTAAGCATGAATAGATATGTCTAACATCGCTAACTTTACATTGACTGGATTTGCTGATTGGATAAAGGATTATTTTGTCTGGAAACATATCAGTAGGAGGTTTTGTAACCTGGAAACTAGGAGACCCCTTTTCTCTATGGTTCATAAACATAAACATCTGGTCAAACATTGCGGGAACTGGAGCAATCTATCAAATCCTATCAGTTTGGTGAGGTACTTAAAAGGGAACTTTTTTTCTTTATTTTTTTATTATGTGGAAAAGGGAACAGGGAAGTATACCGAGGAGGACCTCAGCTTCACCACCATAAGAACTTTCTTCAAATATTTGAAACCGAATCTCAATTTTTTATGGGCTTTGTTATGCACGAGATCACGAACAAGCAGAAGAATATAAGACACACATGAGATTGCGTGGTTCGGTTCGAATCCTACTACAATGGGCGCGGTACAATGCCAAAAATTCAGAATAAAACAATGGATATTAAAGAGAGTGAAAGAAAACTAAGATAATTTTTATCCCATCTATTACAAATGTACGGAAATTAAAACAGGAATCGCAACATCCTCATCTGTTGTAGTCAGCCTCACAGTGTACCTGGCGAGTCTGCCTGCTCCATGGCTTTTATGAGGTTGCTTAGCATGACAATTCTAGACACAATGAACGGTCTTCACACTAGTTGATTACCTAAAATTAGCGGGTTTAAAATATATTTAACATTTTTGGATATAAACAATTACTCATAAACAGTTATTCATTTGACAATGATCGACAAGAACGAACTAGACACGACTTATAATGGATCCAACACAATAGCATTACTCTATAATTATAAGGGTAAATTATACTTTACCTCACTTAAACTATTATTTTTGTTTTATTTTGCACCCTCAACTATAAAATTTCTCACATTACACTCTAAAGTATCAATTTTATTTTATCACTCAAATTGATAACAAATGTCAATTCTTTTACGGTAAATGTGCTTGTGGGTGGTTTATGCTGCCAATAAGCAACTGTCTATTGTACATGTGCTTGTCAAAAATTTAAAAAAAAAATACCTATTTATGACTTGGTCCTTTCCAAGTTATAAATTTTCTTCCTCTTGTTGATCATCTTTTTTTTCTTAGTAACTATTTAGTTGCAAAAGAGATAAAATAAAGTGGTATTGAACACTTGGCGGGAAACTATTTGGGGTTTCTCTCTCTTATTTCTTTCAAGTTGTCGTATCTATTGGAATCATGATATTAAACAAAATTGATACTTTATGATGTAATGTCAGAAATTTTATAGTTAAAGGTACAAAGTAAAACAATGATAATAATTTAGGGAGATAAAGTGTAATTTACTCAAATTATAAATAAGTTAGATATTAGTTGAATAAATTTTAAAATGACATGACTTGACAAAACCGATCCGACACAATTTATTCGTAAGTTCAAGGAATTTATTACCGATGTATAGTCATTTTTGAACAAATTTAACGATCTACAACATTTTCAAACTTATTTATCAAACTACAACGCTTTTTAAAAGTGCTATTAATAATTTCGCTTTTATAATAAAAATGGGATCAATAATTCTATTTTTAAAAATAAAAGCGGGTTCAAGAATTCCGTTGCAACATTGTTGCTTTGAAAATTACATTGAGACCCTTTATAGGTTCTGTCACCTCACAAGTATTGATTGACGTTGTAATTATCCATTTTACCCTCACACCAAAATTCCTCCTCTCTCTTTCACTCACTCAGACACACACACAGAGTCACGCACATAATGGGAGAAGAATCCAACCGCTATGAATATGATAGATTTCGGGTAACTTATGGAGCCCAAAATCAATTGAAGGGTTCTGTGTTGATTTTGCAAGATTAATTTTATTTGGTTCGATAAATTATTTTTTATGATTTGTGATTGGGTTTGTGAAGGAGATGCTTGAGTTGATTTTGTGACATTAGATTTTTCGGTCAAACAAATGGTTTTTGGTGATTTGTGAATGGGTTTTGTAACAAATCATGGCTTGTTTCTGAATCCCATAATAAACACAGTTATCTCTCTGTAGAAGCTTAGCTTAGCCATGGAAGAAAAAGATTTTTTTTGGGTAAATCATGGAAGAAGAAGATGTGAAAAAGAGACCCAACAAGTCTTGAAAGTATCATAAGCTTTAAAACAAGCTTCACACAACTTCTCAACCGCTTGAAGTGATTGTACGGCTACGGCTGCGGCTGTGGCTGTGGCTGTGGCTATGCCATGGAGTTCCAATTGGATATTAGTCCTGCCTAAAAAGCGGATTTACTAATAATAATTTTTAACGATATTAAAAATATATTTTATTAAAAGTAGAATTGTTGATTCTAATTTTATTAGAAAAACGTGATTATTGACTTCATTTTTAAAAAGTACTATAATTTGATAAATAAGTTTAAAGATTTAAAAATACCTGTACATTAATTATAAATTCTAAGTTCAAGGAGGAAAAGAGTTTCGCAGAAAATGAGTAGGTGGATTCTGTGTACTTTCTCCTTAGAAACTTCAGACCTTGTGGAGAACGGCTTTGTCAAAAATTTCAAAACATGAAAAGTCGAAGAAATTACACCTTTCTACCTACCAAAGAAAAGTTTACCGGCGAAATAAATAAATTCTAAAAATTGATATTGAGCCTGTTTTTAAGGGTTTTGAAATAAAATAAGTTAGATCCGTTTGAATCTTGACTTTTTTATCAATTTATGCAGTAATTTTTTGGACCCAAAAAATTTATTTAAGTTGATTCAAAAAATTTATTTTATGAATTTTTCTTATAAATTTTTAATTTTATTATATTTATAAAATATTATTAGGGACATAAAAAAAATTAAATTTTATATTTTATGAACTATTATGCATAATTTATACATACATATAATTATTTTTTTATTTTAACACAAAAAAAAAACCAAAAAAATCTCTTCAAACGAACTTTTTCAATTTTTCAAAAAATAATTAAACAACATTGTAGAACTTTTTAAACTCTTTAACTTTTTTGCCTAAAAAAGACAACTCCAAATAAACTCGTTATCTTTACTCAAAGCCATACCAACTGCATCATAGGCAGAAAAGATAATCCCTAAATTTGATAGATAGACAATCTTATCTCAATTTTAAAGGGATTAATTGTCGTATTCGAACTCATACTTTTTCACTTTCAGCTTTTTTGTAACATCTTAGCTTCCAATTGGTCAATTGAGGCCTGGTTGGAAACACGTTTTTTTTTTGAGTGTTGGATACGGTCAAGTCAATTGACTTCTCAACTGGGGAACACAAATTCTTGGAAAAACCTTTGCAGGCTTGGACTATAAATTACACTGTCAATACACTGAAAAAACCAAGAAAAACTAGCAATCCCAGCAGTATACAGATACATAAACAGAACCCTTCTTCAACCACTCAGTTCTGCTTGTTCATATATTTCAACATTCAGCTCCATTTTTCTTGAGACCTGAAAAAAATGGCAACTGGAAAACTGCCTAGTACAAAGACCATATTATCTGCGGCTGCCTCTGTTGCTGCATCAGCAATGCTTATCCGAAGCATTGCCAATGAATTCCTCCCTGCTGAATTCCAACAATACTACATTTCCACCATTCGTAGTTTTCGCAATCGTCTTTCTTCTCAATTCACCATTGTTATAGATGAATACCGAGGGCACATAAAAAACGAACTGTTTGAGGCCGCAGATATGTACTTGGGCACTATAACCACCCCGTCCACTCAAAGGGTTAAACTGGGGAAGACCGAGAATGAGAAGAATCTAGCAATCACTGTGGATACAAATGTGGAGGTTGTGGATGTTTTTGAAGATGTCAATATCCAATGGAGGTTGGTATGTATAGAGTCGAAGGGTGGTTATGAAACAGCAGGAGCAATCTATGGAAGGCATATGAGGGGCGGCCTAAATACAACTCTCCGAACAGAAATCAGATTCTATGAGTTAAGTTTTGGCAAGAAACACAAAGAAAATGTAATAAACTCATACCTGCCATACATTTTGGAGAAAGGTAAGATCATTCAAGAAGAAGGCAAGGTGATAAAGCTTCATACAGTGAGATACGAATACTGGGATGCCCAAACAATCAAAATTGACCACCCCATGACTTTCAAGACCCTGGCAATGGATTCAGAGATAAAGAAGGCATTAATGGAGGATTTGAATAATTATATCAATGGGAAAGAGTTTTACAGAAGAATTGGAAAGGCTTGGAAACGTGGATACTTGTTGTATGGTCCTCCTGGAACGGGCAAGTCAAGCTTGATTGCAGCTATTGCTAATTACCTTAACTACAGCATCTATGACTTGGATCTAACAGATGTCATGCGTAACTCAGATCTAAGGAGCTTGTTGCTTGGCATGTCTAGCAGATCCATACTTGTCATTGAGGATATCGACTGCTCTATCAAGCTGCAAAATCGAGAATCTGAAGATGAATATGAAGCACACAACCCCAAAAATAAGGTATGCAAGCCGGACTCCTAACTATGTTATTTCCCCCCCCCCGACAAAAAAACCTAAAAAAACGTTGAAGGCTTTAAGGTAGGGGTAAAGGCATGATACAATTCAAGAAGCTCCACGTAAGGTCCCATCAAAATGAATGGGATTATATGCAGTCTTTTTCCAATGAAAAGGCAGAATCTTTGAAATGAAAAACAGCCAGCATCTTAACATTTCTAATGCAGAATCTTACAATGCATATCCAATTTCAAAATGGTTGCTTTGTGTTTAGTTTTATTATGGCCCATACCTTCGATGTCTCATTGCTTGTTATCTTCATTTCACCAGGTGACACTTTCTGGGCTCCTTAATTTCATTGATGGCCTCTGGTCATGCTGTGGATCCGAACGCATCATTATTTTCACAACGAATCACAAAGATCGACTAGATCCTGCACTATTGAGACCCGGTCGTATGGATATGCACATCCATATGTCCTACTGCACCTTCTCAGCTTTCAAGCAACTAGCCTTAAATTATCTGGGGCTTTATAATCACAATCTCTTTAAGCAGATTGAAGAGCTCTTGGGCAAGGTTGAGGTCACCCCAGCAGAAGTTGCAGGGGAGCTGATGAAGACCAGTAATGCTGAAGTTTCCCTGCAAGGCCTAGTTAAATTCCTTCACAACAAAATGAAAGAAAAAGAAGAGATAAAAACTGAGAAGAATTCAAAAGCACATAATGAAGAAGAGAATGAAAACGAGAAGACTCTGCATGCCAAGAACATGACTTGACTTATTCTAAAGAGCTCGAAGACAGCGTTTATAAACCGAGGATATAAGGTGAAGGTGAGGAGGAGAATTTGGGGGTAAACTTCTGTTTGAGTTGTTCTAAATGTGATTTAAAAAAGAAATGAGGAATAAATGACATGGCCATGAATGAAGATTCATACAACTTTGCGTCAACGTCAAACTATCTGAGTAGATGTATCATCCAAGACCACATGCTGGTTTTCCTATCATTTATGAAAAATAGGACTCGGTCGTTTTACATCAGCTCCAAGTAGCTGAAGCTTCATTTCCAGATTCTCTTAACCATGATCAATACGAAGGATGTCACTGATTTCGGTAATTCATTTGCAGCCAATCCCCCAAAATCAGCGTTATTCCACATCCTAAATCAGTTGCAGAAACTCGGAAACCACACAAGGGACCAGAAACAGATAAAAGTAACGATCAAATACAATATTCAAATGCATCCAAGTACACGAAACATATATCAAGATGTCATGTATAAAAAAGAAACAAACCTCCCATTCTCTTTTCCAAAAACTAGTACATTGCCCCAACAGATCTGAACTCTAGATTCAATCCTTTGCCATTTGCAGCTCATGGGTGCACTTTCCCATCCCTTAAATGTTTGCCAAAAAGGTAAATTCAGTCTTCTCTGACATCATTTGGAAATTATTAATGCCTAAGCATTTGACTTGACAAAAATTGCTCATAAAACGTCATAGTAGTAGGACTTTTGTTGCTCGTTAGAAGCAGCAAAACCTTCACAACCTATGATAATCCATGGAATAATATCAAAGATTGTGAAACAAAAGTACAACACAACAAATGGAGATACTATATTTACTTTGTTATTACAATCAGGGATGTCTGAGTTACCTATCGTACACCTAATTAATTTTTTTCCCGATCCAATAAAATGTTGGAAGTGGTCAAAGCAAAACGGTGCAAATTGATGGAATAAATGTGAGGCTATTTGGCTTCTAAGTTGATGGAATAAATAAGGACCCTTTGGTTCTAAAACATAGAATAATTTTGGGATGCATTTTGTTTTCCATAGCCTATAAATAAGGCTTGTTTCTTTGGAGTTCATATATGAATAGAGTTGTAGTGTTATCAATTTTCTTGAGCAGAGTGTGAGAGAGAAATAGGGGCTTTGTTTGAAAACTTTGTCACCTCCACTATGGTATCAGAGCTCCGCTGTCCCACCAACTTCCTAATCTTCCTTTTCTTCTCAGAAATGGCTAACACGCTATTCCAACAGCAAATGCCGAAGTTATCAAAAGATAACTATGGGAGTTGGTCAATCCAAATAAAAGCTCTGTTTGGATCTCAAGATTTATGGAAGCTTGTTACAGATGGGTATACGGAACCCACTTCGCAAGAAGAAACTGCATACACTGTCGATGAGAAGAAGACTCTTAAGGAGCAAAGAAAGAAAGATAAAAAAACTTTGTTCCTACTTTATCAAGGGTTGGACGAGTCTACCTTCGAGAAGGTTGTCGAAGCATCAAACAACAAACAACCATGGGAGATCCTTGCTACCATCTTCCAAGGAGTCGATCGGGTGAAATGGATTCGCCTCCAAAATTTACGAGACGAGTTTGAGGCCTTTCACATGAAAGAAGGCGAAGTGATGTCAGATTATTTCTCACGGCTGTTAGTGATAATGAATGGCTTGAAGAGAAATGGTGAGAAGATCGATGACATCCGTGTTATTGACAAGGAACTTCGATCACTCTCACCTAAATTCGAGCATGTGGTCGCAGCTATCGAAGAGTCTAAGGACTTGGAGACGCTGACGATCGAGGAGTTGATGGGTTCTCTTCAAGTAAATGAGCAACGAATGCAAAACAATGCTAGCTCCACTATTGTGGAACAAGTGCTAGAGTCAAAACTGACTCTAAATGATCAATGCAACCCTGGTTGTGGTAGAGGCAGGGGCGAAGGACACACCAACAAAATTGGCAAAGTCAAGGAGAGCGTCAAAGTTCACGAGGATGAGGACGAGGACGAGAACGAGGAAAATCCACACCTGGAAGAGGAAACACCAAAAACATTCAGTGCTACAACTGCGAAAAGTTTGGGCACTATGCCTCGGATTGTTGGCATAAAGCCGACGAACAAGCCAATATTGTAGAAACAACAAATGATGATGGTAATGACACTCATGATGAGTCAAGAGCACAACATGAAGCCTGGTATCTTGATTCAGGTGCGAGCAATCATATGTGTGGGAAGAAAAAATTGTTCATAGAGCTCATAGAATGAGTGCATGGAAATGTGAGCTTGGGAGATTCTTCTAAACTCCCTGTTGAAGGCAAAGGGAAGACCAAGATCTATCAAAAGGATGGTAAGAAAGAATATATCTCTGATGTTTATTATGTGCCTAACATGAAAAGTAAAATCCTTAGCATTGGGCAACTGCTTGAAAATGGGTGCATAATACATATGGAGGGCAACTCTCTTACTTTGAGAGATGCTTGTAGAAGGCATGTGGCTCATGTTCAAATGACCAGCAATCGTATGTTCCCCTTACACCTTAACACACAGATTGAGAAGTGCCTCCAAGGACTCGTGCAAAATGATACTTGGAAGTGACATTTTTGTTTTGGCCATCTACACTTCAGTGGGTTAAAGCTACTATCTACAACCCGCATGGTAAATGGTTTACCAATAATCAAGCCACCAAACCACATTTGTGAAGGATGCATACTTAGCAAGCAATCACGACTTCCTTTTCTTAGTGGCAAATCCTGGAGAGCAAAGGCATCGTTGCAACTTATTCACACAGATATTTGTGGTCCATTGGAGCCCATTTCACTTGGAGGTAGTAGATATTTTATTACTTTCATCAATAATTTCAATAGAAAGATTTGGATTTACTTTCTTAAAGAAAAATCTGTCGCTTTAACTACATTCAAGAACTTTAAAGCTCTTGTCGAAACGGAGAGTGGCCACAAGATTGTAACTCTCCATTCTGACCGAGGTGGTGAGTACACCTCAAATGCATTTCAAGAGTATTGCAGGGAACAAGGGATCAAGCATCAGCTCACAACTGCTTTTACACCACAATAGAATGGGATTGCAGAAAGAAAGAATCGCATTATTTTGAATATGACAAGAACCATGTTGAAGGAGAAAGGACTGCCAAAACATTTTTGGGTAGAAGCTGTAGTGTGTTCTACATACCTGCTCAACAGATGCCCAACGAAAAGTGTCAAGAATATGACACCTCAAGAAGCATGGAGCAGTTGTAAGCCTAATATGACACACCTATGAATTTTTGGGTGTCTCGCATATGCCCAAATTCCCGAGGCCAAGAGGAAGAAGCTTGATGATCATGGTGAAAGATGTATCTTTATAGGATACAGCGAGGAGTCGAAGACATATAAGCTCTATAACCCTCTAACAAAGAAAGTAGTGGTTAGTAGAGATGTTGTGTTTAACGAAGAAGAAATGTGGAGCTAGAGCGATGTAGAGACACCCAATGTACAGCCTATTTTGGAGGAACCAGAAGAACTCTTACTAGAAGTTACACCACCAGGTGTACCACCATCTTCTCAATCTGCAACACCTTCTACAGTCCAGAGAGGATCCCTGCCTTCTGTGGGAGGTAGCAGCAATAAATCCTCCACACCCATGAGAATGAGAAGACTTAGGGAGATCTACTCACAAACAGAAGATGGAGAAACCAATCTCTTCTGCCTATATGCGAATCATGAGCCTCTCACCTTCCAATAGGCCATAAAAGAAGATTGTTGGAGATCGGCGATGGAAGAGGAGATCCATGTCATAGAGAAGAATGATACCTGGGAGTTAACAACACTCCTACAAAACCAAAAGGTGATTGGTATCAAGTGGGTGTACAAGATCAGGCGCACGACAAATCGTGAAGTTGATCGTTACAAGGCAAGATTAGTAACTAAAGGCTACAAACAAAAATATGGTATCGACTATGATGAGGTCTTTGCACCAGTTACGCGACTTGACACAGTGAGATTGTTGATCTCACTTGCTGCACATCACAGTTGGAAGATATACCAACTTGATGTCAAGTCAGCTTTCCTCAATGGCATTTTAGAGGAAGAAGTGTACGTACAACAACCAGAAGGTTTCTTGGTAGAAGGAGAAGAGAGCAAAGTGTGTCGTCTAAAGAAAGCTTTGTACAACTTAAAGTAGGCACCCAGGGCATGGAATGCACGCATTGATAGTTTTCTTCATCAAAGTGGCTTCATCAGATGTCCATATGAGCATGCTGTCTACATGAAGAAGAATTATCAGGGAGGATCTCTAATCATTTGCTTTTATGTTGATGATTTACTATGCACAGGAAGTAGTGCTGAAATGGTCACTGAGTTTAAACAATCCATGTTTAAGGAGTTCGAGATGACAGATAATGGATTGATGTCCTACTTCCTGGGTATTGAAATAAAGCAGCAAGAAGATGGGATTTTTATATCCCAAAAGAAATATATAAAAGAGATCTTAGAAAAATTCAAAATGGAAGGGTGTAATCCTGTAAACACCCCAATATCAACAGGCATGAAGTTGTCAAAAGAAGGAGATGGAGAAGTCGTCGAACCAACTCTTTACAAGAGTCTAGTTGGAAGCTTGAGATACTTGACAATCACAAGGGTAGATATTGTCTATGGAGTTGGGCTTGTGAGTCGATACATGGAGACCCCTAAGAAGTCTCATTGGCTAGCTGCAAAAAGGATCTTGAGGTATATTAAAGGCACACTCAATCTGGGTTTTTTCTATACCTATGGTGAATATGTACAGTTAGTTGGATATTCGGATAGTGATTGGGGAGGTGACCAAGATGAAAGGAAAAGCACTACTGGTTATGTCTTCTATCTTGGGTCTACAGCTTTTTCTTGGATATCTAAGAAACAAGGAATTGTTGCTTTATCTTCATGTGAGGCAGAGTATATAGCAATTTCATTCACTGTTTGTGAAGTGATATGACTGAGAAATGTTTTGAAGGAATTGAATTATCCACAAGAGGAGTCTATAGTGATATTCGTGGATAACAAATTAGCTATAGAGCTCGCGAAGAATCATGTACAACATGGAAAGAGCAAGCACATTGATACTCGATTTCACTTTCTTAGGGACCATGTAAACAAAAGACCATGGAGCAAGTAACTGATATTTTTACAAAGCCATTGTCAGATGAATCTTTTAGCAGACTAAGAGATTTGCTCTGCATGAGGACGTTATGATTTGAGGGGGCGTATTTGAAGTGGTCAAAGCAAAACCGTCCAAACTGATGGAATAAATGTGAGGCTATTTGGCTTCTAAGCTGATGGAATAAATAAAGACCCTTCGGTTCTGAAACGTAGAATAATTTTGGGATGTATTTTGTTTTCCATAGCCTGTAAATAAGGCCTATTTCTTTGCAGTTCATATATGAATAGAGTTGCAGTGTTGTCAATTTTCTTGAGCAGAGTGTGAGAGAAAAACAAGGGCTTTGTTTGAAAACTTTCTCACCTGCATAAAAGACATACACTATCCACATTGGATCTAAGAAATTCAATTTGAGAAAAATCCGTTATCACTGAGCAAAAAAATGTCAAATTTCAAAGTCAGTATGTTTAAATTTACAACTCGTCACTGCGTTAACCCTTGGTTAACACATGGAAATACCATAACATACAGGTAAACTGACCTCAATTCAACAGTGGCAGTGCACGAAGCCTTAGAATGTGCAGGTCAATTGGACGAGCTCCAATATCACATCCACCAGGCATTGCCACTATTGCCTCTTCAAACCCTAGCTAAAAAAACTAGCTCTAATCTTCCAATTTCTTCCGATTCCAGCTCAACGGATCGAACCCCATCAGTGTTAACCAACATTTCACCATAAAAACCTTTAATTTCAACACCCAAACATTCCAACATCGACTTTATTGTCTTAGTAGGGTTTTGGAGGCGTTGGAGGACAAAGAGAATGATCTAATGGATTAATTTGAACATTGAAGCCATTGAAGTAATTGAGCGTGAGGGCCAAATCAATCTAAAGATTCAAGTTTGGTTGGGGGAAGGGATCATGGAAGCTTTCAAATGAATGGAAAATACTTTTATTAATTGATTTATTGGATAATTAGCAATTATATATAATAAAATAGTTTACAATTCAATTCTTAAAAATAAACAAAATGATTTTTGCTATTCACGGTTGAGATCGTTTTAAATTTTACGTTAAAGTTAATCTAACGACAAATATTTACACCCTAAATTTAATAGGAAAAATAAGTCTCTAAGAGTGTGTTTCAAGTGATTTTTTAAAAGTACTCCAAGCAATTATTTCTCACCACCACCACTATCGCGGTCGCCGCCACCACCACTGTCGTCGCCATCGCCTCTGCCACCATCGCCATCGCAGCCATCACCCCCACCCCCACCCCCACCCCCATCATCACCGCAACCCTTGCCACCACGGTTATTGCCACCCATTACCACCATCACCGTCTCCTACTACCACCACTACCCCACCATCTTTCACCCCCACTGCAAACTAATGTTTAAATTTTTTATTTTTTTTCTTTATTTGTGATTTGATTTTGAATATGAATACAAATATATTTATTGATTACCATTTTTTATTACTTTGTTCCTTCAAGTATAGGCAATAACTAGTAATTATATACTCGAAAACACTCTTCAATAATAATAATAATAATAAGTCATGACTAAAAAATATATATCTATATCTATACTAATTAAAAATGTCATTTTATCACACTTAATATCAAAATTATTATCATATCCTTATTCATTTAATTATTTAAATCTCCAAATTATATCTCAGGTCACTTTTAATTATACGCATTGTACGTGAAAAAATTTAGATCATAAAATTTTGATTATATTTTTTAAAAATACAAAGTGCATGAAGTTGACGAAACAAAAGACTGTTAATATATGCATTCAATGGCTTCTTGAATCCAATAAAAAATTTTGGCATTACAACATAAGACCAAAAAAACTCGTAAATATAAGTTACTAATCTAAAACTATTCCACCATCACATGAATTAGAGAAGTTTGGTAACAAAACTAATTCTACTTATAATATAATAACTTCTAAAACAGTACAAGCCTACTAATAATAAACAATTAAATATTATGAGATTAGTTTAACAGATTAAGCTCTTCGTTCTAGAAAAAGTACCTTTTTTTGGGCGTTCATTATCACTTTTCTAGGAACACCAATTCAATTGAACATAAATTAATTATAGTTCCAATTACAAAAACTGTTGTAAGGTAAATAGAACATTTATACAATAGTCATACCCAAATAGATGGAAAATAAAATAAAGAAAATATCATACCAGCAATAGGCATGTCCTGACCGAGAAAAAAAAAAGCTCACAGGTTGACAACACCAAGTACCGTCAACCCACCATTCTTCACAGCCACAATATGCTTAACATCAAAGGGGTAGAGATGTAAGGCCACTAATTTTAAAAATTTTGAAGAAAAAAATTATTGCAGAGATATAAGATCAAATATGTTAATGAAGTTACTAGAGAGATATAGGTCTATCTTCTTATATCTACATATATATATTTCTAATAAATTTATTCAAAATATTTTAGAATTCTAATAAGTATGAAAGAAAGAAACATATATGAGTTTAGCTCTTTATTCTTTTAATCTTGTAAAACTCGAAAAAAAAATTATTATTATTAAAAAAATTCTAATTAAAGGGATAAAATAATAATTAATTTGGAGAGACGGCGAGACAGAGAGTGAGAGAGAGAGAAAAAGTGAGTGTTTGTTTTTTTTTATTTTTCTCTTTTCTTTTTCCTCAGATCTACGAAAATTGGACCGTTTAATCACTTCAGGCCAAAAATTAAAGTTGCTCTACTCAGCGAGAGCTACACAACCATACCAAAAATCGTATTTTTTTTCAAAAAAATATCAAAGCCGATAATTTAGACCTAAGGCTTAGGAAGCTAAATTTGGGCTTCCTTGGAGTTCTAGTAAGTGGGCTCACGCTACGAGAGGTAGGATTTCCTCTATTTAGATTTAATTTCAACTTAAAATATGGCATATGGAATAGGTAGGCTATGGGTATATATCACATGTTAGTCAAATATAAGATTTATAATTAACCTTGTAATTAATAAAATCCTATTGTGATTAACTTGGTGTAAGTTAATGTTAGTGATTTAAAGCATGTTAATTGTATATTAGCATTACTTTATATTTTAATGGCAGATCAAGTTTAATAAAATTATCAACTTGTTATGTGATTAGGAAATAATATGTATGTTAAATGATTATTTTGGTGGACTTGTGCTTATGGTTATATAATTAAAAAATATGTTGTCATGCTGAAAGTCATTGCATGCTAGTTGTGTAAATTGATATGCTCTTTAGGTGTTTGATTAAATGCCTAGGTGAATATAAGTATGTTAGTTGAGTTAATTATCTTACATAACATGTTTGAGATCGTGTTAAAATGTCATTATATTGTATTCATTATATAATGGACATTGTATTGCATTATGCATGAGTTGCATTACATTCATGGGCATTGACATGGGTGAGAGTGTATGCATGGTATGAAATCAATCACCACATAGGTGGTTGATCGTGGGCTCGAAAAAGTCACACCAAGGTTCGGCTAAGTCGCACGGAAAAATTAAATGAATAAATGTGTTGGGGACAACAAAAAAGGCTAGATTCTCCCTCGGGTGCAAGACCCGTTTACTTGGTTTATATACTTTTCGGCGGTGAAATTCCAGAAAAATGTAACAGCGGAAACGGAGCCGCAAGTGGGATGTCCTAAAGATCCATTGATGGTTGGTGTCCCATTGGTGTAATACCATAAATTACCTCCCCACAAAGATACAAGAAAATGAATTAATTAGTCATTGAGTGTACATAAACACCAATGATGAAGGCTTAGAATGCCCGGATACATACGCATGACATTGCATGTGTTATGAGAGCTCAGGATGGGGCTCGGGGTTGGTATTGCTTGCGTGAGTCTCACTCATGGCATGACATGATTTATGACATTCGATCATAATAGACATATTTGAATAAATGCATCAAATGATTGTTACATGTGACATTCCATATGCATTTAGGTTGAGAGGTATTCTCTATAGGATTTACCCTATTGAGAATTGGCTCACCCTTTATGAGAACATTTTTCAGGTATCGCACAGGCATCCACCGAAGGCGAGGCCATAGGCCCGCTTTGACGACAGAGCCGGTCTGTGGCTTTTATTTTGACATTGTAGTCCCTTGTTTATATTTACTTTTGGCCTTGTATAATTTTTGTAACAAAAACTTGTTTATATTTACAAAGGTATGTATATGAGACTCTTTTGGGATATTTATTCTTTTACGAATAAATGTATGTACTGATGATGATTATGGTAGTATTCGATACTATACAATTGTGAATGGATGGATAGAGTCAGTGTGGTCAATATTGTACAGGCTGCGTTTTAGGTAGAGCTCCTCGTACAAATGAGATTTTGCCCAAATTTTGTTAAGTTATGGATCCCAAGAAATGGGGCATAACGGTGTGGTATCGAATTACACAGTATCCACAAGTATTCCGCGGGTCGATGGGTGATCAATCGAATAATTACAGTCACCCGAATTTTGGGGTGTCACAAATATTTTATTATATAATAATGAATAATTAAATTTTGGAAGTCATAGAGATAAATTTTATCTAGTTAATATATAGTGATAAAATTTATCTAGCAAAAATTTTGAAATATTAGTGATAAAGTTTATTCAACAAAAAATTTGAAAGTCATAGAGATAAAGTTTATCTACTTAAAGTCTATCTGGCTAATATTTTGTAGGCATAATTGCCTTTAGTGTAATAATTATGAGTAAAATTAAAAATTAAAAATTTTTCGCAAATGCTGACATTTATAAGTAATATAGATATAGATATAGATATTTCCCATGTGTAAATGTCCATTTTTATAAAAAATTTTGATTAATTATATTACCCTTAAAAAAATATACATCATTATAGGTAAAATTGACCTAGATAAAATTTCTCTTTTTGATGCGTAGAGTAAAACTATATAGTTATTTCATTTCAACTTTCTGAGTTTTGAAAAACTAGTACAGTGCTCCAACAGATCTGAACTCTAGATTCAATCCTTTGCCATTTGCAGCTCATGGGTGCACTTTCCCATCCCTTAAATGTTTGCAAAAAAGCTAAATTCAATCTTCTCTGACACCATTTGGAAAGTGTTAAAGCCAAAGCATTTGACTTAACAAAAATTGCTCATAAAAAAAGAGAACGTCCAAGTAGTAGGACTTTTGTTGCTCGTTACAAGCAGCAAAACTTTCACAACCTATGATAATCCGTGGAATAATATCAAAGATGGTGAAACAAAAGTACAACACAACCAATGGAGATACTATATTTATTTTTATATTAGGGATAGGGATGTCCGGACACCTCGATTAATCCAAAATAAACTCAAAAGAGGATAAAATAGGATCATTAGATCTTTAAAGGATGAAAAAATCTCACTATTAAAGATTTAAGTATGAATTTGAATTTCTTGATTTGAGTAAAAAAATTAATCTTCATTTATTTGATATGGGTATGAGAGTTTTTTATCTAAATTTAAATTTGGATTTAAAAAAAGGCAAGGATTGAAGATGCTTTAAATATTAATAGTATAATATTTATATTTTAAAATATATTTTTTTTTATTTTACAATTTAAAATTAAGTCAATAGAGAAAATAATAAAGGAGAATCACGGAGAAAAAAAATAAAGATAAGTGTATAATAGGAAAGAAATATTGGGTATAACGATGATGCTACGTCATCATTATCTCGTAGTGTAAAACTAAATAGTTATTTCATTTTACTTACGTGTGGTTTATAGTGTTACGCATCAACTTTCTCAGTTTTGAAAATAACACATAATTCTCTTGTCTTTTTGGACTAAAATACACCGTTTAACATTTCGTCCATGTCTTGTGTGAGAATGGGTGTGACTCTTGGTCTTTTTCTCTCTATTACAGAAAACTCTCTCGTGCACATAAGCCAATCTCCTCTCTCCTATGGATTGCCACAACCACTCACCATAACCCCTCTCACTGTCTCTGAGTAGCGCTCTCGGTCTCCATCCCACACTAACCCCCACTAGAAGAACAACAATCTAGCAATGTTGCCTAGGACTAAAACTTCTAGCTATAAGCATGTTATTATTTATGGAGAAGCTGATTTGGTCATCTACATGCAACTTACCAAATATAAACTATAGAAGAGAAAAATTATAAGTGGAGAAGGTGAATCCCACTTTTTTTACATGTTAGTTATTTTCTTACATCGGCAAAATAGTTATTGAATTAATGGGACACGGCTTATATAGATCACGAATGGGACGCATTACCAGCTCCTCTTGATTGCTCTTCAACTTAGCCGTAAGTCAACAGATGAAGAGAGTTTCGCAGAAATTGAGTAACTGGGTTCTCTGTACTTTCCATGATGACTGCCAAGCTTGTGGAGAAAGGCTCACTTACAAGGACTTGATTGTGGTATGCAAGAAAAAATTTTGGTACCATACTTTCAAATTTTATTATTTTTATAGGTATTTTTATAATATTTATGGGTCATTTTATAACCAACAAATTTATTATTTTAGTGAATCATTTATCACATTTGTTAATATTTTTATCACTACTGTGATAATTATTTTTATCACTTTTCTTTGGTAGAAAAAAATTATCACTTTTATGTGTGATTTATCATATTTATAAATATTTTTACGACTATTATGAGTTTTTTTTTTATCAATATTGTGATAATTATTTTTATTATTATTTTTTTATCACGACAATAATAAAAACACCCACAAATATATACCATTTAGACTCTTCAAAGTTCATGCCAACCAAATGCCACCAACTTTGTCACCAACTGTAAGCTTTCATTGGACCAAAGGAAAAGAAGATTAATATATGCAAAAACCTGTCTTTTTTTATGAAAAAGACTTGGTGTAAATCAAATCTTGTAGTCATGACAACTCATGGAACGTGTACGTTGGTTTTCACGCGTACCTTGACTGCCAAGTCAATTAAGGCTTGCCTGAGATACTTGTTCAACAAAATTTTTTTTGGATAAATTGCACTAACACCCCCTGAACTATTATTTTTTTTCACTTTGCTCCCTCAACCATCAAATTTTCTCACATTACACCCTCAACTAACACTATTATTTCACATTGCCCCAATTGCAAAGTCTGATATCTTTTTTGAATAAAATCACTGTTGTGCCATGGTAAAGAGAAAAAAACTGCATATTTTGGAGAACAAAATGAAACAACTTTGCACTAAGGGTGTAATGTAAAAAATCTGCTAGTTGAGGGGGATCAAGTGAAAAAAGGGTGATAGTTTAGGGGTATAAGTGTAATTTATCCTCCCCCCCCCCCCCTCTCCTCTCCCTTCTCCCTTCCTCTCTTTTTCTCCGCAGTGGTTGAAGTAAAAAATTCCTCTCTCTTTTTTTTGGCTAATGATCGTGTTGGACCCGACACCCACACGGTCAATTCAATAGACCATTCCATGGGGGAATGGAACCTATAGAGGCTTGGACAACATATATAAATAGCACTTAGATACACTCTAAAAACCCAACAAAAACTTACCAATCCAAGTGCTATACAGATAGAGTCCTTCAACCTGGCAGTGCTGAATTTGTTTATATATTTCAATCTCGAGCTCCATTTTTCTTGAGCACCGCAAAAATGATTGCTCGAAAAATGCCTAGTACAAAGACCATATTGTCCACGGCTGCCTCTCTTGCTGCATCGGCTATGCTTATCCGATCCATTGCCAATGAATTCCTCCCTGCTGAATTCCAACACTACTACATTTCTGCCATTCGTAATTTGAGTAATTACCTTTCTTCTCAATTCACCATTGTTATAGACGAATTCCGAGGGCACGCCATAAACGAATTGTTTCAGGCCGCTGATAAGTATTTGGGCACGATAACCACACCGTCCACTCAAAGGGTTAAGTTGGGGAAGGCCGAGGATGAGAAGAATCTAGCAATCACTGCGGATACAAATGTGGAGATTGTGGACATTTTTGAAGATGTCCAAGTCAAATGGATGTTGGTTTGTATGGAGTCGAAGGGTTATGAAACAGCAGGCTATGGACAGCAAGTGAGGGACCTAACAGCAACTCTCCGAGCAGAAGTCAGATCATATGAGTTAAGTTTTAACAAGAAATACAAAGAAAAGGTGTTGAATTCATACCTGCCATACGTTTTGGAGAGAGCTAAGATCATTGAAGAAGAGGGCAAGGCGATAAAGCTTCATACAGTGAGATACCAATACTGGGATGCGAAAGCAATCAAAATTGACCACCCCATGACCTTCGAGACCCTGGCAATGGATACAGAGATAAAGAAGGCATTGATAGAAGATTTGAATAATTATATCAATGGGAAGGAGTTTTACAGAAGAGTTGGAAAGGCTTGGAAACGTGGATACTTGTTGCATGGTCCTCCTGGAACGGGCAAGTCAAGCTTGATTGCAGCCATGGCTAATTACCTCAACTATGACATTTATGACTTGGATCTAACAGATGTCCAGTGTAACTCGGATCTAAGGTGCTTGTTGCTTGGCATGTCTAGCAGATCCATACTTGTCATTGAGGATATTGACTGCTCTATCAAGCTGCAAAACCGAGAATCTGAAGATGAAGATGAAGATGAAAATGAATCAAAATATCCCGAAAACAAGGTCAGCATTGCTATTGAAAATTAATAATGCAATCCCCTACTGCCAAGCATGTCACCCCCCAACTCCCACACACACAAAAAAAAAAAAAATTAAGGCCAAGAGGAATGACACAATTGAAAAAGCTTCCCAGAAGATCCCTTTGAAATGAATGGGATAATATGCAGTCTTTTGTATATTCAAATGATGGGATGACCACTATATAGTCCCCTTCGATAGGAGTAACAGAAGAAGACCCCATACTAATTAGTTCTCCCCATTACCTAAAGTGATTAGATGAAAAGCAGTAATGGGTCTCTGCTTTGTCTTTAATTTTATTATGGCCTACAGCTTTCATGTCTTATGCTTGTTATCTTTATTTCACCAGGTGACACTTTCCGGGATTCTTAACTTCATTGATGGCCTCTGGTCGTGCTGTGGATCCGAACGTCTCATTATTTTCACAACGAATCACAAAGATCGACTAGATCCTGCACTACTGAGACCCGGTCGTATGGATATGCACATCCATATGTCCTACTGCACCTTCTCGTCATTCAAGCAACTAGCCTTAAATTATCTGGGGCTTTGTAATCACGAGCTATTTAAGCAGATAGAAGAGATCTTGGGCGAGGCCAAGGTCACCCCAGCAGAAGTTGCAGGGGAGCTGATGAAGAGCAGTAATGCTGAAGTTTCCCTGCAAGGCCTTCTTAAATTCCTCAAGAACAAGATGACTGAAAAAGAAAAGAAGGAAACTACGAAGACATTAGAAGCACATAAGGAAGAGAATGGAAAATAGAAGACACGACATACCATAAACATTACCAGACTACTTCTGAAGAGCTCAAAGACGAGGAGGGGCAGATGAGGAGGAGATTTTGGGGACAACTTCTGTTTGAGATGTTCCAAATTGAATTTGAAAACAATTGACAAATAAATGATGCGGCCATGAATGCCAAATTTACATCATTCTAAACTTGACGATTCATACAACTCCGTATCAACCTAACAGTATACTAGTACATATATATCCGAGGAATTCCATCTCCTCTTGAAGCAACTTTAGGGGACATGAAATCCTCAAACTAACCTGTTGTTGAAAAAGGGGACCACATGAAATACACAAACTAGCCAAGAAAAAGGTTGAAAAAGGGGACCACATGCTGATTTCAACATTGTTTATCAAAAATAGGACAAAGTAGTTTTACATCAGCTCCGAGTAGCAGAAGCTTCGTTTCTGGATTCTCATAACCACAATCAATATGGGAGATCCCACTGATTTTGGTAATTCCTTCAGCAACCTCTCCCAAAATCAGTGATAGTCCACCTCGTAAATCAATTGCAGCAACTCGGGAACCATAAAAGGGATTAGAAAATTGATAAAAGCAATCATCAAATGCAACCTTCAAACATATCGATGCACATGAAACATATATAAGATGTCGTGCATAAAAAAGAAACATGCCACCTTTTCTCTTTTACAAAGACCAATGCAGTGCTCCCACAAACATGACTTCTAGGTCTAAAAGCTTCCACAGCTCTCTTACTACGCCAAATGAGACATTGGCAGTAGGGTAAAACCAAATCATCCAAAAAATGTATTTTCAATCCCAAACAAGACAACCAACCACTATTTTGCACCTAAGTGGCTTACACATTAAGACCCATTTAAATATAAAGAGAAAAGATTAAATATTCGATGATTTTAATTCTAAAAGAATCATTGAACACTAATCTGCTTTTGAGTGCAACCAATCAGCTTTATGCCTGGAATGTAAGACAAGCTTCCAGACAACCGATCAAACAACATTCTTGCGATGTGACTGGCACTAATATTTCAACAAGCTTGCTACTACTTAAGCAGAAGCTATTTTTCATCTGAATGCCTCATTTTGAAAATGGAGACTCACTCAGAAATATAGACTAAAAATTAATGCTCAATATATCATCAATTTTGTGCATATCTTGGCTCATGGATTTCCGAATACAGATTCCTCCACTATGCTGATACCATTACATATGTAAAGAATGCCAATGTTCGAGGTTGGAGATCTGTAGGAAATACCGGAAAAGCATTTGTTTTAACGGCCAATCATTAGTTATAGCTCACACAATCAAATGCGATATACTGTTTCGTTCTGCAACCACCACCCAAATTCCTGTCTATTAAGCGTGACAAAAGGGAAGGAATGATGGGTGACATTGACCGAGGATCAAAATTTCATTTCAAAATGGTCAAAACCAACGACGGAATCAAAATTATTCCAAAATTCTAATACTTTGAGCTGTTTTTCCCCCAACCAACCAACTTTCCCCTCCTATGATGTTTGCATAAAGCTAATTTCAGTCTTCTCTCACATCAATGGGAAACAGTTGATGCTAAAGCAAATGACTGATCAAGAAAAATTCAAAATAAAAGAGTTAATGCCAAAGTTGAACCTTCGTTGCTGGTCCCAAGCAACAAAACTTTCACAATCAATGAACTTATGACAATCCATAGAACAAATTCGAAGACAGTGAAACATTTTTATAACAGCACGCACGGAAATACAATAACCCTTACGCAAACTGACCTCAATTCAACTATGGCACCCAGTGCACGAAGCCCTCGACACCACAGATCAATTGGACAATTCCCAATTTCACACCGACCAGGCATTGCGTCGCCAAACCAGCCAGCAACGACTCAATCACAAAGAACCCAGCACTACTCTTCCCATTTTCATCAGATTCCGGCTCGACAGAACGAACCCCATCAGTGTCAAACAAAATTTGTCCATCAAAACTCTAATTTCAGCATCCAAAGACTCTAATTTCAGCACCCAAAGACGCCATAATTGACACCATTGTTTTTATTAGGGTTAATCACAAATTATATCCTTAAAATTCGTTTGAATCTTAATTTATATCTTTAATGAGAAAAAATCTCAATTTACATAAAATATTTTTAATCATATGCATAAAAGGGTTTCGATGTAATTTATTCATTTAATTTTAGACGACACGACTGCTAGTTTTAAGTGTGTACTGATATAAATTTTTATTTTTTAAAGTATAAACTATAATTTTTTATGTTTAAAGATATAAATTATAATTCAAAAGATGTAATTTAAAATTAACCCAATTTAAGTAGTTTATACATTTGGTACGTTCATGAACATTGAAGTGCCAGAGCAACATAGGGACGCTGCGAGAACGCACGGCCCACACTAATGGCAGTGCCAGAGAGTTTGGGGCCACCATGGACTATCAATTCGGGTTCAGCGGCTGAACTTCGGCCACGATTTGAGGGCTTGGAACTTGGAAGTGAGAGATGGTATAGCGTGGGTTACTTTTAAATCAACTCCAAATATGTTTTAATTTATCAAGGCATAAAGCATATCACTACCGTTCGGGAAAAAAAAAATTAATACTGTAATTTTAAAATTTATTATTTTAATAGGTATTTTTATAATTTTTATGGGTTAATTTATAACTAAAAAATTTATTACTTTTATGGATAATTGTATCATATTTAGAAATATTTTTATTATTGTTATGATAATTATTTTTATCATTTTTTTTTTACAAAAAAAAAATTATTATTTTGGTGAGTGATTAGTGTTTTTTGTAATTATTTTTATCACTTTTTTGATGTCACAACAATAATAAAAACAATAACAAATATAATAAAAACAACCTACAAATATATACAAGATTGTACGATGCTAAAATTTTATTTTTTGATACTATAGAGTCGTAGACTAGCCCTCCCATCAATCTACTATTAACCCAAAAAAAAAAAAAAAAAAAACTTATCAATTTACTAGCAGATTTCAATGCCATCTTAATTTAAAATTCATCTTGCTACCGTTCGTTCATTCTCTCCCCTTCCATTAGTAAGATAGTGAAACAGTAGTTATATTGGTCAAGTGTTGATTGATGGTTAGAGAATACTTAACTTTATAATTAATTAAATTAAAATTTAAAAATATTAGACTAAAGGTTTCTCAAACTTTCTCTCCCATTAAATAATTATTATATATATATATATATATATATATATATATTTGTAATAAAGTCCGTAGTTTGGTTTATTTAATGAGTTTCTAATTCTTTGAAATTACTTTTAGCTTGATGACTTTGATTAAGTTTTCATTTATTTTTTGGCGGGGAAGAGAGAGGGGGGAAAGCAAGCTTGAAACCTTAATTTCAAGAAAGTAAAGTCTTTACAAGGTATAGAGTACCATTGGACCAAACTCGTTGATACTGATTAAGTTTTTTCATAACTTTTAGTTTGATATTTATTTTATAACTTAGGGATTAATAAAACATAGAGGATTAGAGTTAATAACAACATTATTTTTGTAATTATGATCATCATTGAAAAGAAAAATTTATTAGTCCACTTTAAAATTTAGGGAAAACTAGTTAGAAGTCCACATTTGGAAAATTTTTTGGATTAAGGTTCATTTTTTAAGTCAAAGGTCAACAAAATTATAACTTGACAAAAATACCCTTAATTAATTTCATTACTTAAATTCTTTTCTCTTATTTTTAAATTTATTTCTAAAGACAGTGAACTCAACGACAATGAACTCAAGATAGTGAATTTAAGACAGTAAACTAAAAACACTCTCTCCCTCCCTCTTTTTGAATCAATTGTTTGATATGTGAAATTTTGATGAGAATTGATTATGTTTGATAAAATTTTTAAAAGATCTTTTTTAAGATATGTGAATTTTGAATCTTTTTAGTTCAATTTTGTGAACTAAAAGACAAACCAAGTCAGAGACTACTGAACATCTCATGGAATGACTCTCAACGGGGACGTTGAGATTGTTTGCACTAAAATCACTCTCTACCTCTATCTTTTTTTGTGTATGTATATATATATATATATATATATATATATATTTGTGTGCGTCTATGCTTTTACTTTCAAAATCAATAATTTGGTACGTGAATTTTAGATGATCTTATTAGTTTAGTTTTGTAACGTTGAACGTCTAATTGAATTTTGCAACGTTTACATAGTAAAGGTAATTGTCAAGACTTATTAACAAAAAAAAAAATTCAAAATCATAGTTTTCAACGATTTTACTAAAATTTATACGACTTGATGGTGTTAGTTACTCTAAAACCATTGACTGAATTTGTACAGATTTTTCATAAAACTATTGTTTTTTTTTTTTCTTTTCTTTTTTTTTTTTTTGGTGAAATCAGCACTCTCTTTTCAACCGGTCAAAGAAAAGTAAAATGAAGAACGAGTCTCTCTCTTCATACAAACCTCACAAATATGAGAAATTTAAAATCTACCACCCAAAAAGATAACCGTTCCTCCTCTTTTCGCTCTCATCACCTCCTCTTATAAAAGGCCTTTACCTCCGCATACCTTCCAATCTGTCACACACACAAAGACAAGGTGAAAACAATGGCAAAGGCTGTTGCCCTCGTTGCCTCTGCCCTCTGCTTCTTGGCCCTTGCCAGTCTTGCCCAATGCCATGAGAAAAATCAGTTCCATATTGAGGGCAAGGTTTATTGTGACACATGCCGCGTCCAGTTTGAGACCAGAATTAGCGACAACATTCCAGGTAATTCCCATGATAATAATTCAGGTTGATTCAATGGTCGAACAAATGATTTCAGTTAACCATGCAAATTTTGAGTTTTAGCAGTACTTGTATTCGTGGACACAAATATATGCATTTATTAGGACATTAATGTGTCTTGTGTTATGTAATGTCAAAATTTCTTCAATTCATAACCAAATTACAGGTTATGTTGTACATAAGTCGTGTTTTACCAAGTTTGCGACCTACTTAACAATGGATCTTACGGTTTCGTCAGTTAATAACTTAATGCATCTACAACTAGATTCAAATTTCGCTAACATTGTGCCAGTTTAGTGTTGAGTTCGCTGGTCATGTGAAAAATTATCATGTCTCTATTTATTTGAGATTTTTGTAGTTGGGCCGATTAGAAAAAAAAAACATATCTAATGACAAAGTTTATGGTTTAATCATATTCTCTTTAAGAGTGTGTTTGTTTTTAGTATTAGGAAATAGGGATATTGAAAAAAATAATGATGGGTTCACCTTATCCCCTTATACTTATGTTTGGATATACATTTTGGCCCAGTATTATCAACTAAAAATAAAACCGGTCTGGATAATAGTGTATTTAATATCACCTATAACCTCATAAATAAACTCACCTTTTTGGTGGGTTAAAATAACTGGTTGCAATGTATTTTGACAAAATATATTTTTACTCTCAAAAATATCTAAGATATAAATATTATTCTTTATTTTGAGGATTGTTTATTAATTTAATGTTTATATCATCGTTCAATACTTAATTCAAACAAAATATTTGATGGGATAAATGTGGGATCCACTACTTCTTAATCCTTAAATCAAACTTGTGATAAAAAATATTATCACTATAATTTGTCCAAGAGTCGGATAGATGGGTATGGAATGTACGGGTTTGTCTAATTTGATCTTTCCTTATGCTTCAACTATAGACACCTTACATCAATATTTCAAGATCAAAATAATAGATCTTGACATGTTACATATATTTTGTCTTCACTGCGCAGGTGCTAAGGTGCGCTTGGAATGCAAGAATCGTGAGCACGGGAAGATTACATACTCCGTCGAAGGTGTCACCGACGCCAACGGCCAATATAGCCTGCTGGTGGAAGGAGATCATGAGGAGGAAATCTGCGAAGTGAGAGTCGTCGAGAGTCCACGGGAGGACTGCGCTGATCCAATGGAAGGATTGGAACATGCCCGTGTCGCCTGTACCGGAAATAATGGCTTGCTCACCCCCGTTCGCTATGCCAACCCTCTCGGGTTCATGAAGAAGGAATCTCTCTCCAACTGCAAGGAGGTTCTTGATGAACTGGGTTTCTTGCCCATTACCTACTAAAATTCATTAGGCCTTTTTGCCTAAAGTTAATAAAGATTGACTTCTAATATATGTGTGTTTTCCATGGAAAATATGTGAGACAGTGAATGACATGAACATGGCCTATGTTGAGTGTTGGAAGTCGAAGGGAGTTAAATGTTTTCTAAGTGGTGCGATATTTTGTGTTACAACTTGCTTTAATTCTTGTTGTTTTGCCAATGGATTTTTCATCGGGGTATCCAAGTTAATTTACACGCATCTCGATTAATTTTCTCCTTGATCAGGGCACACCTCGACTAATTCTCTCTCCGATCCGCACATCTATTGATCCCCTCCCCGGTTTAGTCAAAAACAGATCATTCACGTTGGAATTAGATTCGAATATGTTTAGATCTTATTTTTATTACCAATTGAATTACCTAATATATTTAAAATATATTAGATATCTGACTCTCTTACAACACCTGAATAATCCATCTTTTGAGATAAAGAGAGTTTTCCGAACTAATATGTATCATCTAACTTGTATTCGGATCTTTTCCAACATACATTTTTCTTAATTTTATACAATAATAACTATTCATCGTGAATTCAAGTGGAACATTAAAAATAAATAAGTGACCTATCATAAATACACAGCCATCCAATTAAATCTGATTCTATGCATAAGAAATATTTTTGAGAGAGACTATCTCATCTTCAGTGGCCCAGGTGAGAACGACCCAAGCCCATCTAAATTTGGGGCAACCAACTGGTGGCCCACAATGAGAACCACACACAGCATTCGTTATTTACTTGGTAAATTGTAATGAGATACACTAAATTAGATTTATTTGATAAAAAGTATACACTAAAAAATATAAGGCTATTAAGTATTTAATTTTGATATTTATTTGTATTCAAGTACATAATTTAAATTTATCTATTTTTATTGTGACATTTTTGCCCTCCATTAATCCATGTGTATTTAATGCACCACTTTTCTTTGGAAAGTGGTGCATTAAACATCTCCTAATTTTATAGAAAAATTTTAATATATATATATATGTATGTATGTATGTATATACTTGTTGTTAAATCTCTTATCTAAATTTTGAATTATCTTTTAATGCACCTTGATTCATGCAATTTTTTTTTAAAAATTAATTTTATTTTCAAATTAATTTAATTCCGAATAGTGTAATAGTAAAACAATAACAGTGTAACAATATAAAGTGTAACAGTGTAACAATAAAAATGTAACACTAACAATATAACAGTATAACAATAATAGTGCAACAATCTATTTACACAAAATATTGTACTATTACATTTTATCAAACATATAGTTTCATATAATTTCATTTCAAATAGTTCATCTCCTTTTTGAATTTGTTACTATATACACAAAATTACTGAACACTATTTTTGTTACAGTGTATTTGTTACACTGTTATTATTATACTATTACATTATTCGAATATTAAATTAATTTAAAAATAAAATTATTTTCCAAAAAAAAAATGATTCAATTAAAGTGCATTAAATATAATTTGAAAACAAAATCACTTTTCAAAAAAAAAATGCATGCATCAAAGTGCATTAAAGATAATTTAAAATTTAAATATAAGAGATTTAACAACAAATATATATATATATATATATATATATCATATATACGTGTATATAAACAAGTATATTATATATATTTGTTTATACATGTATTAATAAATACACATGAATCAAATGTGCATTAAATATGTATTTATATGTATTAATAAATACACATGAATCAAGGTGCATTAAAAATAAAAAATTTTGAATTAAATGACCTTAAAATGGGCATTTATGTCTTTTTAACTCATATTTTGTTATATGTATTTTTTGCCAAATAAATCTAATTAAGGGTACCGACTTTCAAAAAATCTTATTTACTTTTTAGCAAGAATAAAAAAAAATAGCATAAATGGAAGGCCCAAGCCGCCCAACTTACAAAACGACAGAAGATCCTTGTGTTGTGTCTTAGAAATTGAAAAAGGATAATATCACGGACAACGCATGAGATGTATTTTAGTATCAAAGATACTCTGTCTACTTTTGATAATATCACTTACACCCTCCACTGTCCACTAGTAATTGTTTTTTTTTTGTTATTGGGTATCCAAACTTACGCTGACTACTCTCTCAAACTCAACGGTTAATTACCGTGGTCTGAGCCGAATTCGAAAATATCTCTAAAAAAATAAGAGTGATTAACCTTTACAAAATGTGAGATCCACTGGTAATTATTTGCTAACTAAAGTGACAAGATGTTTTCTAATGAAATACTAGAGTGAAAAAATTAAAATATTTCGCAACCTGAGTTTTATAAAAATTGATCATTATTCTTAGAAGTGTGTGTGTGCGTGAAAAAGGCTATGTCAAGCCTAAGTCCACAAGTTTGGCCCAAACCTATTCCAATGTAATTTAAATTTAATTTACGTTGCACTTCATTTAACCGTATTGTTAGGTGGTTTTGAGGGCATATTTTGGGTTAAAATTTGCTAACATTAAACAATCATTCAAATACCTAATTTAAAAAATAAAACTTCGAATTTAAGAAAAGATATAGAAATATTTAACTTAAATGAGCATATAACGTATGATCGAAATAAATGATAAAGACAAACTCACATAGTCGATCTCAAATAATTAGGACATAAGACTTCGTATAGTTGATTGGTTGGTATTTCGAATTTCAGGGTAGTTTATTGATATTATTGAAATTAGAGGTGGTGCCTCTATAATAGTTAGAAACCATAGGGGCAGGATTGTCAATGACATTATTCCTTTGAAACAAAACCCACGGCGAATACTTAAACCATTGCGCAGTTATTTAGTGAGAGAAAACCTTATTCCATCAGCTTCTCTTTCTCTCTCTCTCCCTCGCGCAACCTTTAGCGTAAACTCTGCAATCGAACCACCTTCTTCGATGGCGAACAGCAATTTACCTCGGAGAATCATAAAGGTATGACCCTTGTGTTCTTCGATTCTCGATCCCTCTCTCAATTCGCTCGATTTTTGGGTAATTTGTCAACGCTTTCGATTTCACACTCATTTACACGCGATCACTTTCTCTTCGTATCCTCTTAGGGTTTTTGACTTGATTATGTTGCTGTTCTGGTTTTGACGGCGTTGTTTTTGTGATCTTACAGGAAACTCAGCGTCTTCTCAGCGAGCCAGGTAAAACTCTCTCCCTCTCTACCTCGCCATCGTGCTTCATGATTGAGCTTGAGAATATTTTTCATAAATATTTTTTTCTGTCTGTGGAAGTGTTGTCACTTCTGCTGTTTATGTGAGCTCTGGATGTGGAAATGGTAGTGATTGGTGCCAATTATCTATTCCGTGTTTGCTCTTTTTTTGTTAGTCTCTCTATTTCTCTCTGTTTTTCTGTTTTTCTGTTTTTCTGTTTTTGTGTGTGTGTGTTGTAATGTATGCACATTATCAACAGAGTGCTGTTTCTGGTTTGCTGCGTATGGGAGCTTTAGAATTTGAAATGGTGCAGTGAGTTGGTGCTAATTATTTGATTGTTTGGAGGTTTTTTTGTTGTGATTTTGTGGTGAAGTGTGATATTTAGTAGATGGTTTTGTTCTGGAGTGTTGTTTGGGCATGCAAGTCATGATTTTGTTTGGTGGTAATATGTTTCGTGTTTGGGGGCTTAAGTTGTTTTGTATTGTTTTTGATTTGTCATTCAGCGCCGGGAATAAGTGCATCACCTTCGGAAGACAATATGCGGTATTTTAATGTCATGATTCTTGGGCCAACACAGTCTCCTTATGAAGGTAATTCGCTTGGCAGCATTTTTTTCTCAGCTTAATATTTCCTTAAAAGGTGTTCTGGTTGTTTTTTATATGGTGCAAATAAATAATTAATTAATTACCATTTGATTATGTTATTTACATATGTTTGCCTGGAGTCTAAGCCTTTAGTATTTATGTAGCTTTAGTTGTTAAATGACCAAATAGAGAGCTAGCCTTGACCAGGCTTGATAGTGTAGTTGTAATAGGTTCAGCTTTGTAATGTTCTTGTTTTCTTGCGGTGAAAAGTGAAAATCCAGTTTTCAGTATTTTCTTGGTAACTGATCAAAAAATTTGGCAAAAGTGTGTTATGAATATGATGGAAATGTTACAGTTGGCTCTTTACATGCTTTTGAAGGTGAGAAAATGATGATCCATCTGGTATTCTATATCTAACCTCCTAAAACTTCTTGTCCTCTCAATTTCTTTTCCATGGGAGTGCATTAACGACCGAGTAGATACAGTCAAGTCTCCGTGCTGTAAAATGTCTGCATCTTGGATGCAAGCCAATTTGTAGGAGGGTTTTGATAGCTTCTCTCATTATATGGTTTTCCCTGTGTTTTTTTTAACGTCCTCTCTCTTGCTTTACTGTTGCTGTGTAGGTGGTGTTTTCAAGCTGGAATTGTTTTTGCCAGAAGAATATCCAATGGCTGCTCCCAAGGTGTTTCAATTTTACTGAACATTACTACCATTTAACATGTTATCTATTAATGGTTTTATACATTTGGAGTTCATGCAACGCATTATTTCAGGGCTTTATGGGACATAGGAGGTCTGTCTAATATTGTCTTCTGCTTTGCTTTGTTGTATGATTTGGGCATTATACCCATTTTACATATCTCCACTAATGATTGTATAATTGTGCTGGTATGCACATTCAGTTAGCAGCAATCTATTCTCCATTTTTGTAATTTTTTGCATGTTGATCCCTTAACTGTGATGCTATACTATTTCTGAACTTGTGTTGATTTGGTGAGTTCTTTAAACTTTGTTTTGAAGGTGATAATGTAGATGGTGGCACCTGGTATTAATATATTCTATTTCTGTTATTTTTTTTGGATGTCTTATTTGTTTCCCTTGGCGTTCTAAGAAAATTCTTTTGCTCTAAGAAATACTGTCTCTGCACTTGGTTCAACCCATTGTTGAGGGGGTTCTTCTCCACCACTTAATAATGATGGCACGCCAAGCTTTTCGGCCGATTTAGGATAGAGCCAGGCTGGGTGTTCATTTAAGCGGTGGCTGGGTTTAATTGCTTCTCCTTTTTCATTGTGTCATTAGACTTACCTGAAGCAGAGAAATGTAACATGGCACTACTCCTCTTCTGTATTGTGTAAATAGAGGTTGCTCTCCATCCTAGCATGTGAGACATCAGCTATCATTAGTTTTCAGCAAGGCTTGTGTAGAATCAGCAGCAGATACTCCTCTGGAACTTATTTTTTTAGCCGGTTCATTTTCTCCAATTAATTTTTGGCAGAAATTTAGGCCTGGGGATGTGCGTTGTAAGGATGGCATCATTGCACATGTTTCCAGTCTATCGGTGGATTAACATTGACTTGTTTGCTTTAAGGCCTTCATATACTCATCCCTTCATATTTTTCTTTTAACAGGTTCGATTCCTCACCAAAATCTACCATCCTAACATTGACAAGGTTGGCTGTCCCTGAGTTGATTCTATTTTCTTTCTGAGTTTAAGCCCTAACATTTCTCACCTCTCATAGAATGGGTCATTGAATGCAGCTTGGAAGGATATGCCTTGATATTCTTAAAGACAAATGGAGTCCTGCCCTTCAAATTCGAACTGTACTCTTGAGGTAAAAGGAATTTATGATTTTTTACTAACAAAAAGTAATGTACTTGTTCTGGTACTGATGCTTTTTTTTTTTTTTTTTTTTATAATCTGAAGAATTGAAATATTGAAATCATTTGTGGAATGTCTTATATAATGTGGTACTGATATTCTTTACCTAGGATTTGAAAGAGAACTACCTACTGATAAAGTAAAAATACAAGGTGGAATTATTTATGGAGAATGGAGAGGCCTTAGTTCAAATACCCTGCGGGTAAAGTATAAACTCTAATGAGGTTTCTTTGTTTATTTCTCTTTTAGCATTCAAGCACTTCTGAGTGCCCCAAACCCTGATGATCCACTCTCTGAAAACATTGCAAAACACTGGAAATCAAATGAGGCTGAAGCCGTGGAAACAGGTAACTTGATGTTTTTGATATATGGGTGTAATTTCTGTCGGAGACATATCTGACTGGCTTTTGTTTCTTTTAAATCCGCAGCAAAGGAATGGACCCGTCTCTATGCTACTGGTGCGTGATTAAGGCATGCAAGCTATGCTTGCGCCCAATTGACGAAAATATGTAATGTAATCTATTGAATGTTGGATTTAAATGGATATTTGGAAGAATTGATTAAGAACAATTCCAATTATTGCCTCATAATCGTTTCCTCTCTATGGAACTTGTCTTTGAAATTGTATAATGAGAAAAGATACATCTGTTCTCTATCTTTTGGTCTAGAAAATATGTTTGTCTGGAGGTAGAGATCAATTCCGAAGAATCTGTGAACATGGAACCATAGCTTGTTTTTTTTTTTTGTTGTTGTTGAACTAAGGAAGCATAGCTTGTTGAGTTACCCTTGTTTACATCTCTGGTTTCATCTTGTTTGGACTACTCTAGTAAGTGTTGTTTATTGTTACTTGGATTTTTTCAGAACTTTTTTTTTTTTTACAAGGTATTTTTGTATTAATTATTCTCTTGAATTCGGATACTGATCATTATAGTTTGAGTGGGTTTAGAACATATCTCCTAAGAATTATGGATAGCAAATTCTTGAAAGATACGAAAAGTGTTGAACCTGAGATTTTTTACCATGTTAAATCAGAGAATAGAAATTTGTTGGATTGCACTCTCTAACACGCACGCATGCGGGGAGAGAGAGAGAAAGAGAGAGAATCTCCGGTCCAAGTAACAATAAACTAAAATAAGAAAGATATGAACAAAAAAAACAAAAAGATATGAACCAAATATGGAAAGTAGAACAAGAACACCATGAAATATTTATTTGCCGAATAAAAAAATAGAGAAAATATATGCAACGTGATCAAACATAACCCCCCTTATGACGACTCTTCGGACTGCCGTAGGTGATGGCAAACTTAAAACTTACGAACAACTTCCTCACCGACTCATACATACACAGACAACAAATAATCAACCAATACAAAAAACTATTCAGATCAACCATGCCAATGATCGACTCAAGCAAACTAAATTAGCACTAATCGACTTTCCAAAAAAAAAAAAAAGCAGCCCTAATCGGCCTCTAGGAGAAAATTTGGAAAACGACTCATAAGATGATAATTAGACCGTAATTAGACCATGAAACAAAACCCTAATAAAAAACCGTAATTAGACCAACAAAGAATGAACAAACTCATCACCAATCCTCTGAACCAGTTTTTCTTTAATCTCTTCCAAACCCATCTTCAACTGAAGTAGCTGGTCCATGTCATTATAGGCTTCAGCTTGTATAGAGTCCAGCCATGTCCTCAACGAGTTAGTCTCACAATCTCCGTGGCTTTCTTGGTTAGTCGTCAAGTACTTATCAGTGGTGGCCTCAGAGGATAGGTCACCGTGAGTGTAAACCTGGCCGGTCGGAACGTGATCGTCATGGATAATTTCTTGGTGAGTGGTCAAGTACTTAACCATGGTGGTCTCAGAGAATGGGTCACCGTGACTGTAAACCCAGCGGGTCGGAACATGATCGTCGTGTATTTCTTGGTGAGTGGTCAAGTACTTATCAATGGTGGCTTCAAAGGAGGGGTCACCGTGAGTGTAAACCCTACCGGCCTCCGAGAAAACGAGGATAGCTACGTTAGCCCCGGTTCTCAGATGAAGCTCGCGGGCTTTCTTGAAGAGGCCTTGGCGTCTCTTTGAGAATGTCACCATTCTGTCAGAGTCTTTCTCCTTTTTCTTTATCTCAATCTTCTTCTTTCCCGTCCCCATCTCTCTCTCTCTCTCACACACACAGTCTCTCTTTGTTTCTCTTGGAATGCTTTACGAGAAACTCTCTCACACTGTCTCTCTGTGTTTCTCTTGGAAGTTGGAATGCTTCAGGAGAAACTCCTAAGCTCTATGACTATTTATATCAATGCCGGCCGCCAATAAACCAGGGGCTTTAGGGCCAACCCCAAAAAGCAAGGTCACTGACCTAGTCTGTGACCTAATTACTCAATAAATAGTAAACTTTGATATTTATTGGGATCCATTATTAATGTGATAGTTGTGATAAATTAGGTCAAAATTATATTATTGACAAAAAAAAAAACTTTAGATTTAAAGGTATGAGCAAAACTATTAAAACTTAATTTATTAATCTAATTCATTATAACATTTAGATTGATTATAAATTCCGTTAAACGCTGAAATTTCATATTGATTCAATGATTCTAATAAAATCAAATCGGTAGGTCAGCAAATTAAGTTAGGTTTTTAGGTTTTAAAAACTTTACTCTTATAATATAGCCCATTTTTATAAATTTAAACACATAAAATTGAGTATAACAAAAAGTCCAACTAAATTTTACTCAATAAAAAAAGTAAAATTAGAAGTCTGACTATTTTAAAAATCTTTTTATGTGTTAAGTCCAACTTCTGTTCTTTAAAGAGATTAAGGACATCTTTCGAGTTCATCTAGTCCAAACTAATTGTATCAATTTTTTTTGATTACTTGAATGGTCTTGAGGGTATCAAAGTCCTATTTGTGTCATCATCCATACTCTCCAAGCACACTCCGTTCACCTCCGGCACCTCATTGACATGTTGGCGACCTCAGATATGGCAGCCTCTCGGACCTCAGGGAGGTCGCTAGTCAAGTCCTTGTAGGCAGCCTCAAACACCTTCTGCGAGAATCGAAGCAATCTGATCATTATACGTGTAGACAGCAAATATTGTAACAATGCTATATAGATGGTGACGTCGATAGGTCAACCCAGGACTCTAACGAGGTTGTGGTTCAGTGGGCTAAGAGGGAATTATAATTTGAAAAAAATATCACGTAGGACCCATTTTATCAACGTGTCAAGAACGTGCTTGGGCCACCATGTGAGGTCCCACTATAATTAGAGTCCACGTATATATTTCCTTACCTAATCGGTATAACTCAAGGAGAGAATGGGAAAAAATAAATAGATAAATAAGATTGTAGAGTAGATCTTGAGCAAACATAATCAGGATCGGAGATTAGATCCCATAACAAGTCTCAAGGTAAGGACTAGATCCCATTGCAAGGTGTGCTCTACAATCTAATTAATACTTGAAACACTTGTTACTATTTTATTGGCTTGCACTGCATGTGCTTACCCCACACTTGTGTCCTTAGGCACTAAGCCTTGAGGAGGCTGTCCCTCTCTCTCTCCTCTCTCCTCCATCCTTCACACCCTCCTCTTGGGTCCCTTCGACTGTGATGTGTATGAACCCATTTAATTCCCCACCTACAATATCCATATATATCTATGTATAGAAAGGAGAGATACACATTCGATAACATCGAGATCATTGTGGATGGGAGGGCCAACGTCGTGGGAGATGCAGTTGAGATAGCCGGCGGATGCTAAGAAAGCCTACCATCACTTGTGAGACCAACGGATGTAGGGATGGGTATGTTGAGAGAATTACATGCAGAAGTAGTTAAAAAATCCAGTCCATTAATGCTAGCAATGCTATCTAGACCTAATTAATTTATTCATCTAGTTTGCTGATGTAATTTATTATGGCTTTCAGAATGACTATAACCTCTATCAAATATTGAAATTTGGTATTGATCTAATGTTTCTGATGATATAAAAACTCAAAGCGCGAAACGAATGCTTGAGATGAGAAGTTCTAGTCTTAGGAACAATAGTGTGTGAATGACCAATGTAAGAGAGATCGATCTATGATTAAGTCTAATGGCTCTGTAAAATGCTACAATAAACGGAAAACAAAGGTAAAAGCTGCAGAATAAATGAGAACATACAACCAATTGAAGAATTTAACTAAATCACTCTAATAGAGTTTATTGCTCCTTGAGAAATTTTATATTACTTGAAAAAGAAGATAAGAATTACAATTGCAAAGATTACGATTGGTCTGTCACCCTCTTTGTGTGAGGGATTGCCTATATATTTATACTCACATGTGAGGTAATTCTCATGTCATCATTATATGGTCACATGGTCCCCAAATAGGATTTTGTTAGAAGAATATTTGACTGTTAGAGATTATACTTCCTAAGCGTAACGTGACTTTTTAAAACATGTTGATGTGCCATTGAGACTCCTTACTAAGTATAGATAATCTGTGATCTTCTATGTCTGTGAGAGGTCATACTGTTTGGACCGACTTTAACGTGAGCTAGAAATGTTGTAATTCCTCATGATATAATATAGACAGGCCTGGACACCTTTATTTTGGATCATACATGGACAATTCCGGCACCTTTGTATGAGGGCGTACAAGGATGAAATTGGCACTTTTCCTAACTGAGTGTATAATTGGAGGTCGAAAGACAGAACCTTGTCTATTGGTTTTTGCTACAAATGAGATAGGGAGACAACCTTCTACTTGTTTTTGATATTATTTTTGGTATCATCAGTTTTCAATAAAATTTCATCATTAGATCAATAATTTAAATCAAAATTTTAGGTTCAAATAAAATTACTCAATACATAAACGCGCAAAGAAATTGAAATGGAATTACTAATTTTAATGATTTTTTCAAAATTGTCAAATAAATTAATCGATACAAAAATTCTTAAACACGATACAAATTCAGATAGGTATAACTTATTGAAGACACGAACTCAATTATAAAGGATTATAAAAAAATTCTCTGGGATCCTGCCTTCATGTGCCTGTCCAAGAAAGCACCAAATATAATGATCATGCCAAATGAAAGCAAACAAAAAGAGATTCATAAAAAAATAAGTGAACAAAATTCAAAATTGTTGCAAATCAGAAAAACAAATTATCAGATGATAAACTCAATGCACAACACTTTGGTTTCTTAGTCGCATCAAACTTATATATACAAACCCTCATCAATCTCACTAACCATCCCTCAACCTACCCAAAAACCATTCAATCCATTTCTCCAAGAAATTTAACAATGGCAGAGAAGGAAGGAGGAGGTATAGTGAAGAAGGGTCATGACGAGGGCCTAAAACTGGCCATCTCTCTCCTCGAAGAATTCGGACTCCCTTTGGGACTTCTCCCTCTAGCCAATGTTGTCGAAGTAGGGTTTGTAAGGAGCACTGGCTACATGTGGATCGTCCAACGGAAGAAAGTCGAGCACGAGTTCCAGAAGATCAGCAAGCTCGTGAGTTATAGCACCGAGATCAATGGCTACATCGAGAAGATAAAGATCAAGAAGCTCAAGGGTGTGAAGGCTAAAGAGCTCATGTTGTGGCCTCCAGTCAGTGAAATCAGTCTCGACGATCCCTCCACCGGGAAGATTCACTTCAAGAGCCTCGCCGGAATCACCAAGACCTTCCCGGCAGAGGCTTTTGCCGCCGGCCAGTAATTCGTTGTAGTTTGCTTCATGGTTTGTGTCCTCCATTGATGCTGCTCTTTGGAGATAAGTCCTTATAGAGAGTTGTTACTGTTTTTATTGATATTTCAAGTTTGGTTTTTGTTTTGGTTGGCTTTTGGTAGATCTACTTCTGAGGTTTGGTGCTCCGACACCATCATTCTGTATAGGAATGAAATGAATAACAACCTTGTTTCCTTAATCAATCTTTTCCCCTATTTATTCAGCAAATCACAAACTAGGACCTGTTTAATTGACCTGATTTGCTGCCCCGAAACGTCAACATTTAATCTCATTACTAATCCAATGATAGTAATAATTTATATTAGCAAATTATGTCGAGATACCAATACTCATTATCCAGTAATGTTATGTTTAAGCCAATCTAAGCCCAGTGGCAAGAAGATATGATTGTGCTTGCTTGAGTTTAATACAGATAATGAGTATTAACCTAGCTTGTCCCTTCGATAAAATTGGAACGATATTGACTTGAATCCTAGCCATAAATTAGGGTTCAGATTAAAGCAGTATTAACCATGACTGAGTCACATATAGATGGGAGCCATTAACGTTTGAGTATTTAGAATTTATCTTTTGACCCCTCAAAATTCATTATTGGTTGAATTGGCCCCTTACAATATTGGCTTTACATGCTATGCTATTACTTTTCCTTAATTTGACTTGACCCCTCTAACTTGGTTTTCCTGACTCCGCCCCTAGAGTGTTACTGCTAAACTTAACCTCATTTCTTGTCTAAGCACAATTTCGAAGGGAAAATCTCGAGACTCGCAAGTAAACCCTATAAGAAGGGAGAATCGCATTTTGCACTTTTAATTTTAGAATTCCCAAAGTACACTCTCAAATATTAATTTTTTTCACATTGTACTCTCAATCTCATAAAATAGTTATAATATGGCCCTCACATTAGCTAACTTCCGTTGTATATTCTATCAAATCTTACTACACACAACACAACACACATGAATTTGATAGAAATAGAAACAGAAATTAGTATGAGGGCTTTATTGCAATTATTTTATGACATTGAGGGTGTAATGTAAAAAAATTAATACAAATTAAGAATTTTAAAATTTTTCAAGGGGCAAAATCTCATTGGGCTATGCTCCAGTGGGCTTTGGCTGTCTAACTTGGGCTTTTTCTGAACTGGGCTTCAATAGGCTTTGGTATCCAAGCTTGGACTCATTTCAGTGGGTTTTGGTTTTCCAAGCCCTTAATTTCACATCAGATTCTTATCTTTACACAGTGGATTAGGCTACGGAGCTTTAAATGGGCCAAACCATCTCATCTAAGGGGCCAAAAAACATGGGCACTTGGACCTACTGGTTGTTGGGACAGATCAAAGCCGTGGGCCAACCCCCATTCATCATCCTCTTACGAAGGATTACTTTCAACGATGAGACTATAATAAACATATTTATAATTTATGATATAAAACATGACAGATTTTAATAAGTTCATCTTACGGTATCAAATGGACTCATCCAATGACCACCAATATTCCTCTCAAAACCATTCACATTAAATTTCTCCTTCCAAATTCATCACTTTTCACTTGTCTTGTACCGTGCCTTTAGAAACGGATTACCCCTAGTCTATTACTAAAACCCTGCACTTCAATGGGGGATCGAGTTTGAGCTCAATTTTTAAACTCGTCTAAATAAACAAGCCATGTCCAACCAATTTTCATCGACACGTATAGACTCGAGACTCGAGAACGTATTGGTATAATATTCTTTCCTTTACATATGGAATTTAACTTAAATTAAAACTCAAACTTGATTGATTTACTTAAATGAGTCGAATCAAGCCTAATCCCAGGTTATTTTATAAAAAAAAATAGTAAATTAAACTTGAGGGTAGTCTAGACCAAATTGTATAAACTCGCTTCGATTAAGACGGCAGAAGGTATTAGGAGAATCTACAGACCCCCACAGCCACAAGTCCTGTCATCATTCTCGTCCAAAAATGAAGACTGATCCAGAAACACCAACGGCTATATTTTCAGCAGAATATTTCATTTCATCAGCCTGAGAACTCTAAAAGCTCCACTCAGACGATTGTAACGTACACCGTACGTCATGTGGTAATGTTCCATGGGTAATGTGACCTCTATTATTATTGTCGGTCTTTGGGGGGAGATTGATACTTTTTACGATGTATATATATATATATATATATATATATATATATATATATATATATATATATATATTTTGACACATCATTTACGGTACATTTAAGTATGATAGATTTTATATAAGTGAATTTGCACTCGTTAATTATGGATAATCCTTCTAAGGATCCTTACTTGGAACTATTAGCCTTCTTTAAGAAAATAATTGTTTATTTTCTATACATATATCTCATCTTGGCAAGTGAAAATGAAGAAGAGTAGTAACAAACTATTCAATGGCTTGTATGTAACGTCTCTGAAGTCTGAACAGTCAAAAGGAAATATAAATGAGAAAAACGAGAGAGAGATTCAATGCAAAAGGGTACTCGAAAGTCACTCTCACCTGACAGGCCGGTTGTTCCACACCACCAAGCCACTGCATTGCAGGCGGGGGTCAATACCGATTCATTGCTCTTTTGGACTATTCTCTTAGATATCTCATAATTATAATATCGTAAAATTATTTTTTTAATATTAATTTAAATTTATTGCATGTAACATTATTTTACTTATTATTTTTTTAATCAATGAATACAATTACTTCAAACTAAAATCTACTATTATTAAGCAATTTGGATGGGTACGAAACAGACAAACTTTTATTGCTTCAATGGATAAGAGTGTTTAGACCAACTTATAATTATCCTTTTGGTTTGGTGGGTGGAGAGACTGTTTGGGAGTTAGAAACTTAAATGCATACATACATGTGATTATAAAGTGCAAACCCTCCTCAAGAGGGCGTTTTGACTCTGCCCCAACATCAGAGTATGAGTTAAATGGAAACAACCCACCTCCAAACAAAGTCTTATTCGCCAATATCATTGTCAGTTATACGATTCCAGAAAGAAAATGATCCATAAGTGTATCAATCAGGTTTATTAAAAGTGGACAATAGAATGATTACTCCGGCCAAAACTCGTCTACATGCTGATGTACCTCCTCCAATCACAACCCAGTCGAACCTAAACATATTCAAACATGATAGGATGGCTTGGATTGACGCCCATTAATAATGAATGGAATCCATGTCAAGTGTAATGGTATCACATGAAGTTCACAAATAGTTGGTGGGTCACTCTTGAATCAAAAACAGAAGCAATCCACCTAAACAGTAATGAATTCTATCAACCACCCAACACCACATTTAATAAGAAGGCAGACAATCACTTAAAAAAACTCATGTACTTACCTACTTTCTTCCACAGACCCTGCAAGTATCCTAAGATACAATGTAATGACAAATTCACCCCCAGCTGAAACAAGTTATTTTCATGCAACGGAAAAAAGGATCCTGATTCATGGTAATTCTCATAAGATAAACAGTAGAGGGAGTGAATATGTGGAAGGTGGGAAAATGGAAAAAAAATTGAGAAATTTTATTGATGAAATTGTTGAGTAAATGAACAACAGGAACAATAACACCATCATATTCATTCTTCTTTCAACAGCACCAATATCCCCATCATATTCATCCTTCTTTCACTAGCCGAATAAACGCCCACCAGTCATCCAATTTCTCTCCCACAATGGCTTCTGTATACATCATCATATGTGTATATACATATATATATCATCCTCAGCCAGCCATCTCTCTCTCTCTCTCTCTCTCTCTCTCTCTCTCTGAAGAGCCGATTTAATCAATGGTACATAATCCTCAATAATTTCCATAAACACAGAGATACTAGAACAAAGGTGGCTAAATGAAATTGAAGAGAAAAGAGTCTGAAAAAATGATTATAAATGCAATAGAAAAGGAGAGGGGAGAAGTTCGAACCAGAGAGCAATGAGGAATGAATGAATAAATAAAAACTGCTAAAGGGGTACTAAGCTATCTCCCTGGGCTCCAGTGGCATTGGCAGATTTGGCTCCCGATGAGATAGATTATTTGGCTCTGATTATGTCACAGGTAAACGATGGGTAATCCCCGTATGGTGGGTAGGAAAGACTGTTTCCATCAAGCTGGGGGTTTGAAAGCAAGAGGGATAGGCAACAAATTACATGGCAGAATAGCAGATGTGCAAGTAGAGTCGTGTTCAAAAACTGTAATGCCTCACCGTGTACTCCAACACCTCTGGACTTGGGCAGACCATTTCCTTCACCCGGCTGCCTCTTTTGTAAATTTTGAATGTTGGTACAATCCGAACATTCTCAGCATTTGCAATTGTCGGACTCTCATCCACATCCACCTTTGTTTAAAGATAGAAAATATAAGTTTCATATACTTCACTCCTTATAACAAGAAGATAACAATCAAGTTGGTGGAACAAGACTTGACAGGAAATTTTGACACGTCCTTTACCTTGAGAAAATTTATGGATGGATATCGGCTGCACAGTGTATCCAAGAATGGAGATATCTGCTTACATTGCAAGTTGGATGCTGCTTTAAAATGGACCACAGATGCACCTGGAATTTCATATATAATAATCTTTAGAGTAAAACAAAATGATAATAACGCCACGATAGGACTACAAGTGAATTGTGCGTGATAGTGGGATCCCTCACCCGGTGAAGAAATTGCAGCTCTAAACTGCTCAAGACCTGATACTAACTCCACTTCCCCACCAAACTTCATGTTAAAAATTTCTTCCCCACGGGATTTCTTCAGTGCAACTTGTGCATGGAACAAGGATTCAGCAACCTCTTTGTCATATGGAAGGTCCCTGCTTAAGACCTCGTAATCTCTCACAGCTTCTTCCCACCGCTCAAGCTATAAACAATAATTTCAATCATAAATTTAGACCATGGACACAAAAACAAGTGAGTTTGCAAATATAAATTTGTGTACCAAATTCTAAGATTAAATGAAGTTTAGGAAGTCATTCACCTTGCTGTTTGAGGCAGCCCTTCGAAGAAGGGCTTTGGTGTAATTGGGCTGGATACGAAGAGCTTGGTTGCAGTCATCAATGGATTGCTCCCACTGCCCAAGCTTATACCAACAAGCAGCTCTGTTGCAGTAGAGAACCGAGTTTGATGGATCAAGTCTGAGACCTTCCCCATAAGCTGAGCAAGCTTCTGTGAATCTTTCAGACTTGAATAGATCATTACCACGAGCACGAGCTCTTCCCACCAACTTCACATTCTTGAGTAAAACTGAAACTTCCATGTTCTGTGGGTCGATCTGTACTGCTTTCTCAAAAGCCATAAGTGCATTTTCAAACCTGCAACACATCCATCATGTGTTCTCACTCTTCCCATGAACCCTTATTCTCTCTTTTGAAGCATATAATTTCTGAACTCACCTTCCAAGCGCCATCTCAATCTGCCCACGGACAAAGAATAGGTATGCTTCAGAAAGCATCCCAAAAAACTTTGCCTGAGAGCAGGAAAGAGTAGATGGCTCAAAATTAGGCAGGTTTGAGAGGCTCAAATCTGCATCATGTAGTTGGTGGAGCTTCAAAAGGGCTTCTGCTCTACATGCAAAAAGCTGTAAGATCGAGTTAAAACAAGTTCAGTCAAATGATTTTTTCCATGTCTACGCATCAATGCCTCCAACAACAAATCTATGATTGAACAAACTTGGAGGCATTGCCTTACCTGAGGAGAAGAGTCAGCTCCAGAAGCAATGGTGGCATCACCTTCTCGCAATGCACTTCTCCAATCACCAACCCTCCGGGCATCCACGCACCTGTTCAGATGCTTCTCTACGGCCTGCAACTTCTGGAATTCACCTGGATCCGGATGATGCCCTGTTAAACAAAGGTGCTTCCTGGCATTTTCAACCTGTCCTAAACTGTGAACCTTACAGAAATTAGATGGCTTACTGCTAATGAAGGATAAACAGTGAAAATCCCAATAACCTAAAATCCAAAGAAAAACAAAGAACTGAATCAAATGGAGATAAAATTTATGTTACACACAGTTAAGGTGTTTAGTGATCAAAGTTCGAGTGAAGAAAAAAGAGCAGTGGAAGGAACCATAGCTCATAGAGAAGTCACATAGCATAACACATTTAACTTGTATAAGAACGCCACTCAATCAAATAAACTTAAAGAGGAAAGTATGACACATGATCCAATCTTACCCCTTAAAAAGTTATCCTGCATCCCATTTGAAAAAATAATAAAAAAAACACCCCCACTGAAATTAAACTCGATCAATAGAATTAATAAGTACATCATAGCTGCTGAAAAATTAGAACCAGAGTAGTAGGGGAAAACTTACAGTAACCTTAAGGGAAAAACAAGGCTCCCCTATTACCAACGGGAACACACAGAATATATAACAGTGAATACACCCAGAACAAAACAAACAGGCGGACCAAAAAAAAATTGATCATCCTCATCAACCAGATCTGGTAAATTGATAAACAACAACCATTTTTTCAAGGCATGTCAAGATACAGCAAACCGTCATTCATATTTATACAGCAACTTACAAAAACTTTTGATATACTGGAGAAACCAATAAACATAGAAGCATAAGGATTCAAATTTTCTTCTCTACTCGCCTAAGGACAGATCCTACACTTAGCCAGATAAAAATTCACTAAATTCAAGGAAAATGTGAGAAATTTGTAAAAGAAGCACAAAGAATTGAAACCCCCCACCCCCCGGGGGGGGGGCGTAACACAAAACTTAAGAAGCAAAGGTCCTACACATACCCACACAGAAATTCATAGAAACTGCCATTGCCAATACATTTACAACCAGCAGTCCTTAACAGAAGCTCAAAAATTATATTTTTCTACTCACTCAGACCGGAAGAAGAGTTTTTTTAATAACCCACACAATTCATCGACAAGTCTGTCAATTTCAATGAACTATGAGTAATTAACAGACAGTAACCATGAAGATCTGAACTTTTTTGCACTCACCTAAGAAAAAGAGATCCTAAACGATGGTGTGCCCTCACATAACCTGGATCCAACCTAATAGCTTCTGCACATTCTTTCACTGCCTCTGACAATCTCTTGAGACCCATCAATGCCGCTGCCCGGTTACAATGGTAAGCGGCATTGCCAGGAGAAATGGCAATTGCCTTGTCATAAAGACTCAAAGCCTCAGCAAAATGACCCTTCTTGTGCTGCTCATTTCCTAATCTCTTCAAATCTTCTGGGTCATTACTCCACATTTCTCTTTTCAATGATTCTCCACCCACCACTCCCCTAGAACTCGTGACACCGACAGAGCCACCGACTCCACCACCCGATTTGGCGGCGACACCACCTCGCATGATGCTTCCGTGGCCGTAATTGCCCGTTCCCGACCCCAAAACATCGGTTCTCGAGCTTCGACTCGCCATTCCCGTCTTCAAAATCTTGCCTGACGGGCAAATATTTCCCGTTGGTAACACATTCACCGCCGGTGAGTTCACTGACCCACCAGAATGTGCTAA
Organism: Ilex paraguariensis; assembly: GCA_963454935.2. NCBI lineage: Eukaryota > Viridiplantae > Streptophyta > Magnoliopsida > Aquifoliales > Aquifoliaceae > Ilex > Ilex paraguariensis. The sequence goes on along the minus strand of CAUOFW020002169.1, from coordinate 159,479 downwards.
TGGGTGTGACCCATCCGAATCTGACCTTCTATGGCCCAGTTTGAAGCCACGAGAGCCGCCGGCTGTTGGGGAACTTTCAACAGAGCCAGAAAGCTCGCCGGAGTGGTTGGAATCGGATCTTCTGGGAATCACGTTGGGTCCTGTTCTGCCCGAGACCGATCCGGATGAGCTGGAACTACTGCTGGTAGTGGTTGTGGTGATGGTGAGCCCACTGGTCCGAGTCCGTAGAGGCGAGACCGGCGAGCCCAGATCGAGTTCTCGGAAGTCGGGCTTGTTGGTGTTATCGGCATTGTCTTTGTCGTCATCGTCGTAGCTAAGTGATTTTCGAAACCGATCGGCGAGTGTATCAAACCCCAGTTCTGATTGGGATTTCCCAGAATACGACATTTTTCAACACAAACACAGACCTAAACTCTCTCCCTCTCTCTATGAATGTATATGGGTTTGTATATTTCTCAGTTTCTCTCGCAAGGTCTCTGTGTTCTCTCCCCTTCTCCCACTATCTCAGCATCGTCGGTCCATGGACCTACATGTTCAACATCAATTTGTGATACTGTAGAGTGAGAAACAGGAAGAGAGAGGTCTTGAAGAAACATGCAGAGATAGAGAAGGGGAGAGAAAGAGAGAAATAGATGGGAATCTCGTGATTTAAAAGAGTGAAGCAAAGAATGAATGTGAATGTTAGAGAGAGAGAGAGAGAGAGAGAGAGAGTTCAACAGAGGAGTCTGGAGGGGGGGCGGCGGGGGAAGAGAGAAAAAGAGAAGGAAAAGAAAGAGCTTTTATTTTCTTTTCCTTTCCCTTCACCTGCTGCTTCACGAGACAGGTTCGCTCTCTCTCTCTCTCTCTCTCTCTCTCTCCTCTCTCTTCTGTTTTATTATTTTCCTCTCATCTCTACTTTGATTACTCCATTTAACTTAAAAAAATGACTTCCTATATTTGTTTTTTCTCCAAATAAATCAAGTACCTACTCTCATCTACGCAGTGTGAGAGTCAACCTCTCCTCTTTTTTTTTTTTTTTTTTTTTAAGTGAGTATTGTTTTAACCAATTTATTTACACTTCAATTATTCTCTCTTTCGTATAATCAAAAATTGATTATTCACGTCAAAACTATGATATTTATAAAGGATAAATTTTTCATGATCTGACCTCAAAAAACTATCAACATTCAAACTTAAAACATCTAAATTTATCGTTCATTTATTATTACTTGAACTACTTTTTAAAATTTATATTAGAATTTAGTGGTGATCGATTGTTATGCTAACTTAATTAGGTTCGCTCTCGAAAAAATAATAATTGCTGTCAATAGTCTCATAATTTTATTAATAAAAATTTATCGAAGTGATATTTAGAGACTCTTATTTGTCCACCCCTCCTCTTCAATCAACAAAAAAAAAAACTACCTTTAGGTTGAGAGTCAACATCTTCAATTACGAGAACTTGCTGATGCATTGGTAAAAACCCAAAATTTCGCCCAACTGCCATGTAGAAAATTATCATATTCTTGAGAGGTATGTTCACATTGATCTTTTGCTTTTGGAAACTTTGTACAACGTTATACAGAATTCGCTTGTATACAATAAATTTTACTTAAATTTAGTTATTTATTGAAAGAAATTTCAAAAAGTAAATTTCTAAACTTCTGAAACTCTTAAACAAAACATTTCCAATAACTCATATAAATGCTTCAACAAAAAAATAAATTTTTTTATATATAGAAATTGGGTTGAAAATTATGCCATAATTTTTGAATAAAAGTTACAAGTTTTTCACGCAGACATTTGGCAGAAATTTATACTATGAAAATAAAAGCAAACAAAAACATTTATATGGTAAAGATTTAGTGAATCTCATGAAATCTTACAATCTTGTAAGGAAATCTATCATACAAGTGTGAGAGTCCAATCTTTAGCAAACAAACAAACGACGAGACATAAAATTTGCATCTTTTGTAATTGATGGGGTGTATCATTTTCTCAACTAGTTTTATAATCAGCGTTTCCAACATTTTCAATCCTACTTACATTGCATTCGATGAGACTTGAACCCCCCCCAGATGACAAGAACATCATTAGATAGGGTTGTTAATCAAATTGAAGTATTGGAGTTTGACTTGAGTTCAGTTTGATTTCAATTCGTTCAAGTTCGGTTCGTTTTTTAAATAAATCTTAACTTGAACAAGTTTTTAAACTCGTTTAAATAACGAGTCCTACAAACTCAACAGATTTGACTTATTTATATACAAATACTTGAACTCGGTTAGAGCTCGACTTATTTTTCATTCGTTCAAGTTCAGTTCATTTTTTAAACGAGTCAAGTTTTATTATTTAAATGTTATTATTTTAACACGTACCGATGTAGATTGTTGATATGTTACAAACTTTATTATTTAACATAATTATTATATCTTTAGAGTTATTTATTTTCTCTTTATGGGAAAAAATTTCTTCTTTTGAAATGGATAAATCTTTTTTTTTTTGTTACCATTACTTAAAACTACAAAGTACAAACCCACTTGAAACAGCACAAGCCCATTGTAAAGGATTTACGTGCTGGTATTCTCATTTCCCTTTAATTGGGGGGACCAGGAGGTTGGACCCACATGGCAAAGTCGTTTGACTAATTGTAGATTTTTGGAAAAGACTTAGACATGGGCATGCACATTGTATACCGACTACGGTACTAAAAAAAAATTAGTATTGTATCTATAAAATTTATTATTTTAATAGATATTTTTATAATTTTTATGACTCGTATTAAGTTTAAAAATTTTTTTTTTTTTTGAGTTTTTACCATTGTTGTGGAAATTATTTTTACTATTTTTTTATGATACAAAAAATTATTATGTTAAATCACATTTATGAATATTTTTATCACTATTATGGTAATTAATTTTATCACTTTTTTTAATATCACAACAATGATAAAAATATCTATAATAATAATAATAATTTTTATAAATATGATAAATTAAGTATAATTCGTGCTTAAAAATACAATAAAATATAAATAGTTTTGAGAGAAATATTAATGATCGTTAAATAAATTTATTTAAAATAATTAAATAAATTTATTAAAAATTACTATATTTTATAAGATGCATATCGATACGGTACCGAAATTTCTATGGTACCGTAGACAACTCCTTTAAACTATTTCTTTTTTATATTTTTGACACGAGTATTATTGCTAGATTCCTGTACTTTCTAGATTTTTCACTTTCTTACGCAAGCCAGAAGCTAACACAAGGATTTTCTGGCCCTTTCAAATTCCTAAAGTGCCCATCCTCCATGGAATTTCGTTTCCATCAATGCCCCCATACTGTTCGTGGATTTACGAAAAGAGAGACCATACAAATGAACTTAATTTGAAAATTTAATTTAATATACTAATTAGATTATTTGTAAGTTTTAATGTAAGGTAAAATATATTTTTAATCCAATAAACATATAAATTAAATTCCTAAATTATATCCCTAAATTAGATTTAAATATCATTTTTTCTTACAAAATTGCTTTGAAAAAAGTTAAAACTCCACTATTTTTTATGAGCAAACCTGTAAAATAAATTTAAAATATATGCAATCATCCGTCAATTATAATTATTGATTAAATCTGAGAGTCATCAACAATGGTTGAATTCGTAATGTTCGAGTTTAAGATTTGTTCTGTATTCAACCCCACACTGTTAGACATTCCTTTGTTAGGTTATACAATTATACGTATGATTCACTGAAATTGTAGATGCAATTAATATAAAATTAACAAATTTCGGATTAAAAATAAATTAACTCATCAAATAAAAAAATGTGAATTTATTTACTAAACACATGACAGAAACTCAATATAATAACAAATTTATTACATAATAATACAAATAGAATTAATTATAAATACCACCCATTTTTCTCATCTTGCATCAATAAAGCCAATGAAGTGTGGCAAAATTGTCAACGTCAAAGATACGGGTAGGGGGCCCAAAACCAAGGCAATGGCATTTCGGTGAAATCAGTCAAGGTAAGGGGTATTTTGATAAAATAAGGTACACTAGCGTGTTGACAGCAGCAGCTGGCCATGTGCTCAAGAATGCCCTGCCAGCTGGCCAATCAGGAAACCCTACGATTTTACGATGGCCTCCAGCTAAGCAGATAACGGAAAGACGTTAAAGTTTTCAGCGGTCATCGACGGAATATTCTACTGAGTTTGGAAGATTTCGTTAAAATTGACGGAGACGGAGAGGAACCGATGGTGACAGCAGATAAGTAGCCATCATCGTGTGGTGGCAGAGGCGTGGAATGATGACCAGGCGATCCTCCTCCCATTCCTGCCACGTCATCACCAATCACTGCCTTGAGCAAAAAAAATCTGGTGCAGTGTGGTGTACCACTTGATACGTGTAGCTGCCACTGAGATGATTTACTTGTCTACCCCTATTTTTAAACTTTTCTTCCTCCATGAAAAAATTATTTATATAATATTACAATTAATAAATTAAATTCTAAACTTATAAAAACACAAAAGTCAAGATTAATTCAATATTCATCTATTTTTATCCAATAATATAAAATTCACCCAAAAAAATATTTTTACTCAAAAACTTCATGTTCACTGCACGACCCCAAATTATCAGGCAATTCCATTAATTCATACCTATAGGTCCCTTCTCTATTTTTTTCCTCTTTTTTATTTAATTTTTAAATTGCTTGATTAAAAAAAATTAAATATTATACCATTAATGTTTAATTTTTAATATTGCAAAGTATATTTAGATAGGAGATTATTACTAATTACATTATTTTATAATTTATTTGTTTTTATTTTATTTTAAAAAAAATTGATTTAAATTAGGTTAAAAAATTTTAGAAACATATTTTGTAAATACATTTTCAAATGTAATTTGAGAACAAGAGACGTGGGTTTTTGCTAGAATAAAATTGAGGAGGCCACGTTGAATTTTTATTTTTTACTTTTTGATTGATTGTGAAAAATAAATTAAAATAAAATAAATAATCTTTACACATTTCAAAATTTTATTACAATATTATTAGTAGAGGCGGCCAAGCCAGCTTTGGGCCAGCCTGGTAAGGACAAGGGCCTACGATCTAGGTCCACTAGCTGAGCTGGGCCTACGCAAAAGACTTGTAATTTTACCTTGACCGGTCAAAACCGTATCTGATTCTACCCCAGGTGGAAATTGTCCTCGTCGTTGCCAAAAAGGAAAATATTAAATTTGTTTTTCAAGATATACTTGTACTAATCACCAATGGTTTAGACCCCTCGTCGTAATATAAATTTTAAGTGTGCATAGTAATTTACAAATCACATGCATTAGTTAATCTAAGAATTGACATATAGACATAGAAAACCTTGGAGTTTTGTGCATTGTAACAAAAATACTACTTTCAAGATAATTTTTGAAAAAAATAATTTTTAAAAAATTAGAAGCCATATCAAGTCGGAAATTTTATATTTGTTGATATCTTCCTCAAAAAATCGGAGGGGTGATAATGAATGGTCGAGTCTTATTTAGAGATCTATATCATAAGAGAGAGAGCAAAAATTTCAAAGAATTACTACGATAAGTAAAATAAAACTCCAATTCTTGAAAACTTTCACTCTATCTATATCGTTCAAGTATCTCCTTAATTGAAAGAGTACGGAAGAAGCTTCATTTTGTTCTTAAGGTTAGTGCAAAGAGAGTCAAAGTATTCCCCTATTTTTTTTTGCGGGATTCATTGGAGGATCTATATTTCCTCTTAATTTGCTATTAATAGATATTATTTTTCTTGTTTTCTTAGATTTTTAACTCAATCAATTAAGGGTAAAATAATAATTTTATACTTGACAACTCTCATTAGAAAGATTTCATAGAAGCTTTTTGTAGCATTTCTAAGATATCAAATAGTTGTCATGTAACACTAATAGGTAGCTCAAGCATTAATAGATACGAAAATTGTCAATTCAGAAATTTTGAATTTGAATCTTATTAATTTTTTGGGTCCACAACATATATAATTTATTTTTCATGAATGCCTTAATGCTGACGTAGATGTTTTGTCTTTGACTAGATCAAAGAGAAGATTAGTCAAAATACGCATAAACTGACCCGAACAACTATAACTGTTAAACTAAAAAAAAAATAGTTATCATGTTATTTCACACTAAACTCTGAGGGTTTTAATTGTAATTTCATATATCGAAGTAGAAAAAGACTAAATTGCCCCCATAAAGAAGATGGCATTGCTTCCAAATGCATGTGTGGTTCACTGTGACTAATTCAAAAACGCAATGAATGTCAAAACCTGGCTTAAGTCAGAAGGAACATTAATTAAACAACTTATACTGTTTGTGTTAATGATTATACTTTTTACGTGGACCCTACATGGGATTTATTACAAAGTGACAAAGTTTTTTGAGGAAAAAAGGGTTGAAAGAGGAGGGTAATTAACACCCTAATGTAACGGCCCCAACGCCAAAAGACCCGTTTTCCCTTGTAATTTTGTGGTTAATAGTCAAACATCACGAGGACTGTCGGTGAATTTTCTCCATTGATTCTTTGTCTCAACTTTCGGTTGGAAAATTTGAGGATTAAGCGGTTGATATAAAGGTCGTTGTTTTGCTGTTAGTATTAATTATGAATGTAAATTTTCTTGTCTTTTATTTTTTATGTATATATTAATAAAAAAATTGTCAATAAATTTTAAGACTTGACTAAGGTACCGCCTCTAATTTTTATTATTTTAATGGGTATTTTTATAATTTTTGTGAGATATTTTATAATAATAAAATTTATTATTTTTATGAGTCATTTATAATTTTTATGGGTATTTTTATTCCTTTTGTTGACGTTTTATTGTTATGGTACTTGTTTTTACTATTTTTTTTTCGGTACAAAAAAAATATCACTTTTGTGGGTGATTTATCATTTTTATGGTGTTTTTATCATATTTGTGGGGTATTTTTATTACTTTTTTTCAGTACCACAACAGCAATAAAAACACTCATATCAATTATAAAAATACTCACAAAAGTGATAAATATCGGTACAATACTTATCCCCCCCCCCCCCCCCCCCCCCGCCGAATACTCTAGACAACTCCTAATTTTATTTTATTTTTGACATATTACTTTGGTGCTATCATTTTTAGACATGTTTATTTTTTTTGATAATTTATCATAAATTAGTTCAAGAAGACTCCATTAATCTTGTACGTTGTTGTCATTTAACGTTTATTATTAATTACACATTTGAGTATAAATAATTTTGAAATTTTGAGACTAGTCATTTTTTTTTTTGGTTACAGAATATCTAAGTTTATATCGATTATTCTCTCAAACTCTGAGATCGCTGCAGTACGAGTACTCGTTATTTATTTTTTGACAATGACTACGGTCTATATTATACGACAACAAAAACCTATACAATCCAAAAGAAGAAAGAGGATCCTAGGAAAGAAAATTAACTTTGACTATGCATCTCAACCTATCGAGGGTGGGCCGAATGCAAAATATTACTTAAAAAGTATACAACATATCACTATACATATGTAATAAAATTTTTATTTTTTTTAGAGTGGGTCAGGGCCCTGGCCCTGACTCCGCCCTCGGCTTCATCAGCAAGCTAAACATGTTTAATTTTTGCTTTGTACATTTCTTAGTTCAATCAATGTCAAAGACAAAGAACCATCAACAAAAACATTAGGACATAGTCAACAATGCATTACTTATAATATGTTATTGATAGCTTAGCTGCACCAAACAAGAACTTATTTAGTATTCCTTAATTAATTTTCTCTGCTGTACCCTTACCTTTGGAAAAATGAAGTGGTCATAGTTTTCTTTATTGTTTGCTTGTAGTTTACTTTTGGATTTGGAAACAGGTTGATTTCTCTATTGCATGAAGCTCATAGTAAGGAGACCAAAATCATATAATTCTTTTTTGACCCCTTAGATTTATAAAACCAAAACCTGTAAGTTGTTTTTGATAGCCTCATTTGGGTACAAGTCTACAATCACCAAGTCGGTATCATACGATTCAGGCGGGTTAAGTTATGACTCAAACAAGTCAAAGTTATTGCTTAATAATATTTAAAAGTATTAAGATGGATCACAAGTTTCTTGTATCGATTTCAAAGATTTAGAATCGTTCACAATATTTTCAAGTTTGACAGAGTCATAGCTTGATCTATTTGATTCGTAACTTTTAGCAAATACAGGAAACTAATTTCCGATATAGCTGCTTTTCCTTAGCTTAATCTAGAAGAAGCACACTCAAGTACTGTGCATCACTGAAGGTAAGAGGGACCTCTTTCCATGGATTCTTATGCCTGTCAACTGTAGCAGTTGTTTCCTTGGTTGCAAAGACTATCTGCCGAGACAATCTGTTTATGTGAAAATAAGTTTATTTATCATTTCCCTCATCTAAACTTTATTATAAACGTTGGTTTTGTGGGTATGACTTTAATGACATTGTTATGTCCTTTTTTTCAATGCATGATGTATTTTTGCAATATTGCATGCAATGTGCATATAATTACGCATTCTCGTAAACGTAAATCTTTAATTTGACCAGTTTAAAAGATCAAATTATATGTAATTTGAAGGCATTAATTTTTTTTTTGGGGTAACTTTAATTGACATATGTGCAAGAAGAAAACTGAATCTACTCAAATGGAATATGAAGGGTTTCTCCTTTCGATGCATAATTGATTATTCCAATGTGTCAGGGGGGATTGTTCAATGCATGTACATTCTTACACTTGAGAATTATAACTCCTCTTCCTGAAACGAAGAGGAAAGAGGTATTCAAAGCATTCCTTACCCCAAAAGAAGGGTGCGGTTAAATGAATTCTTAAAATAAAGGTTTGAGGTTCCTGGGTTTCCCAACCAAAGTACGTTTAGAACTACATTTTTTTGGGAAGGTTCATTGTACTAAGCCCAAAGATTCATCACCATTGGGTATGCTGTCCTTTCATATTAGTATTAAACTCCTCTCTTTTATCTCATCCAGAGTAGGGGTGTATTTTCTTGTTGTATCGTGTGATTTGCATGTTGTATATTTTTGTATTGTGTCATTATTATTTATATAGTGTTTGTGTCCAGACTTACGAAGAATAAATTTATTTAGTGTGTTCTAAATATTAAATATTAGTTTAGACTATTTATTATACGTATTTAATTATCATGTCAATTTTATAATCGTACGTGTTGAATCGTATCAACGGGTCAACTCTGACACCCTAATCTTGAGAACTAGAGTTGAAAAGAAAGCATTTGTAAATTTTTATATATATAGCTATATATTTATACACGTGTACACATACATATATGTGTGTGTGCACGTGTGTATTGATTAAGCATGATAAAATTTCAACAATTGGACAATGGAGATGAGATGATAGGGTCTCAATTAGGCTATGACTGACTTTCTATTTTTTGGGCGTAAACCATCCGGTATCCGGTAGTCACAATGAACTCTGACTAATCCTATGATTGGCTTTCAAAGTAACCTTTGAATGTGCATGATTTTGCTGTCATTACAGTGAAGCTTCATTCTCATGCTTTCCTCCGAAGCTAAGTAGTCTTAATGGTCCAATATGATCTGTGCATATGATTACTTCACAAATCAATTTACAGGTTCCGAGAGCAAATCATTGATCATTTTATAGGTTTTGATCATCTGACTCAATGAACAACATACCTAATGTATTCAAGTAATTTAAAAGCAGTCATGGTGCCGGAATGTAAACAAGTCAATGAAATGATTTTGCTAAAAAACTAGGGTATAGACACTGGTATCGTATCAAAAAAGTTATGCTTCGATTAGATTTGAGTTACAATTCAATACAGTCAAAGTTATAAATCAATGAAATCCACCAATTTGAAATTGATTCTAATAAATTGCAATATATAATTTGATTAGAACATAACTTACGATACGGTTAATCTTCCATATGATGAAAATCCCTTGTCACAACACATTCCAACAACAAAGACCATGATGGATGGGATTTTCAGCATTAGTGAATTGCTTAGCAGGCTGCATTACATGTAACAAGTTTGTTTCCCAAAGATTAACATTCTCTCAAAGCCAATCCTATATTATTTTTCTCTATTTTTGGCAACTGGTTAAGCTAAAAAAGAGAAACAAAAGAAATGCAATGTTAGGGTTTTGCAAATTCCAAAGGTCTGACCTCCCATGTGAGCGACATGAAAGAGGATGAGCTTGAACTTGGAATGTCTCGGGGTTTGGAAACACAGAGTGTGTAAGAGTGTACGGATTTATTAAAATTTTAAGCACATTGCAGACCCTATAATCAAGGGCTCAGAACCCCCCATGTTCATCACATGAGAGAGAGAGAGAGAGAGAGAGAGAGAGAATGGCAATGGGGTGACGAACTTTCCTCATGGTTTTGCTGTAATTTTGTCCTCAGAAGTGTGTGTGGCCTGTGATTCTCTTTATTTATGTTTTTCAGTTCTTTTCTTGTTTTTGGTTCTTACTTTGTCTCTACTTGTCTCTGCATGGTCTCCATTCAGATGCCTCCCACGAAGGCTTTAACTTTGTGTTACAAAGTCATTGAAGAAACTGGCAGTGCAGTGACAAAAAGTTGATCACTGCAAAACTTAACATAAAGCATGGTAATTGGTAAATGCCACCGAAGCTACATACCTCTCTCTCTCTCTCTTGTTGCTATTTGTAGTGGATAAGAGAGTTTGTCATTGAACTGGGTAGGCACGTGATGGCCACATGGCAATGGAAGAGCAACCATGATATCTAGGGGGACTTTGCAGTGGGAAATCGTTTTCAAAAGGTTGTTTCTGTCTAGAAGTCATTTCCCTTTCTCAAACCGTTTCTTCTATCCTTATCCTTCTTTCAAGAACATGGTGCCCTTTGTACATCTTCTCTCTTCTTGTAAAAGTGACCACTAGCTCACCTCCATTTCATTCTCGTCATGGCACTTACCTTAAGATACAAACCTTACAAGTTTCATGTCAGCTAGCCAGCTGCAAAATTCCTACTTCACAGAGAGAGAGAGAGAATAGTATTTTCATGTGAACCTCTAAAAAAAGATTAGATGAGGAATTAGTTTTTTTTCCATCATGAGAACCACATATGCTACGGGTACTCAGATTAGATGAGGAATTAGAATCGTTGTGTCCTTTGTGATTCTTTGTTCTGCTGCGTCAATTGGTATATACTCTGATTGTAATTTCCAACAAAAATATATGAAAGGGTCAATAGGCTTACAAGTATATTCTTAATAACAAACAGTGAATAATCAATCTATCATGAAAAAAAGTCGAACAAAACTATGCAGAGGAGATCTTGCTAAATTGCTAACTAAACAAGTCTGCTAGTACCAGCAATGTTAAGTCATGTGTGCACATTAAGTTAGTCCATTTTCTTCAGTAAAATCCCTATATTAGCGTCCCACAGAAGTACAAAACCACCAATTCCATACATGGAGAAGTTGGATTAATCTAGGCATTGTCCGTAAAAGTGAAATGCCATGTGAGAGACCCAAACTAGGGTCTTAAACTTCGAATGTCTGAGAGAGTGGAAGCTCAAATTGGTAAGGGGCCGAATCACAAAAGTCTTAAGAAATATAAAACGCAATTATCATATCTGTCAAGAGTCTCATTTGAAGGGTCTTCATTTGTTTCTCTGCTTTCTTTTTCTTTTGTTGTTTCCTTTCTCATTTTTGGAAAAAGATTGGGTCACAACTGAAAAAGCAATGACATCTTTCTTTGAGCTGTTCATTCATTGTGTATATTGCATTAGAGAAGTTCTAAGTAGTTTACAAATTAAAGGAAGGAGATCGTGCACTGCCCCTTTGATAATTCAATTTTATGACTCTAATTCGAGAATTTTAATACAGTGAATTGTTAGGACTAGGAATTCATTATCAAACCTTGGAGGGTCAAAGCATAACTTTGGTGTTTCAATGTGTATGACATAAGTGGCATGCATATAAATATGACATAAGGTGGTAAGTTTGCTCATATGGAACATTGTTACGATTCCACATGGGCTTAATTATGATCTCTTGGGCAATTTTTTCTTATAAGTCGATTTTTAAGGATAAATTTCTATTAGAAGATAATAAAAATTAGTTTAAAAGTCGATACCACGTCACGAGTTTAGTCATGTCAATGGCCAATTTATAGACTGGATTAAAATATTTTGGTCCAAGTTATGAGCATAGAGTTAATTGCATATTAATAAGTCAGTGAAGTTGTTAAAGGAAAAGGGTTATCGTTAAATCGTAGATGACAACTATAGCAGTGTGGTTAAATGTTTTATAATATTCTCACATTGTTTAGGCATAGGTTTAGATGTTTCATATGTATTTTTGTTCATATTTGTCTTGCAAGCTAATTTTCAATGATATTTTATCCATGTGTTCTGTTTATAACACACATTGGATTCCCCCTTTCCCTCACCCACTGTACACCACACCACGAGAGAGAGAAAGAGAATGAGAGCCGTCTCCCTCATGGCTGGGCTGGGAATATTTTGTCCTTAGTTGTTGATGTTGAGTCACTTTAGTCATTCAATCAGTTTTCTTTTGTATATGTCTGAATGTCTCTCTTGTTTCTTTGTTCTTGTTTGTGTACATGACGATACCCTCCTCAAAAAGTTTTGTTAGATTCGACTCTTAAATTCGGGTCAGTCCATATATATTCTATGTATGTTTATATAAATATAAGCATATGCTGTAGAAGGTGACAGATTCAGATCAGAGCAGTGCTGTGTTATTATTCAAACAGCGTCAGTTCACTCTCTCCTCACCTGTGGTTAGCTAAGCTAAACCCCTCCCTCTCTATCGAGAAACTGCAAGGACACGTGATGCCCATTTTATAATGGAAGAGAAGCCATCATTTTGGAGACTCTAGTTGATTGTGGGGACTCTCTCTCTCTCTCTCTCTCTCTCGCACACACACACACTGTCTCTTACTGAATAATTCATACATAAACTAATTCATATAACAAAAGTCTACAAGCCTGACCATCCTACCACACCTTGTGTGATGATCCAGCAATTTAATATCGTTTGGTGAAAGTGGATGGGTGTAGAGTGGTATATAAACATCGAACTTAATTTGAACTTTCATTGAACTATGTTGTTGAAAGTCATGTAAACTTGGTCTAAAACAGAAACAAAGGTACGAGACGTTAGCCCTCGGAGTAAAGGTGGTCATGAATTCATTGATTTTAGTATTTGTTACTGGTGTTTGGGGGAGATAAACTAAGTAAATATGAAAATCTAGGCATTATTTACGCAAAATGACTGTTCTGAGGTTTGAATCCTAACATCAAAATATATTAACCGATTTTTAACCACACAAACCATTGTGCAGAGAGTGGATCAAAGATGAAAACTAGGGGTGCAAGTTGAACGGGTTAAAAGATCAACATTAGGTATAAAATTTTTAAATCTAATCTTAATCTTAACCCTTCCTCAATTCCTAGTATTGCCTAAGTTAATTTCAGGTAAACTTGGATTAAAATTAGGTTACCCAATTCGGGCTCAATTCAAGTTGACAATTCAAGTTCAACAAACAATAATCTTAAATTAGGTGTGAGTCTTTGCATAATGTTGGACTATTATATAGGTCTATATGACTCATTAAGATGAAACACATCAAAATAACTTATTAAGGGTATAAGGGTGAACTTTCTTTATATAGGATAGGAAAGAGGGGAGAAGTCATTTGAATTGTCTATCTAATGTGGAATGATAAATCGTTGTCTTTCTTTTTCTTTTTTACTTATCGCATATCAGTTGTGTAACTTCTTTCACCATCTATTGTTCTTATAAATCATGTTTCACCCCCCTTTAAATAATAATAATTACAAAATATATATTTATATTGTTATATAAATATAATACATAAATTCGGGTTGGGTTCAGATTAAACCCGTTAACCCAAACTCTTAACTCGAACTTTGCCCGAATTCAATTCAGATTAAAACTTTTTAACCCTAATCCCAACTCTAAAAACCTTGATCCGAAAAATATTATTTGAGTTGGATTCAAGTTAAATTCAAGCTAACCCACTCAAATTACACCCCTAACAAAAACTATTGAGGAAAAACCCATTAACTTTAGCTTGAATGGGTTGAGGGCTCCATGTAGTGAGTAAAAAGGGGTCCAAAATTCAGGCCTAAGGATCTAGGCTGGAGTTTGGTCTATGGGCCCTTAACTTGATACCCTTTAAGTAGTTCCATCTATCATTGCTACTGCTTACCTTGACCAGCAAGTGCCAAGCCTTACTCCACTAAGGTAGGAATCATTACTTGATAATTCACTTCAATCCTTACTCCACTAAGGTAGGAATCATTATTTGATATTTCACTTCAAACTTAACTTCAACTACACAACATACTCTATGCTATGGTAGATTTGATTACAACCGGTATGCCATATGAAGTTGCTACTTGGTTTTATCCAGTCCACTTTACAATTTTCTTCTTACAATGGAGGAGGCCCAAGACCACCCCCCCCCCCCCCCCAAAAAAAAGCCAGAGGCATCGAGTTCATGGTCACGAGTTATTAACCAACATAATCGGACCGAATTACTCGGATTCAATTTGTTTTAGCTCGGTTTAGACTAACAATTTTTTAGGCTCGTTAGAAAAAACAAACTGTACAAGCTCAATTCGTTTATATGTAAATATTCGAGTTTAGTTCATTTTAGATTCGATTCAGGTTTGACTCGTTTAAAAAATGAGTTAAACTTAAATAATATTTTAGATTCTTTTAAAAAAACCCGTTCAACAGACTTAGCACCATTATCAACCCTACCAATATGCAATACCTTCATTCCTAAAACCCACCACCACCATCCCTATCATCATTCACTCACACACTCACTTCTACCCCCCCCCCCCCCCCCCAACACACACACAAAAAAAAAACCCACACAGACACTCAAAATTCAAAATTCAAAATCACAGGTATAAAAGCTCCAAGAGAAGCAACAAACTCTGTAAGCTGCCTCAAGTAGCAGAAGGGAAGCCTTAGTCCAGTAAAAGAACATAACAAGAATTTCAGCCCATCTGTCAGATATAATACTAACCATTGATGCTACAGGAACACTTGCTGCATATGCTTCATGAACTATTGATAATTCCTAATTGATGAATATAATTAATATATCATGCAGTAATTATACTCCACCATTTGAAATTGAGGAGAAAAAAATTGACTAATTAAGAGAAGTGAAAAGTATCGACATTCAGTTTGTTACAGGGAGTGAAAGTAGAAATTGGGGATCATTCCCCCAGCAAGTAACTATTTCAATAACTTCTATAACTCTTGAAGGTGAGAAAATGCAAATTCTTTCCGCAAAAATTCGTTTGTTAGATATAATCAATTGAAAAAATATACTACAACAAAGAAGAGATAAACTGAGAGAAAATAGTGGTCAAAACGAAACATATCCAGCAGCAGCAAGACCACAGGAAGGAAAAAGACATTCTTCAAATCATCGTGCTAATCGTCAGATTCTAGAGTTGGACTCTTTGAGCAGCTTTCTTTTTCATGAAGCTCCAATAACTTCTTTTCAGGATTACAGAGCCCTGCAAAATGAGAGTATTTTTAGTATATCATGTTTTTGCATTACTAAACTTCAGCCAGGTAGTTGATCAAAAAAAATAAAATAACTTCAGCCAGGTGCATTGTCGACAAAAATTAAGAAGATTATCATGGAACAAACTTTTTCGCAAATCCTGACTGGTGCAAGTGTGGCTATATGTCATACCAGGATTTTCCCTGGCACTCTAGTGATCATATCTTGGGAGATACAAGAAGCAGAATAGTACACTGAACAAACCAGTATATAACAGTCTGCATCTCAAAGAGGTGATGTTATTCACTTAATGTTCCACATAGCATTTGAAGTACATAAACCACTGTGGTTCTGCAGCTTTCAGATATGATCCTGTATATAACAACATCCATAGAACATGACAAACACCACTCCTCTAAACTCAACAATCCTTTTCGTGAGCTAATTCCAATTATTTGGATGGCTAACATTTGTTCATCTTACAGGCTATTGGCAACATATTGAAACAGTATCACTACTGATTTTCCCATTGCTAAACATACATTTATGTTATGTGTTCTACACATCAAACAGTTAATTTCAAGAGAGCACATATAGGTCCTGAAAAATTACTCTCTTTTATTGTCTAGCTAGGTGGGATATAATTGCACTTCCACAACTAGAGCAAGTTTCTGAGAGAACCTGGAACTACTAGAAGAGACACTAACCAGAGCACTTCGGAATATCCCACACAGCAATAGAAGATGGAGTACATTCGGGTTCACATAGTAGCCGATTGTCCTCATGGTTGACATTCATTGCAAGCATCCATGAACCAATTGTGACATCCTCATTGCTGAACATGCGGAAACTGCAAATTTAAATAAAACTAGAACACATTAAATGAAAGGTATGGAGTCCAGATGGAGAATCGGAAGACAATGTAAATAGTATCTTTATTGAGATGATGTTACACACGTAGCTGTCACAAAAGGTAAAAGAAAGAAGGGAATTTTCTTGACATGCATTTGTAAGGATTAATATCACACACAGACACAGGCACTTTGTAGTATTTCTAAACATCGCTTCCCCCCACCCCAAAAACACACACCAAAAAAGAAGGCAAAAAAAAACTATCTGCAGGAAGGACTGGACCAAAACGTGTTATGCAAGAAGCAAGCTGGAATTGAAAACAATAAGAGATGGAAAACAAAATTCTCTCATGTTGAGGAGATGCAAGCCATTAGGAAAGGCTGCTGTGAGTCCATTAGGGATTCAGATGCTGATGGTTCTGATCACGGCATTTGTGAGAACAGACTCAAGCCATATGAAAACTTATAGGTTGAGACCAGGAATTGCAAGTTTCGAGCAACGTATATTCGTTATTTAGGCCAACAAAAAACACCAACATAGATCAATCCCAGAAATAGTCTTGCAGAGAATGCCGTTGGGAAAGCAATCTTACCTGTTGTTTCTTAAAGCAACCAAGCTTGCAACGACATCCGCAGAAAGAGCATAAATTGGACCATAAGCATGTAGAAAGTACTCCTTCCCAAGTAAAGAGGATTGTGGCTCGTACCTGCAAGAATTGAACTGATCTAAACAACTTCTAATGATAACAAAAAAATAAAGACACTAATACTAATTATAAATAAAGCAGGAATTGGTTGTTGATCATCACTAGCACCACCAACTTGCCAATAATGTGTTGCTCAGAGGCTATGCTCACTTAATTGGCGGAGAAAAAGCTACATACAGGCCTTCATAAAGGTATATTGTGTTACCTCCCTCAAGGTTTTCATAATTGAAACATACTAGTGTTTTCATAAATCAATTTTGAATTAGCTCCCTCCAGATATTACATTAAAGACCATAATGTCGCTTTCTTCGACTCCATGTGTCGACTAAACTCTTTGGCCCACAAGGTTCTCTGACTTCCAAAAGTACAATGAACAAGGTAAACATTTCTTACAAAAACTAGTGGCATGTTTCCTGTGCATTTTTTTTTCAAATAAAAGAATAGAGAATAAGAAACCTTCTCAGGGGATTCTGTCGAGTGCATAATTTACTGGTAGTCATTCAGGGAAACTTAGCTAGGGTAAGGTATGTACCATTTTTACCTGGCATATGGATCATCTTGGTACATGAAATGGGGATTGGAAACAAACATGAACAACACATAGACAAGCATAATAGGACTAACCATTTGAGATGTGGGTCAGTGAATACTGGACCCTTTTTCATGCATCCAAGGTATGTTTGAGAGTGAGAGCGCTCTTTAGCCAAAAGCAGTGAAAGGCGATCTGGCGAAACGAAACATGATAGTAATGTGACTGCATAGAACATCTCAAGAACAAAGCACATGAAAAATTCTGAGCATATATAAGCTTCATAAAACTAGTTACCTGGCCTCAGATATATGTCGTCATCTGCTTTAACATAGAATTCGGAGTTGAAAAGTGCATAGGCAGCTTTGAAGAAAGCTAAACTGTAATAGAGACAAAAGTTAGTGTGAATAGCAGTCTATTGGTGTTGATGACTTGTACATAAATATTGTGAGCACTAACGTTTTGTATGGTAGCTTACTATACTCCTCCTCAATATCTAATAGGATGAAGTCATCATATTCAGCTACCTCCTTTCTGACCTCTGCCATCTTCGATTTGTCACTGGTTCTACCAATCACAAATCTGATGACCAAGCCAGTGGCTTCTTCCAACCTGTGATTCCATTCCAGAAGAGTGGTTAGCAAAAACGCGCTCGATAAAGAAGTTACAAAATAGCTGACAATCTACTAAACATGTGTGTAGTCATGTATTCAGAGGTGTAGAATAGTTGCAAAGTCCTCGGAGAGTATTGTTCATACAACAAAATATACAGACTTAGTTTAAACCACTGTAATTAGTCCACTCTGGCTCCATATGAAAAATGAAAATCCTTCAACAATTACTAAAACAAACTCCAGTGTCAGTTGTCAAACACTTGTAAGGATAATTTTCTAGTCCTTGCTTCCACTTTCGTTTTCCTTCCCTCCAGAACCGGAAAAGAGGTTCCTCACTTTAATTCCGCGTAGGTAACAACTTTTCTTATCATCAGCAGTGTGCGTAGTTATCCCCGAAACAATCTAATTGTTGGATCCATAACAATCCTTCACCCCCGTATTTCTGAAGCCATTGGCATCTTGTCTCTGGATCTTTGGAATCTCTTCTTCCCATTCTCTTTATCCAATCCCCAACCGCAGGTGCTAGCTAAAGTGAAACCTGATAATGCGTGCCATCACAAACTTCCTCAAAGTAGATTAATAGGTGGGGCAATTTTAGCACCACCAGATGTAAGGCATGCATAGGAAAGATGGGATCGCCTTAAAGGGATAGACTATGATCAGATTGTGTGGTTATTCAGCTGTTTTGGGTCACTTATTTGGCCTTCCATCTGTATATATCTTCTATTTAGTGTTTTATTATGTTGGTCACTCATGGAAGTTCTAATTGGACAATTGGAGGCATATTTCAATCATTAGACTTTAATATTTAGTTCATACGCATATCACAGGACATCTATAGGTTGGTAGTGCCTTTTGTTTCTGCTCAACAGCTTACTTCAATTAGATCTAAATGATGGGGTAGATCAAATCATTGCTACATAAAACCTGATGGCTATAAATTCTTGCAAGTTGTATTCAACAGTGGCAATTGAGTTGTTTGAATTTAAGTTAAAGACTTCTTCTTGATCTAGATCTCTGGTTCTCCTTTGTATTGAACTAATTTTCTCATATCATAAGCACAGTGCATCACCGCAGTCTATAATCCAAAGATCACTTATGTAAGATTGCTTAGAAAAACCAATTCTCTTGTCACAAGTCAAATATTTGAACTCATAACATTCGCTCTCAAATGGAGACTTCAAAATCATCATCTACTCACATTGAACCAAAGATATTACAAATGCACAAACTTGAGTTCCATTGCCGTTCAATAGGTCAGAAGTTATACAACTCAAACTATCACATGAAACCAACAATTGAAAATTCATTGTCAACGAGCCACTCGACCTTTTTATTTATATCATCAAAGCCAACATTTTCAGACTGGTTGTGCTACACAATTTCCTAGCCACACAGATCATAATGGAAGCAAAAAGCAAGGAACCTTGTGTTTCATCACAGATCACTAATGATCCAAACCCAAAAATATACGTATTAAAAACTACATACACATATAAGAAATAGGCGAAAAAAACTATACCGTTGAAGCCCTTGTCGATCTGATGGCATCCAAGTCTGGCGCAACGATCGCCGCCTATAAACCGATCCAAACCCAGTGAAAATCCCAACAAAGCCCATCACCTTATACCTCTTCTGATCCCCATCCGAAACGCCACCGTTTTGATTTCCTCCTACACCAGCACCAGCACTACTTTTCTCCCAAACCACCGACACCGATCTGGGTTTATCGTATCTACATTTATACCCGGAAAGACTATGTCTAGAAATTGCGACGAACCCAAATACGAAGCCGGAGAGTCCGATCAGGAAACAGACAATCAGGACCGTGGATCTGTGACTGTACGACGAAGGGCGGGCGTAGAAGAATTTAGGAGAAGAAGGCATGGCGAGATAGGATTGTTTTGGGCATCAAAAACCCTAGAAAATGCAATCTAGGGTTTTCTAGGACTCGTGATTAAGGTTTGAATGAAAGGGTCTGAGTGTGGCTATAGGACAATTCAAGCTTCTGTGGATATCATTCATAACAAATAGTGAACTCCCACACACACACACAGAAAGAAAGAAGCGACCAACTTTCAGAAAGAGATGTGACTCAGAGAACTGCGAAGCGATCAACTTTCAGAGAGATATCAAGCAGGTACGCAGAGAGAGAGAGAGAGAGAGAGAGGAGTTTCATAGTAGTTTCAGTTGAGCTTTCACTTTTGGTCGTTAACAGCAAAAATTCGGGCACGGCTGTTCTGCTGTTCCTGGATAACAGCAAATGGTGCTGTTAGCCCAAACGACGCCGCATCAACACAAGACAAAACGGGCGGTAAAGAAAATTTTTCACACGATTTAGCGTTGAGTTTTCTTATGGGTTAAAGAGATTTTAATGTTAAACTTTTGATTCACGAGATCCGTGATTCAAATATGTTTTAGACATGTTAGTTTGATATATTTGATATGATTAATTAAATAAATTAAAATTAATTATATTCATAAAATGAGATGATGAAATACATAGTACTCATTAATCCTACCATAGGGTAAGGATAAGGGTAAAGGACGGCTCTAAATACGTAAAAATAAAAAAAAAAGGGGGGGCTACGTACCAGCATCCTACCATAGGGTAAGAATAAGGTTAAAGGACGGCTCTAAATACGTAAAAATAAAAAAAAAGGGGGCTACGTACCAGCTTTGTGATAGAAGCTTACATCAACTCCAAAGAGTATTTCAAATAATAATAAAGACAAATTTTAAATTCAAATGTTATGAATTCGAATTTAAACAATTGTTTGAAACTAAATCATGAAAAAATTATTTTTCATAAATACTCAAATTTCGACGTGAACGATATTTCTCGTAAATATTCAAGTCTCGACATGAATAAAATATGTGCATAAACTAATCCGTACTGACCATTGAATAAAATAAAAAATTCATAACTTTTAAGAGTGGTGTAGAACCACGTAGCTTGCTCAGCTTCAACGACTGCAATTTATATACTTGCCGGCGCAAGGCCCCACCCAAGCCATTCTGTTTACTTCCACGACCTCGTTAATTTTCACTTACCTTTTCTAGCCACAAAGTCTACTGAGAAATCATTACTTCAAAGCAAAAACCAAAATTCATTTTTTCTTAATGGATTTTTTTTTTTATTTTTCATTCTCTTGTACTCTTTCATCATACAAATTCAATGATTCTACATGACAAAGAACTTCAACTTGGTTTCCCACAGACTCTGAAGCTGGTTCTTTAAAGGACAGTTCTGAAAAATGTCCAAGCAAATTTTCATCCTGGTCTCCATCTACCTGCAAATTCTTGCACTCAGCAGGTCTAAACTCCATTTCCACATCAACTTCATGATCACAGGATGTATCGTCTAATTGTTGCATTGAATCGGGACCAACTTTGGAGAAAAACCCGACTTCTCCTCGTTCATTTGCTCCTGCAAGTCCAAGAATTTTTGCTTGAGTGCCAATAGAACATAGGTCCATAAAGAATGAGGAAGA
This sequence comes from Ilex paraguariensis, assembly GCA_963454935.2. Taxonomy (NCBI): domain Eukaryota; kingdom Viridiplantae; phylum Streptophyta; class Magnoliopsida; order Aquifoliales; family Aquifoliaceae; genus Ilex; species Ilex paraguariensis. Next base: position 137,708 of record CAUOFW020002169.1, on the reverse strand, counting down.
AAGGCTCACCAGTTTGTTGAACTGCTGGTTGATTCTCACACAAACACTTCTTCAACCATATTGTTCCAGGAAATACCATCAGGTTGATGTTACTAAGGCTCTGTCTCTCATCATCTTCCAATGGCTGGAAGCCAAATCCAACAGTCCATGTATCCACAACATTGGGAATGGCAGATATCACGAGTTTCTCAATCTTCAAAAATTTTAGCATCTAGAACCACAATGGAATGAATATTAACTATACAAATTGACAATTCATAAATACCATTTAAAAATAAATTAGATAAAAAAAACTTGAAATCAAGCATATGAGATAAATTTGAAAATTTGAGTGCATGATTTGTTGATATAGACAATATACAAGGTACAACAAAGGAGCAGGTCACGTAAAGAAAATTTAAATTTCTTTGTCATGAGCAGATAACAATGTAGTTATTCAATTGAATAAGTTACCTCCTCAATAGAATTCAATAAGCGCCGACACATTCCCTGGCGACGATATTTACTGCATGTAGCAATAAGGGGCATCTCTGCAATTGTTACCCCATGAATCCTGCATGAAAACAATTCATTGTGTTAAAACCATATGGAAGAATGCATTATTCAGAGGAGGAAAGTTAGCAAAGATCAGATAGCACATAGAAACTACCAATAATAGAACGAAAAAAAATGGCAAATCATTACTGGAAACCTCTAGAGACTGTTCAAATGTTTGTGTGTGTGTGTGTGTGAAAGAGAGAGACAGAGAGAGAGAGCTGGTATTTGATGCTATAACTCAAGACATGATTTAAACAGATCAAAATGGCAAAGACAGAATTAAGGCACTAGAGTTCCATCAACGGAAAGGAGGTACTGAATAGGTGAAGAGCACCACCCCTAATAGTCTGGAAATTTCAAAGCATGCCTCTTCACTTTCGAGGACATATGGTGCTGAACTGATCTATAAATATGCTGCCTAGCAGCATTCAGGTCACCCAAAAGAAAAAATGTAAGGAATTAAACATTATCAACCTTCCATGAGTTCCGAATTTTGTACACTAATTTGGACAGATGTTTGAATTCGTCCATCACAGAGCAAATGAATGTTAATAGCATAGGCTAGCTCCACCAAAACCCATCTCAAGATGGAACCAGTAACCATGGCCAAAAATGGTGATATGCTGATGGTACATTTGGCATTGTCAGAAAAAATATGGGCAGAAGTGTAAATAGAAATTGGGAAACAGATATGGGAGGATTAATTGTGCAGATCACTCCGCTGACGACAGCCATAATGGTGGAAATAGGTGGTAGAAAAGTTCTGTTGCCAACAATGGTTCTGGCAATGAACTTTTTGTTCGATATGATTTTCGTTCACAAATAGAAAATTTGATGGCTAGTGTCACATTAATGGTTGAATTTCTAGCATGCCTTTAATTTGAATAATTGTGAAATTTTTTGTAGAATATACGTGTAGTGTTGTTAGTGTACTGGAAATGGAGGAGAGAACGTTCAAGGGGAAGGCTGAGAGCATAATCACTTGCTGGTTTATTGGGAAGAAGAATGTAGAGGTCCTGCTAACCAATTGTGGATGTGTTCTCTTACCTATCCATTTATGTGAAAGATCATTTTCTTGCTTACCATCTAGATTTGTGAACTAACACCCACTCCCAAACTGTAGTCGGTGTTGGTTTATCTACCTATAGTCCAATGTAAACAATTCAATCTAGTAAAGACTAGACATGGCCACAAAGACTATATATGTTAGCACATACACATGCACAACGATACCCTTGCCTGGACTTGATATATATATATATATATAGAGAGAGAGAGAGAGAGGTTAATGGGGTCAAAACCCCTCACACGGAGGACTAAATATAAAAAAACAAACGCAGAAGGTTTAGGAAAAACTGCAGATCACATCTTGGAAAAAAAAACCATAGCAGTAACTTTGAAACATGGAACGATACGACAACCATGAGAAAGAAATAAGGTCACCATTGGATCTCAGAAAGAAGACAGAAAAAATAGATATCACAAGAAAAGTACCTGATTGATGCTACTGACATTAAGACATCATCTTTCTCCAAGACCACGGTGTAGAATCCATGATAATTTAGACGAGCAAACTGTGATCTGAAGAGGACCAAGAAGGATAGGTCAACAGTAATGTGTCACTACAATGGCATAACAATAAAGTAATGTAAAAGAAGGTTTAGGGAAAGAGATACAGAAAAAGGATTAAACTAAACAGGCTATCAATACATTCAGAATGGCAACAACAATTGAGATCTAAAAGAGCAGGACAGACGGTTCCAAGGATCAATCATTTCCTTAGCCCATGCCATTATGACGATGATTATATTACATTAGTTTGAGTACAGCCCATTGATCCTAAATTGTAGGTGTACTATAAAGTGTACTTCAAATAAAGAACCAACAGAACTACGAAAATTTCAATGATGAAGATAGTAAACCTACGAATCCTACAGAAATCCTCCCACATGGAGATATAAAGAGCTATTTGTAGTCAAAGTTCCTTTATTACAGCTTCACCCCAAGCATTGTATGCTTGCTTTCTGCAAATGCTTTTTTGTAGAGAATATAATGATTTTGTTCCATTGTTATCGTATTTCTGACAAGTGTAAGATCAACAAATATCCAATTATCGCACTGATACCTAAAAAACCATCAACTTGTTCACTAATTAGATGGAAAACACAAAGATTTCAGGAGTTTCATCAAAGTGGAAAAAAAACACACACACAACTGGAAAAGTCAAAGTATGAACCCAAAACTGAAACTAAAAAGTTCCACCTCAATTACTTACATTCCCACCATAATCCTCTCATATCAATTCCCCGTAGGTTTGATATTGAAAGCGATGCAATTGTATATGCTTGTTGTCTTTTCAATGGTGAGTTATTTTACTTCTTGTAAACTTGTTCATGGAAGTGCATCAGCTTATGAAGATGTAATCTCGTCATTTGATATTTATGAACAAAATTCATAGGCATCCTTCATTTGTTTTAAAATTTCAGCAGTCTCTATTTATAAATGCCAAACGTTGAGCTAAATTTAGAATAAACATGCATAGATTCTGAGACCAAATTCTAAATCAGGTCACTGTGCACTGGAAGAAAGTATTCACCTTAGGGAAAATGCTTTGTTCAATGGAAATAATATTAAGAAACATTCTCTATAAAGCACCACGAGAAATGGAGGAATCCATCGAACAATGCCAACATGGATCAGAATTATTCGCATAAACACAAGACCGATACACACACACACACAGAGTTAAGGCAGCTAAGGAAAAAAAAAATTGGAAAACAAAAGACTCAAACAGAGAAAGTACTCACCCCCAGTTGTATAATACATGGGGAATCATGTCTATGCCTGTTCTGGGATCCACCATGGGAAGAAAGCAGTCCTCCATAATTGTAAGAGCAACAGCTAATTTTGAGTTGCATTCTGCTTTCAAAGCAACAAAACGCTGTCCAGAATGAACTTTTTGGTCACCATGAATGCACCTCAGAACAGTCCAAGAAAACCCATCACAAATCATATTCATGAACCCAATGCGAGAATGGAGGCCAGAGTAAACCTGCATACACCAGTAAAACAAGTCCTTTGGCAAACCATAAAGAAAGAAGACCAATATTCAAATGAAAAGGAAGCATAGTTAGTATCCTTTAGACAACTGGACACTTGGTACAGCGCCACAGAAATCTACTGGTGACAAGTTTTTCTTCCTTTCTCTCACATACAGTTACGTGTTAGATGCTAGTCAGACAGCAAAAAAGATACCACGCATCAGAGCAATATGTTGCAGGAGACTCCACATAAATTCTACTTAGCAGTAGTAACTTCATTTAGCAGTTAGCAGCCAGCCAACGCGGCAATCTGACCCACAACCATGTTGGTTCTAACAAATTTTGATGCAGTTATAGCTAAGAGTCTAATTCGAATTCTACATCTTGTCGGAGAACTATGCCAAGATCTTCACATCTACTTCATATTAGTCCAATTTCCGATCTGTCCATGTGAGAAGGAATGGTCTCCTACTCTCGCAACCGCATTTTCTCTACACTTATAGGGTGCAGTAAGACGAGGCTAGCAGTTCTTAGCATCCCAAAAGACAAAAGTTGTATGCGTATAAGACAAACTGAACACAAAAAACAGCCACTCCCACTGATTTTTCTCATGACACAGAATGACATGTCCAACTGATATTGCCATGATAGTTTGAGGAAGACATGAGCATGATTAATTAGGAATCATCTAAGGGCAAACAACTGAAAGACTACATACTGCTCCAAAAGCTTAACTGTTAACGAAGGGGCCAAAACAATATATGTCAAGCTCTCAGGAATATTAAATCGATTATAGCACAGCCTCAAAACTGTTGAGACCATGACAACAAAAAAAGTGTACATGTATCTACTGGTGGACCTCATCCATAAAATTGATTCTACACTTCTCCTTTCTAGGAGTTTCAAATTCACTCAATTGAGTAAACAACAATGCCTCACAACACCAAATGGCTTAGTCTAACGTCTCCTTAAAACTGCACAGTTTTCCAAAGACTGCCCTGGGGACTTCAGGATAGTTGGCAAGACACAAATATACCTAGGATGGAAAGAAAATGGGATAAATCATCCTGCAGTCCATGTTTACATTTGAGACCTACACATCAAGTTTTTTCTATTAATAATCTCCGAAGTTGTTAAAAAATAAAGTCATAGTTTACCTCCTGGCAGCTTTCACCACAAAACCGGTTATCAGAAGCCACTCTGTTCAAAACCCTACTTTGCAGGCAGTCCTCATGATCTGTGTACAGGCATCGCAACAATCAGGAGACAGAATTTTATTCTCGGAAAAGCATCATAAGCACATATACTGTAAGAGTTCAAAATACACTTAAACGCCCTTTGTTCCCAGGACTTTAATGAACAGAAAATGAGAGAAACAGTGGACAATGGAGGCTGTCAGTAAGAGGTTCTTTTCTTTATTGCAAAGCGAAATGTCAAAACAAGGGAAAGGAAAGAAAAAGGAAAGAAACCTCAATTTATTGGTAAACAGTAAACTCACAATGTGTACTGTTATTACCAATTCGAAAGCGAATTGGTGACATGCAGTAAGCAAAAACATATTCAGGGTAACGAAAAAACATTATTGTACTTCTATGTTCTGGAACACAAGTAGAAAGGATAACATTGTGATCCTTGAATAATGCACATACATTCTGAGGGAAATAGATATTTTAATTAGCATTTTGCAGACAAACAAGGGCCCACAAAGACAATCACCAGCCATCAAGACATTTAATCCAAGATGAGAATCAACAATGAGTTGAGCAGAAAATATTACATTTGTGCTCGCACTGCCAACATTTTAATGCACCAGGGCTTTCCTCACTATCATTTACTACAGCCCCACAAATCCAGCAAGAACAGTGCGCACAATACCAACTGCCTTCAGGTAGTTCCTGAAAAAAAAAAAAAAAGAAAACCAACTTAGTTCAATTAATCAGCACAGCAAAAAAAGAAATAATCAGCACAACCACCACAGCAAAACGAATTCCAAACACAGAAGATTGGTTGAAAGCATCAATTGCATGTCTCGGTTCATGCAGTTAAAATCCACTAGAATCTTTTAATGGACAAACACATTAAATATGCCGGAAAAAAAAATTTCCTCAGAAAAGTAAACAGTAACCAGTAGATTCTGTTGGTTCAAATAGAAGGTAAATCTTGTTCTTCTTTAGAAATGAACAATATAGAATTTCTTTAGAACTTATTAATACAAAGAGTTGCTGGTGTTATAATTTTCCTATCATGTACACATAACACCCAGTTGAATAGCATACATCTTTGTAAAAACATAGAATACATTTACTTCAAGGATAATGAGAAAACTCTCATCAATGCTCAAAAGAATGGGAAGGAAGACTAATGCTATGCTTCCCAAATATGTGTACCAAATCTTCCATATCAAATGAGGTGTCGCAATCTTGACCATTAAATACTTATGGGACCCAATTAACTTATGGTGAACAATGTGCCACCTCATTTGGTAAGGATAATGTGGTACAAAACTTGGTAAGCCAAGCATTGCTCAAGAAAGAAATATCCAACGAATCTGAAGCATTAAACAAGTTACACTGTGAAAAGAAATTAACATGCTTGTTTCAAATATCAGTGGGCAATAACTATTAAATCCATACTTCCACCAGCTAAGAATCGGATTGGACATCACACTTCTTGCAAGAGGAACCAGGGTTCTTAGTTTAGTTGGTTTGCACTTGTATGGCATAACTAACTATTTTCTATATTCCCATTTCTTAACAATGCCAAATTTGTTAAAACTTTCCAAATTTTCCTAAGTGCAACAGATTTTCAACACTCCACACCACAATTTTCTAACAGTCTCTTGCTGCCCTTGCATTGCCCTATCCTTCCAGTACGGGATTCACAATTTCTTATATACAAACCACAAGTTAACATCTCTCATAAGGTAGTAGACCTTGTGTTCATGCCAACAGTTTCTAAGATAATAACTCCTGGCCTCACTGAGCTTTAACAGGCTTTTGAGTATATGATATGGAGTTGCTAGGGGTGGATGCATAGGACCCTGGATGAACACATAGGTGATGGAAGCTGCCTCAGAACACCTGCATAACCCTTAGCTAAAAGGCACTGTGTAAACAGTTGCACAAATTTTCACGCACCCACCTGGACCACTGGAGTGCCTGGCATCCACCTATGAGTAACTAATTATTTTTGGCGGTTGTCAAACAACCGCAAGTAGAGTATGCGACAGCATATGGCAAATAAGAAACTACATAGGAATCAAATAAAAGATACAAATGAAGTATTTGCATAACAAAGGTAATAATTTTTAGCACATTAAGTGGCCATAATAGCTAGAAAGATGTAAGAAAATAATGAAACAAACTTGCATAAAAACAAAAAAAAAGAAAGGGACTAAAAAGGGAAAATGGCATAAGATCAATAAAGGAAGAAAAAGAAAACCTGTGAGTTCAAGCATGCCTGGTGAAAAGTAGATGGACAGTTATCACAGCATATCAACTCACCCCCATCACCACACAGGCCACAACTATCATCATTTTGATCTGTCTCATCACCTTGTACAGTTTGAGTGACACTTTTCCTGGCCTTGTATTCAGCTGACCAAGCCTCAAGCTGGCACAAGGTGAAGGGCTTACCCGACTCTAAGAAAAGATTCAAACAGGAATGATTTAGCCTGAAACCAGAATGAATCTTGAATTCAGAAACCGAAAACACCTCACCACAACACCTACATAAAATCCCATCCCAAGTAATTAAGCCATCCTTAACCACAGCGTCATCCTTTGGATTCCGGAACTGAATCACTTCGTTGAGAGAAACAACCCCAGAATGAATCAACCAAGACAATACTGTCCGTGCAGTGAAAGCCGACCACTTCCCATCCATGAAATGTTTTCCACCCTTAATCAGGTTCCGTGGAAGTAATCTGCAACTGCCCTTTTGGCTCTTGTGCTTTCTGAGAGATTTTGATTTGCAGGACATTCGTTTCTGACTAGACTGCTTAGTAGTGGATCTGAAGTTTTTAGGTTTTATGACAGCTGAAATCAACAGATCATCATCATTAAGAGTGCATGTCATTACTCTCTTTGGTCTGTTTTCATCATGGGTTTCAAGTTTTGTTGACTTTACATTATGCCGCCAAGTTTGAGAATCCAGAGACAGGCTCTTTAGACACACAGGGGCTTCATCAATACTATTCTCAAAGATGGGCTCCTTCAGATGCTTCCTGGCATAAGTAACCTGAACCAACTTCTTAGAACTATTAGAACATTGAAACTTCTTAGTTTTAAACTGTTTTTTGTCATTCCAGCACTGAACTGAGCCAAGAGGTGACTTTTTCCTACTTTTATCATTTCTTAAATAAGCTACTAAACACTCCTGGACACTTCTTGAATCTAAATTTCCACTAGTAATATCTACATCAACCCCTCCACCCTTACAAGATGCAGACACACCAATCCTGTCATGTTTATATGATGTGGGAAGTTTAATTTCATTTATCTTCTTTGATTTCGTCTGTGCACTCTTTTTCAAGATAACAGCCTCTACAAAAGATGCATCATTCTTCTTGAAATTTACAGCTTTACCGCACTTACGTTGCAGGCTGTCCATATCCTCTGGTGTAACCAAATTGCTATCTTCAGCAACAGATGGTCCGCACAGCTCAGAAGCGCTTACAGTACTACGCAATTGCACATAAGTTCTATTGTCATTAGATTCTGTCCAATCATCAGGAATGTGATAAGAACGGTCATGCACATATCCTTCCAACAGATTCCCCACCTCGTAGGTGGGTTTTCTCTCAAAAAACCCACCTACTTCCTCAGAAGAACCCATGGACACATCTTTGACGACTATGAAAGGCATTTTCCCATTATGATCTGATCTGTCTATATCACAGCTTGGGGAACTTTTGTTGCTATCTTGATGAGGGGAAACCGTTTCAGACCCTCCAAGCATGAAATTTTCATTTCCAGAACTGACAGGAACCTCAAAAAGGCAATGACCAGACTGGTCGCAAGTGCTATCTGACCCGCTAGCTGGCAAAGAACTTAGATCCACATTTTTTAAAGCCAAAACATCTCCATGTTTCGCAGATGAATTAATAACAAAACCTCTCCTTGCTTTAACTCCTTTTCCTGCTCTCAATACGCCAAGGGTCTTGTCAATAAACACAACAAGTGCAAAGGGATCTAGAAGACACCACCGGTGAGCCAAGGTAGTTGTCGTTTCTACATTGTCCAATTGTCCCTCAATCTCTTGAATTGTGTTAGATAGATCGGACCAGAACTGACTCAAATCAAGCCACTGCTTACTATCAGTTTCCTGTACAACACTATCTGCGTCATCAAATAAAGTCTGACCACACACTTCCCAAGCTCTGTGAAATTCACGAATTGGCCTTCCTGGAGGTGACTTATAAACATATTCCCCAAGCCCATGAAACTTATTGGATCTTCTGCGCCTCCCGATCTCCCATCCTGCTTCTATAAGTAAGTGATTGATGTGGTAGCGGAGAAAGGAACGGGGATCTTTCAAGGAATCTCTAGGCAATAACATTTCATTTAAAGGCAATTTCACAAAGCAGCTTTCCTTCCATCTTGGCTTGGAATACTTGAGAGATCCAGATTTACTTGCAACAGTGATAATTGGATTGGCAACCAAAAGCTTGTTTGCATGGCTCTCCTGAGAAACAGGTGAAGCAATTGGTTTGTTTGCGACAACTTCCCTCTTGTCGCTTCCATTTAAGCTAGATAATCTATGGTTGGAAACATCCCTGTCACCCACATCACCTCTGTTGTCTGTTTCAACATGTCGCTTTAGCAGATAGCAACTAGATGTAACACCCTGGCTAGATGACTCAACTAAACGACATGTTATAGTGTCACAAAGAGAATATGCAGCAGGCTGTGACACACCAGAAACAGTTCCTTTCAAGGAAGCCGATGGATTTAAAACCTTTCCTAAACAAGGTTTGACATTAGAAAGCTCATCAACTGATAACTTCATTCGTTTAACATTCACACTGGGGTCATTCTTCATTGACAAAGCAAATCCTTCCGAGAAAGACCCTGGTACAGCATACGCCCTACAACCCTCCTTCAATTTACAAGAATCTTGCTCATTTGTTATGACTGAGTTCTCACCAGTTAAACATGGAGGCGCATATGTGTGCGGACTATAGTCGCATTCAAAATTAATAGCTCCAGTAACAAGACATCTATTACTAGTTTGACAACTGTCATTTCCAAAGAACACCTCTCTAAAAATGTAGTGCTCGTCTATTGACCCTTCAAAACCATCATCATGCAGACCCTCAAATTCTTTGCTGAATAACATCTTTACCGATTTATTACTGTCTCGCTTCATCTACAGCCTCTTTATTGATTCGCTCTATTCAATGTACACCTGCATGTAAAGTAAAACCATATGCTTCATCATAGCATTGAAAGATGTTTGACCCTTACCCAATTATGGTAAAATGGAGTCTCTATTTATACGTCTATGCATTGAAAGTAAAACCATATGCTTCATCATAGCAGCACTCCAATCACAGTTACTCAAAGAAAGGCCAACACGTCTGGAACAACACAACACAAAATATAATATAATACAACCAGAAAAGAATAGATATCTCTCTCCCAGACATGCATTAATTCTGTGACTCTCCAGAAACGAATATATGCCCATCCCTACATACAATTCTAGACCTTTCTTGCAAATTGACCAGAACTTCTCCACTTGAAGAAGTAAAGAGGGAAACACATTGTTTCGAAGTCCCAAGCAAATGCATGGGTTAGAGAGAGAGAGAGAAAGAGAAAGAGATAATATATATATATATGTGCATTCAGTCTGAGCAGAAACCACAACAAATAAAAAGGAAAAGCAACATCCCACTAGAAATCCATCAAGACCCACCTACAAAAATCCCAGCAATTACAAAATTCATCCAATCAAAGGTTCAAAAAATCAAAAAATTCCCACGTTTCACAGATCAAAACCCAGAAAACAACCCAAAGATCACAGCTTGAGATCTAACAATCGAGTCTTACAACCACATTCAAAGAATTCACATACAAAAAGTTCACGAAAATCCCACCTTTTTCACGGCATTTCTCGCATACAATTAGGGTTCGAATCTGAACTACGGTTCTAGAGCTTGGTGGGTTTGCCTCAATCAAGTGAGAATCTGAAAATAACACCGAAAAAGAGGCCCCATTTGGCTTCATCGCACCATCACACCTCACGAGTATAGAAACAAAAGCGAGAGGAGGGCTTCGGCTTTGGAAAAGTTACCCGAATAATGGTCCAAAGTACAACAACGGATGTAAAAACATGACTAATCACAACGTCACTTTCTCTCTCTACACACCGAGCTTCTCTTAATGTTTCTCTCTCTACCTCCATGTGAGTAAACGAGGGATTACATATCCACAGTCCGCTATAACTTTTATCTGTTTGTTTTTTTCTCCCATTCCCTTTTTCCACAACCCATCTCACATTTGCGGTTTATAGTACTAAAACTACGATGGCAGCCTATGGACCCTTCTAACGTTGGTGTTTTCTTTTTTGAATTTTTTTTTGCCACCTTTGCTGCTTTTAATTTCTTTTTCTGGTTTTATGGGGAGGGAAAGGGGTAAATTTTCAACCCATAATTGTATAAAGGCGACAGTAAACTCATAATACTGTTAGACTATCTCGTCAGTTCTGAGTTGGGATTTAATCTAGATTTTCACCTTTTCTTGATTAGGCAGCACTTAATCTTAATATAGGCTTAGGGCAGCGGAGTTGCTATTTTTAGTCGACACACAACAACTATAATAATTTTTAAATTTTATTTTTGATTAATAAGCAATGACAATGACAGTCGTTAAAATAGTAATTTTAATTTAAACCTATCGTAAGATTATCAAGTTTTATTAAATCGTTAATCCCAACTCGTCTTTTTTGAAAAAAAAAAAAAATTTGTCACTCCTACTACTTTAAAAAAAAAATCATGTTTTATGGGGAGGAGAGGAGAGGGGAGGGGAGGGGAGGGGAAGGGTAAGTTTTCAACCCACAATTGCATATAAGTGAGAATAAACTTGTACTACTAAACTATTTCGTCAATTCTGTAAATTTTAAATAAGCATGAGTCGGGGGTTGATCTTTGCTTGTGTTTATTAGATATACTATTTTTAGATTTTCACCCTTTCTTAATTGTGCAGCACATAATCTTAATATTTTTTAAGCTTGGTTTCGTAGGATAGCATTGGAGATCATATAGAAGTTGTGGTACTCTTTCCAGTGTACTCCTTTGTTATTTATGGGTTTTCTCCAATCCATGGAGAAAGAGAGAGAGAGAGTAACAAATTTTACTAGAAATTTAGGATTAGGATAGCATAGTTTCTATTTTTTTAACCAATACACGATACTAAATTTTAATTTTGATTTACTAACAATGACATTGACAACTTTTAAAACAATAATTTTTAGCTTAAAACTATCATAGAATTATCGGGTTTTATTAAATCATTATTCCAGAGTTAGTTCATAATCTTAACATAGTAGTATTCGTTGACTAATAAAGGGGGAAGGGGGGGGGGGGGGGGGGGTTGGAGATATATATGGCAACATGGCACTAGAATATCTTATACATGGTGGGAGAGAGAGATATAGAGTTGAGGAAATGAATACGGGCTGTACCTCATCGGACAGAGTTACTTGTAGAGGTAACTAAGCAAAGAATTTTGTCATATACATACCATGTTGTATTTGATGTCGTGTTCTAATCAGCACATATTGCTCGTTTATCTTCCATTTTAAATCTACCACACATAGACAAAGATCTACATAATCTATATATTTCTTATCAACAATTAGAGTTACTTTGTAATAAATTTGTAATACTATCAGTTATTAAAAAAAAAGTTCAAATAATATTTCTATACAATACCAATTAAATGAATTCATCATGGCCAGGGTCGGCCATAAGCCTAGGCCACTTAGTTGGTCGTCTAGAGCCCCTAATTTTTGTAAAATTTTTAGAGTCCCCGATTAAGAATTTTAGATATGGGCATATATATTTTGAATATGGTGGTTTGAAATTTGAGAGGAGCCAAATTTTATTGATAAGTTCATTAACTCTTCAATAACTTACCTAGAAAATTACTCCCAGCTATATTAAACTATTAGACTTCTACAAAGAAAAGATAATGTCTCACTCTCTCTCTCTCTCTCCGGTTAGATTGTTAGACTTCTACATTAACGCCAAACTTTTATTTTTTTTGTTAAGGATTTAACGCCACTCCCTCTCTCTCTCTCTCTCTCTCTCTTTGCGTGAAAAGTTTGACTCTGAAAAAAGAATACCAAATTCCAATTCGCTCATGTGCATTTTGCTATATTATCTAAAAGATTGCTCGAAGGCTGTTGCTACAACAAAAGTTCTGCATTTTGCTTTTGCTCAAATGTTGTTGCTACAAAAGGATCAATCCTTGCTGCCAACAGTACCGAAGAACGGAAGTAGGTAGTGATTTTTAGGATAAGGAGCTGAGTGCCAACAGTACCGGACTGTGTTGTTCTTGAACTTTTATTTTAGTTTAATTTAATTTTTATAAATTTTGTGTTATAATTTTTCATTATAGTACTGCAAGTTATATAATTAGTATGTCTACTCGAAAATATGATTATGGATGCGAAAAACATAAAAAGAAAAGAAAACAAGTTGAATTTATTGAATATAAAAAATAAACACTCGATAAATTTGTTATGAGTGATAAACCAACTGCAACAAAAAATTCAAATGATGATTCAACGATTGAACTATTAGATAATATAGCAAAATTCAAATGAATGCCAAAAAGATTTAAAACAAAATGAAATTGGTAAAGAATGTGAACTTGTTAGTGAAGTAGAAAAAGATAAATAATGTAAACATGTTAGTGAACTATTAGATTATGTTCCAATAAATATCTATGATTCAGGACAATGGAAAAATATTGATACAAAATTAAGAGACTTATTAGTTGAAAGAGGTCCTATCAGAGAAAATGATTTAGATTTTACTAATGATGAAAATAATAGACATTTTTCTATTATATATTACACTCGAAAATTGTCAAACGGAGAAAAGCACGATAAAAAATGGTTAATATATTCAAAAGATTTAGATAGAGTATATTGTTTTTGTTGTAAGTTATTCAATTTAAAACCTAGCACAAGTTAATTAGTTAATGAAGGAACTAAAGATTGAAAAAATCTTAGTTATAAGCTCAAAACTCATGAAACAACTAATGAGCATATTACTAAAATGAATTAACTGTATTAAGAAAAATTATATAATCTGAAATTAATACTCTAGCTGAAACCCTAACTTATATAAAACGATTATATTATTTTCCAAATGCATGTATAGGTTTTAGAATATTGTTAACAATACTAGTAACAGTTGTTTTAGCGGAGAGAAGTTTTTCGAAACTTAAATTAATAAAATCTTATCTTCGATCAACTATGTCACAAAAGAGATTAAATGGATTAGCTATATTATCTATTGAAAAAAATATATTAACAAAACTTGAATATAAAAATTTAATCAATATTTTTGCATCTAAAAAAACTAAAAAAATATCTTTAAATGAATATATTTTAATAATAATTGTCTATTAATAGGGCCCACTTTCATATTCTCGTCTAGGGCTTTCGGATTTGTTGGGCCGCCCCTGACCATGGCAAATTCAAATTATCCATATTTAATACTAGCACGACCGGTTATTACTAATGTTAATCAATTGTGACATTTCGATTCTATGTTTAGACTAATGTTAATCAATCGTGACATTTCGATTCTATGTTTGGATGGGTTTAACTAGTTCTTTTAAGGGTTCTTTTAATTTTTGTTGTCACCTGAGTTTGTAAGCCTAGTTCACATGTGAGACAAGCTGGCTACTCAATTTAAACATGAGGCCCAATTCCCAAAGAACTGTTTCGATCCACATTCAACAAAGACTATGTTTCTTTTTCAAAGGTCCTACGTAGCATATGGGCCGGAAGATTCATGCCTTAAAATGCTCCCCCCATTCCTCGCATAGGCTGATAATAACTCGAATTTTGCGAGGCTGAATTGAGTTTGTCGAATTTATCTTTTTTGAATGAATTTAAAAAATTATTAAATTGAGTAGAACTCAAATAATTTGACTATTTTACGTATAAAACAAGCCGAGTCTTATGATTTATTTTTCTAAATGAACTTAAAAAATTATTCAAGGTCAGCTCATTTAGAAAACAAAACCGAGTCCAAATAACTCAGTTCGATTATCAGTCCTACCCCTCACGGCCTCACCCATGTCATAGTACATTAGATTTTTGGAGTTAGAAAGAAAACTCATGGTCCTTTCTTTAAAAAAAATCATTGAATAGGCAGCAAATTATAATAAATCAAATATTAGAATCTATAGTAAAATTAATGATTGTGATTATCAAGTACACATTTTTAATTTATTTTTTAAATCCATGTAACCTTGCTCGTATCAAAGAAGCCATTCGGGTGAAACAAAGCCCTAGAGTTCACAAAGACTATGATTTTTCGTGCGTAGTAGATGAAGGAATATTGAAATGATGATTTTACATGCATATTTATTTTTTCACTATTCAATGTGGTTTTTGAATCTTTATTTTCTCTATATTATGTTTTCTATCTCATTTTTTATTATATCGTAATTTATATAAAAGCATAGTTTATATAGTATGTCGTCGCAAATTGGTTTCAAAGCTATGTTTTCATCTAAAGAACGATAAATAGAAATATGAGTTTAAATTACATGAAAGATTGAATAAAATCAAGGGCTAATCTCATTTTGTACCTTGAAGGATACTTTAATTTTTAATTTTTACCCTCAAACATTAAATTTTTTTATTTTTACCCTCAATATTATAAATTGATATCAATGTAGACTTTGTGCCAAACTGTCATTTAGATTTTTATCTAAATTGAAGCACATGGGTTTAAATGCTTCGGGCATGAGAATGAAGTGTGTTTATCGTTGTACATTTTCATCTACGATTAATTTTGTATTGTTTTATGTATCAAAAATAAGATTTCGTTAACCAAACAGAGGCTAAATCTATCATGTGCAACTCATATGAGACGTTAATAGTCTGTGAATTTATATACAAGCTCATGATCGAAATACTTGCAACTTACGTGCTTCAATTTATGACGAAAAATTAAAGAACATTCTGAACAAGATCTACATTTCTATCAATACATAACATTGAGAGTATAAATTAAAAATTTTAATGTTTAAGGGTTAAGAATCGAAACATCATTCAAGATACAAAGTGACATTAATCCTAAAATCAATAAAAGCACAATAACACATAGGAATTGATTCTTGATATCTAGCTAAAACGATCCAGTTTGTGGTTGTTCATAAATAAATGCAAGAAGCTCAATCTGAACTCTGTTGTGTCAAATGTTTACTTTGTACCAACCACCAAGGAGGCGCTCTTTGCTTTTTTTGTTGAAGTCCAATTGGCTTTTATGACCTTTGAATGCTAGGGGGTTTTTTTCTTTTGGTTATGAGTCTTATGACCTTGATTCACGGCCATGTAGCTTTCAATTTTTAACTTTTCATCCAAACTATGACCCATTTTAGAACAAAGTACAGGCTTAGGACATGTATCATCAGTCACTATATTCGTGCACCTAAACTTATACTCTATACAAGTAACAAACACAGCCAAGAAGCATTGTTTGTCATGTTGCTTGCTTTGGGCTGAGCTTCTTATATGTTTGAAAATAGTTCGTAATTATGTTATTCGTTCGGACAATGAATTTTGACGGGAATAGATAGTGTTTCTAAGTGCATAGACAATGTAATACGACAATAATCTCCTTTTGTTGTATTGTATATGTTTTGTTTGGTGCCATTGAGCTTACAACTCTCATTGACAATTGGATAACATAGTTTGAAGCATCAATATGTCCCTCGAACGACTTATGAATTGAATTGATGTAATTTAAAATTCATAAGATTAAAATTAATTAACATTTTATGAATTCATAAAATGTTAATTAATTTTATGAAATTATATGTCGATTTAATGTAACTAAATATTAGATTGAGACCAATTCAGGAAAAAAAAAAGTTCGACTAGTCGTGATCAATCTTATTTAATTGGAACCACTAAAAATTTAGTTTGGTCTCAATTTTGGAGGGTCAAATGCATTAAATCGATCTTATATAGTCATGATCAATCCTAATTGAGTGAAATTACAAAAAAAAAAAAAAATTGGCATTGGGATCGATCTTAATTAATCATGATTGATCTTAATTAAGTGGAATTACAAAAAAAAAAAATTGGTATTAGGATCGATCATGACTATTAAATGTAATGTTATTACTTACAAATATAAAATTATTACCCTTGAAATTAAGTTATCATCTTTAAGGTGAGTTACAAACTCTTTAAGTAAGGTTATAACAATTAAAAGTAAAATTATAATATTTGAAAGTGAGGTTATATGGTAAAATTATTACATTTTAAATATGGAGTTATAACTATTTAAGGTTACGTTAAAATTAATAAAGATAAAAGTATCACAAAAAAATGTCGGCTGAGGTTACGGTGTATAGAAAAAACGATACAACTTTTATTGGCAAAGCTTTCACACATTTAATGAAAAAAATTGAAGGCCACTCATTTTATTCGGTACCTACAAAAAAAAGTGAGGGTGGTACCATAGCCTTCCTCTAGTTTGTTAGTCTATTTTTATTAGGGAAAATTTTAACCCCATCTCCTTTAGTTTATCATATCTTCAAATACATTCTTTAGTTTTTTAATTTTCAATGACACCCCTGTCAAATTAAAAATATTAAGTAAAATATAATTTTACTAAATTATCCATTATATATTTGAGGACAAACTTCATTCATACCTCTTCTAGATAAACATATATTCAATAAAACCTCTTCTAAATAAGTATGTTTTCAAATAGACCCCCTCTGTTTTCTAATTTTTTTAACGTAATTAAATTCGAACTGATTAAAATTCGATTCAAGCTAATTAAAATTTATTTTTTTACATATTAAAATTTGTACCAATTAAAAAATATTTTTTTTTACGTATTAGAATTTGGCTAATTAAAATTTTATTTGAGACAATTAAAAATTATTTTTAATCGACTCAAATCAAATTTTAATTAATTCACATTGAATTTTAATCAGCACAAATTTTAATATATAAAAATATGTGAATTTTAATTGACTTAAATTTTAATAAATATAATTTTAATCGACACAAATTTTAATAAATAAAAAAATATAAATTTTAATCGACTCGAAAGAGAATTTAATCGACGCTAACAACTTGGGTAGAGTTCAAATCGACTCAAATTTTAATATGTAAAAAACAAAATTAATAGGTCGACTTTTTTAAAAATTTACGAATTAGTAAATAACAAATTAGTATTTACTAACAAATTATTTACTAAAATTGTTATTTATAATTTTTTAAAAATTTTAATAGCTCAAATTTTAATAAAATTTTATGTAAAAAAATTACTTGAGATTATGTAGGGGCATTTTTGGTATTTTAGATGAATTTGTTTTGTTAAAAATAGTAGTTTAATGGTAGAGGATGTTAATGATGTTTAAATTAAACTAGAAAGGGTGTCATTGAAGATTCAAAAATTAGAGGGAATATTTTTGAAGATATGATAAACTAGAAAGGGTGTCATTAAAATTTTCTCTTTTCATTTTTATCATCAATAATGAATCCCAATAAATGACGATGATAACTAACAATTCAATTACAATAATAAATTGAGCCAATTATTAAATCAAATCATATTATTACTTTCAATTTATTGCTACTTTCCTTGTGAAATTCAAATGATATATTGAAATGGTTTTTGATAATATTCAATTTTTTATGTGTTTTATTATATAGATTAACTAGTTATTGCCTGTGCCTGAAGGCACAAAGTAATAAAAAAATGGTAAATAATAAACGTATTTGTAATTTATATCCAAAATCAAATCACAAACACAGAAAATAAATAAAAAAATTTAAGTATCAGTTTTATAATGGGTGTGAGAGGTTGATGATGGACAAATTAATTTGCACACCACTAGTCAAATTGTAGTATAAAATGCAGTAAGTAGAAAGAGAGAGAAAACATGATTTATAGTGGTTAGGTCAATACGACCTACGTCCACTTTGAATGGCTAGGTTCGCCAGAATTTTATTATCTTCGATGTGGATGGAGAACACCTGATTACAAATTTTGAGAGAATTATAATCAAATGAGTTTGATGTCCCCAAGTGTTGGGAAAACTTATAATTTATAGTGGCTTGACATAGTAATTGTATGACTAGTCTGACGGTCATAATGGCTTAAGACCGTTTGATAGTAATTAGGTAGCTGATTTGGCGGAGGCGATCTATCATCTTCTCAACGGGCGAGGTGTGACAGTTGGTGTGCTCTCCAAAGGACTTGTTCAAGGATGAAGAATGTTGACTCTCTCCAGGCTGCGAGGGTGAGGCTCCTAAATGCTCCCTTGGTTGTGAGGGTGAGGCTCTTGGATGCTCCCTTAGTGGCGTAGAGGAGGCTCTTGGATAACCCTTACTCCAAGGTGGTAGAGGAGGAGGCTCTTAAATGACCTTGTCTGCTCCTTGCTGATATAGTAGCTTCTCGAGCCTAATGAGCTTGACCGGGTTGAATTTGTTGGATCTCTTGGAGTCGAACTATAAACTCGGACAGAGCTTATAACACAAGTTGGGCCTTTGGGCTTGGGCCATCAGAGGTGGTGGTGGCAGTGGTGCTATTAGGAAATGGTGATGGTTGTGGTGGGTGACAATGACAGGGGTGGCGACGACAGTGGAGATAGTGACGACGGTGGCGATAAGGGTTGGGGGTGGTAGTGGGGTGAGGGGTAGAGGTAGTGGTAGAGTGATTTAAAACATAATTTTTTTTTTAAAGTATTTATGAGAAATAATTTCTAAAAGTATTTTTAAAAAGTCACTCAAAACACACCAATTAGGAGTCTATTTTTTCTATTAAATTTAAGGTGTCAATATTAGCCGTTAAATTAAATTTAAAGTAAAATTTAAAGCGATTTCAACCGCGAATAACAAAAATCATTTTATTTATCTTATAAAATTTAAATTGTAAAGTATTTTATTATATAGATAGATGATTACACTACGTAACACTGTTAACGAAGTGTAATTGTTACATATAATATTTTTTCTTTAAACATATTTAATTATTGGCCACATGTTGATTAGTATGTTTTAACGGCCCCATTACACACGTGGTCATGACCAATTCCACTCTAAATGACTGTGTGTGAATTTGATCAAATCAGAACCTTTCACAAGGAAAATTCAAAAGACGAACATGTAATTTAGGCAGCCCTTGACAAAGACTTGAGAGCATATAGAATTTTTTTTTTGTTTTTTTTGGATCAGATTTTTTTTTTTAAGGTTGAATATTCAATCAATAGCCATTGAATATTTGTCAAAACCCCACAAAACCACAAAGGCTCACACAAAAGGAAAAAAAAAATAAGCATAAGCATGGATGATCTATCTTCGACCGGAGTAGGAAAGAATTAATCGACGTGTGTATAAGATTATCCGGATACACTGACAGGTGAAATCAAAAAAAAATAAACCTTTGAGGCTTGAAGTGATGTTTCAAAAGCTATATAGGGAAAAGGTAAGTAATATAAAATAATAAAAAAAACTTACGGGGAGGTTTCTGATATTTCACCTTTTGACTTTTACTTTCCATCACTCTGGTGCTCTCTATTCAGCCCGAGGTCTGACTCGGCAATGATCTGCAACAAATTCTACGCACTTGCCATGTATCTCTGGCAACTCCACCCCGGTCAAAACAAGACACCCTCATTTCTCTATCTACGACCGTCTCTTTCTCTCTCTACAACCATTCCTTTCTCTCTCTAGGCATCCACTACAGCAACATAGCGCACAAGGTGAGTTTTGAACAGTTGAATTCTGTGTTATATTTCTATGTTATCTTTTTTATGTAACTGGGTGTTTCGTTGTTCTGAATTATGGGTACTCTTTAGATTTGTGTGGTTTGGGATTATGTCTTCTTGCTTGCTTGTCTGACTGGCCATCGGTATAGTAGTTCAGATCACTTGTTATTGTGAATTTCAGTGACTGCTGGTCAAAGGGTCGTTTATTTAATCGTCCATACATGTGACCACCCATTATTGAAGAAGATTAATGGAGAAAGTTTCAATTATTTTACTTTTGTTCTAATTGATGCTGATTTTTTTTTTTGGGGTAGGGTAATTAAATTGTTGTTGATGTTGCCTCTGTTGCATATTTAGATTGAGAAACTAAGGGGAACAACAGAGAGGAGATTTTTTTAATCCCCTTTTTGGTTGATTTTTTTTTCCTTCCAAATAACTTGTCATTATTATTGATTCAGCATAAGATCTCCTCCCCTTTGAAGTTTCTGGTGATTTCTAGTTCCCCCCTATATAGACTAACCTCAAAATAAACGCGTTCACTAATTTCTAACCTTTTGTCTCTTGCTTTGTCCCGTGGGGGTTGTCTTCAAGTGAAAGGGAAGAGGGCTCAAAGATGCTTCTTTGTTGTCTTTTCCAATGGAATTTGCAGAAAATTGTCTTAATTTGGATTTTTTTACATATGTATATTTTTTTTTTGTGTTTTTGTGAAAGGGGATGATTGTCTCTTTGTAGTTTTATTTTGTTTTAAATTCTCTAGGGGACTTTTGAGGAATTTTCAATGGATTATTCAAAAACCTATCTTAAAATGATGGCGTCACGAAAATGAGGCTTTAGCTTTTGATGACTTCATGGTGTATCAACTTTAGTGGGATACTTGATGGGTGTGATATCACCTCAGTGGTGTCTAATTGTTGTGATTAGATGTTTTGTTATCACTACTTGTGTGTAATGCAGTTAGTGGTGGGAAGAAAAATTTATTTACTTTTTATGTCTATTTGTACTTTGGTGTGGAACATTTGTTGCTTCTAGGGGAATCCTATCTTCCCAATACATTCTCCCTCTCCTACAATACAATGATATACTCTTGCATTCAGGAAGAAATGATTCCTTCTGCTCGTGTATAAAATGTTTCAAGTCTATTAAGTAATGAGGTCTTTAAGTATGTAATTATACGGAGTGCGTGAGGTATATTTAAGAATCTTTATGGATGATATTACAAGAACCAAAGAGGCAAGGATCAAAATTTTGTTTTGGTCACCTAGAAAAAGGAAACGTTTCGACGTATTTTGAAAACGTTTTGACCCGTTTTGAAAATAAAATAAAAAAATAAAAAATTTAAGAATTATTTTTCTAAAACATTGATCGAAATATACCAAATTATCTTGAAACATCTTTAAAACAAGTACGCAAATGCATTAAAACATTACAAAATACGTTGAAGCATTATGCAACACCTCAACATATTAGAATTTGGATTCCATCATTGATTCGTTTCAGTCTCTTTATAAATAGAAACGTTTCAAAACGAAATTTTGATACTTGACAAGAACCTAGATATATCCACCAAACATTGTCATGACCAGCAATGCCTTAATTGTGTGTTAGAAAAGCAAAACTCATTGAGGCCAACATAACATCTGTTTAGCAAAGATTTGGACACTAATAACACATCTTAATACATAATTGATAGGTTGGTATTATTTTTGTTCTCGTAATGGACTTTGTTGATTTGAGTGATGAACTTGAATCCTTTTCTTTTCATTTTTGAATGTTATCCATATTGGAAGTTTAGTTAGTGTACGGTAAATTTTTCACCATGATTTCCAACATGAAAATATGTTCTCCCAGTCTCTTGGCCAAGGCCAATTATTGGTGAAATTTCATGATAACGTGTTTCTGTTTCTGTTTAATTGTCAACTGGACAGGACAGGAGTTTGATGTGATTTGAAGTTCTAGTCAGCTTAAACATGAAGGTTATATTGTCTTGTGTTACTGCCTGTTTTACAAAAAAGGCAGCTTCTCCAATTAAGCACACAGTAGACATTGAGGAAGGTACATGGCTGGATGGTTCTAATTTCCACCTCATAGCATGCATTCACACAAGTTTACACACATTTTGGCCCCATGCATAATATTGTGTGGTTTATAACTACATATTAACTTCAAAAGGTCTTAATCATGGATACAGAGGTTTCAAGCGTTGAGAATGTTATACGTTACAGTTACAAAGAGTTGCGAATTGCCACCAATGACTTTAGTATATCTAATAAAATTGGGGAAGGAGGTTTTGGTTCTGTCTACAAGGTAAGACATCTTCTTATTTCCTCATTTGTAATCTTTTCTAGCGTGAAACTATGAATGTTCATATATATAACTACACAATTGTTATACTTAGGGGAGGCTAAAAGATGGTACTTTGGCTGCTATAAAGGTGCTTTCTGCCGAGTCAAAGCAGGGTTTGCGGGAGTTCTTGACAGAGATAATGGTGATTTCAGATGTAGAGCATGAGAACCTGGTTAAGCTGTATGGTTGTTGTGCCGAAGAAAACCATAGAATGTTGGTGTATGGCTATCTTGAAAATAACAGCCTTGCTCAAACTCTTCTTGGTAATTGTTGGGTTATTACTATGGTAGTTGTAATTCATTTGTTGTCTATATGATGACTTTTATTACCTTTACTTATAGGGGATGGGCACAGTAGCATTCAATTTAGTTGGAAAACACGGACTAGAATTTGCATTGGAGTTGCACGGGGACTTGCATATCTTCACGAGGAAGTCCGGCCTCATATTGTTCACAGAGACATCAAGGCAAGCAATGTTCTCCTGGACAAAGACCTCACTCCCAAGATTTCAGATTTTGGTCTCGCAAAACTTTTCCCTGCTAACCTGACTCATATTAGCACACGTGTCGCTGGAACAGTGTAAGTTTATGAATTTATGCTGTGGTACTAATTTATGATGAATTTCAAAATGGGGATTTGTAATCTATTATGTGTGCCATGAAAATTCAACATATTTGTAGTTTAAACTGGGCTGGAGTTGAACCAATTAATGGTCCCAATAAGAGGTCTATTGCCTAAAAACAACCTAAACCACATCAACCTTGATTTCTTCCTTGATGAAATGACCAACTTAAATCCCACACCAAAAAAAAGACAAAAAAGAAAACTGACTGATGCACTATATGCACTTTCCAAATTAAAGGTGTACAGACTGTGAGAAAGCCTGTTCCATCGTGCAATTAAATTGGTTGGTTTGTTAATTAAGTCCAATTAAATGTCTATCCCTGGACCTGTTTGACATGAAATAATATTTGATAGGGGGTAGACCATGGATATGAAGTCCTGCCTGTGCTGGGAATGGCCAATGAGTTTTTATCTTTTACTTTTGTTTTCTTAATTAAGTTACCAGTTTTTATTTGGGTGTATTGTATGATTGAATGTCTATTTACGTTTTTATCCTTGTAGAGGCTATTTAGCCCCTGAGTATGCCATACGAGGCCAGTTAACGAGGAAAGCAGATGTTTATAGTTTTGGTATTCTACTCTTGGAAATTGTTAGTGGACGTTGCAACACAAACAAGCAGTTAGCAGTTGACAAACAATATCTTCTTGAAAGGGTATGGAGTTCTTGAACCCGCAATTTCCTTTACTGTTCCTTTATGGTTGAACTGTAGTCTTGTTTGACATGTGGAGCTCAGAATACCGAATTGCTTTGGATAAAACATGCAGAGCAGATCAAGAGTCTCTCTTTGTACCTAAGCCATACAAATTGTAATATAAGAAAACCATTGAAAGTTATATTTGTAGAAGTATTAAAACTGCAACATAGCAACTATTTTATCTGAGTAGATGGATTTTGATCCTTGGTGGTGCTCCCAGGGTGTGATTGTTCTCGTCATAACTTATATACACCAAACAAATCTTCCAGGAAGTACTGTAGATCTCCCCATTTTCTTGGATGCATGTGTATGTATATTAGTTCAGGTGTTAAACTTCGATCGGAATTCACTTGGTCAGACATCATAAATCTGAGATCCACAAAAAGGGAATCTTTAGAGTATGGTGGAAATGTGTTGGTTTTATGAAGGAGGATTGCTTTGATACCAAAATATCAACT
The DNA here is from genome assembly GCA_963454935.2 of Ilex paraguariensis. NCBI lineage: Eukaryota > Viridiplantae > Streptophyta > Magnoliopsida > Aquifoliales > Aquifoliaceae > Ilex > Ilex paraguariensis. The sequence goes on along the minus strand of CAUOFW020002169.1, from coordinate 113,026 downwards.
TTTGAGAATTGTGTATTCATCCTCGTACTTAGCACATATATGTTGAGTTCCAATAAGTTTTATTGTTGCAGTTTGTAGATGGTAGTGCTGGTTTGGTTCGAGACTGACTTTTATATTTAGCTGTGAAGTTAACTGGTTGGTTTGGACAAAGGGCTAAAAATTCCTATGTACATAACAAATTTGTTGTGTTAACTCGAAGCAACTTGCATTACTTACTTCAGTGGGTCGCTTAAATTCTTTGGCCTACAGTTAAAGTCCAATTTTTTTTCCTCTCTTACTTTACAACCTGAAACTTTTTGCAGGTATGGGAACTGTACGAGAGAGGGAAGCTGGTGGAATTGGTGGACTCATCATTGGAAGGGGAATATGATGTTGATGAGGCTTGCAGATTCTTGAAGATTGGTCTTCTTTGCACCCAAAACATGCCAAAGATCCGGCCATCAATGTCTAATGTGGTGAAGTTGCTAACGGGTGAGATGGAAGTGGATGACAATGCAATATCAGAGCCAGGCCTAATTTTTGAGCTAATGGGTCTGAGAAGCGAAAAGCATAATACATCAAATACATTATCTTCCGGCTTGGAGAACCTGAATAATTCCTCATCTTCAGGGAACACAAACACATCATATGCCACAATGACCTTCACGTCAATATATGACCGAAGTACTTAAGCTGTGAGATTGTCAAAGGTACTTCTGTTTCTTTTTTTCTCATTGGAATTTTTGAGCTGGTAATGTAATAAGGGCACACTTTCATGCCTCATGAAGATTAAATTGATTTACTGTGTTTTTGCAGATAGTTTGGTTGCGTGAATCTATCCTCTGGAATGGGGAGCAGCCAAGCCCAAAAGACGGATTGCAGTGTATCAGTGCAACCGACTCTATAGGATCAATTCAAGGATTTCATGAGATGAGTTTCTTTCATTTTTTCCCCCTTATCATTCGTGATTGTGCTTCCATTTTCTGCATGGCTGCCCTCGACGTGGTCAAGTTGAACAGAAAAATCATGTACAAAGTCGAAAGGAGCAAGTCAATCCCCAGGGACCATACAAGTATTCTTTCGATGTACATAGCTTTTGTGTATAAGGTGTAATTCTGTAGGAATTACTGGTAGATCTGACTTGCTAAAGGCCAAATGAATCGGAAACAAGCTGCTTTGTGTTGTCAAGCATAACTTTTTGGGATGTTGAATTTGCTGTAAGATTCTATTGGATAGAAAAGAGCTTCACAATATTCAATAAAAGGTACTAATGTTTCCTTTTCCTCTAATTCTAAACAAATTGTAGAAGGTGCAGACTGCATATTGTACATATGTTAAACAAGCGCCACCGGAAGGAATTTCAGTCTGCACCAACCTTACGAGCATATACTTGTTTTACATAACAGAAGCAAGTTCTGATGTTCTATACATTAAGCAATGACGGGAGTTTGGTGCACTGAGTACACTTTTTAAGCAAGTTCTATACAGTGCCACTATGGTATGCTTTATGTTACGCTGTTAGAATGGGATCTGTTCCATCCTGGTTCCAAGTATGTCCTTTTGGTTTAAGCTTCAAACTGGTTTGTATTCTTTACAAAATAAGTAAAATTCAGATACAAAATACCCTTATACTTGTGTTCTTGAGTACATTGATCGATGTTGGATCCATATCTACCCCTTTGGTTTCTTTGTATTCTATTTGGGTTGATGAGTGCTACTGATTGATCTTTCTGTACTAAGCACCAACAACAAAAAACTGATCTCATTTCGAAAGTTACATCATAGGAGGTATGATATTGATTGGTGCAATGCTTGATTCAGGCCAACATTGAAGTTGATGAAGCTTCTTGTGTTTTAAAGGTTATGCTCTCAATGACAGGTAGGGGTTTAATCGAGACAAGCTATTTGGGTTTGGTTCAGACTCAGCTCGGATTAGTTTGACTCGTGTAACTTGGCTCGATTAATATCCTTAAATTGACAGGGCTAATAATTAAGTTGAATTTGTCGAATTCGTTTTTTTAAATAAGTTTAAAAATTGTTAAAACTCGACTCGTTAATCAAACCGAATTTGAGTAGTTTGACTATTTTACATAATATATTCAAAAATGATCCAAGTTTGAGTCGAGCCTTATATGAGTCGGTCGGCCCGAATAAGTCGACTCTATTATCAACGTTATCAATGAGTTGAGCATTTGTTGCTCTGTTTCGTTTCTGTAATTCTGTATTCTTCAAGTTGGTAATGAAAATGCCAAACTCTACAACCAGGGAAAACAAAATGGGCCAAGTAGACCAGGGCAAGTATATTCTGGCATGACGAGCCCAGCCCAAAACATGCCTTTCACCCAGTCCCAAGCTCCACTATAAAGCCAAGCCACACGCTCCATTCCTTGAGCTTGTCTTCTCTTTCCTAGGATAAGGGTTTTCTCCCAGATAAGATTATTTTCTAGGGTTTTCAAATTATTCTCGCCGAAACTCCTTTGATGGATCTTATCAAAAAAAGAAAACTAGATGAGAATGGCGTCGTTCTGGTTGACCCCTCCGACGGCGGACCGAATAAACTCACTCTCGAAGACGCTCGCAAGATCATCGAGCCTTTCACTCAGGAACAACTCTTCGAGATCGTCCAAAACGCCGCCGTTAGGCACCTAGACGTACTCGACGCAGTTAGATCCATCGCTGACCGTGATCATACTCAGCGCAAGCTTTTCATCCGTGGTCTCGGCTGGGACACGACCACTGAGAAGCTCCGAGCTATCTTCTCCGCCTATGGTGAACTCGAAGAAGCTGTGGTGATTTTGGACAAGGCCACCGGAAAATCCAAAGGCTATGGTTTTATCACTTTCAAACACATAGATGGAGCTTTGTTGTCTTTGAAGGAGCCGAGCAAGAAAATCGACGGTCGAATGACTGTGACGCAATTGGCGTCGGCTGGGATGTCAGGTGGGCCCACGGGGAATTCGAATTCGCCGGATATTTCGTTGAGAAAGATTTATGTGGCGAATGTGCCGTACGACATGTCGCCGGACAGATTGTTGGTGCATTTTTCGATGTATGGAGAGATAGAGGAAGGGCCTTTAGGGTTTGATAAAGCCACCGGGAAGAGTAAAGGGTTTGCGCTTTTTGTGTATAAGACGCCAGAGGCAGCGAGGGCGTCTTTGGTGGATCCTATAAAGAATATTGATGGGCATCAGTTGAATTGTAAGTTGGCGATTGACGGAAAAAAGGGGAAAGTGGGTCCTGGGGGAGGTCAGGCGCCGACGGGGATTCCTGTGGAGGCCCACGGTGATGGGGTTGGATTGAACCAGCCGGCTTCTGTCCCAGGTTCGCAGTTTGGTGGTCCGGGTGGACTTGGGGGTTATGGTGGGTTTTCGGGAGGGTTGCAAGGGCCGTCTCCATTGGGTCAAGGTCATCATCCTCTGAATTCTTCTTTGGGTGGTCCAGGGTTGTCGTCCCTTGGTAGTCAAGGACAATCTACTTTGGGTATTAGTGGTGGGTTTGCTTCTGGGCTGGGTGGGCCTTACAGTGGCTCTCATTACGGGGGACCTGGTTCATCTGCTTATAGCGGATTGGGTAGTGCTGGTGGCGGGGTAGGTGGTGCTGGTCGTGGGTCTTCACTGTACGGGTTGCCGCCGAGCTCGGGTGGAATAACTTCTGGAGATTATCCTCAGAGTGCGCACTATAGTTTGTCATCGGCCGCTTACCAAAGCCAACATAACCAGGCGGCAGGTGCATCCCCGGTACCAAGAGTTCCACACGGAGGATTATACCAGGGCTTGGGCCCTTACTACTGAGGTACCTTTCCTTGTTCAACCCATTATTTCATTGTTTTTATGTTTTGTAGTTAGAATGCGCCTTTTTCTTGGCCTATTTTTTTTTTTTTGTTGGAGTTCATTTGTTCTTCTCTGTGCTGATTGCTGCCGACTTTTGTCATTTTTCTTGGTGTCATGGTATCTGTAGTGCTGCTTGTTAATTGATAATGTGTTTGTTTAGGTGATATGTATTTCCGTGGTTATTTTTGGCTGTGACTATGGTTGCACTTGTATTCTGTAATGGAGGTGATAGAAAAACCTATATATTCTTTGATGTTGTTTTGTCCATTGTGACACTAAATTGATGACGACTCTTTCTGGGTGTTTCTCATTGTGTCACTGAGTGTTATGTTTTTCATTGTGTCACTGAGTGTTATGTTTTGTTGGTTCTTTCTCTACTGCTGATCCTCTCACAGTCATTCTAATAGTATCAGCTCTAAAACCATTTAAACCAAATATTGGTATCTTCCTCTATTTCGTAATTATGTTGAAAAAGGTTATTGTTTTCTCAGATTTTTTTGAAGAGTGTGACAGTGTTGCTGTATAGGTTATTTTTGCAGTAAAAGGTCACTTCAGCAGTATGTATTCTTCTTGAAGGTAGTCTATATGCCTATTATAACACTCCTTATTTTTTGTTCAAGGCCGCATTTCATTGTTTTTTTTTTGTCATTGTGGTGGTTAATAGTTAATTGCATAGTTGAATATCTCCTGGGCCATATATTTGTGAATTGACGATTATATGGCAATAATTAACATTATCGTACTCACTAGTGACCTCAATGTTCTGCTCATACTTGGTGGCTTGGTGCACACTGAGGCAGTATAAGGCTATAAGCAGCTTCAAATAGTTCTTGCTAAATCATTTTATGAAATTAATAAATTTCTGTACTCAAATAATATTAAAGACTGTTTTGACGATAGCAAACCTGCTACCCATCCCAATAATCACTCTAGGTTGGTTTCTAGGCAATACAGGTGGAACTTCAATGTGTTTGAAATTGCGAGATAAGTAATTCTTGTGAAATTATTTTCTCTTTCTTAACAGGTGTCTACTTGATTATCATTTTTCTGATGTTGTGGTTAGCATATATAGTAATACTACTTGGCCTATTTAATCACATGAGCCTACTACTCAAATACTTTTGTAGAATGTACGTTGAAATTAGGCAGGGCGTAAGCATGCCATGAGTTAACAAAAGATGCAGTGCTACAAAATACAATGCATATCAATGATCTTGTGAATATGTACCCCCCTCCCATTCTTTCTTTGGGGTGGGAGGTTGGGGTATGTGGTGGAGCATTGCATGCTTGTATTTGTGATTGGTTTATTTGTGTGCCTTTTGTCGATTTTGAGTGTGCGGTTTTGTTTGAGGCAGTAATATAAGGCATAGCCGATGTAATCTGAGAAACCTGAACTTCTTAAGAGAGTGTGTATTTGTATGCAGACTGGGATGCAGGTTTTTTGAATTGAGTAATTGTTAGTGCTCTAGCACAGGCCCGCTGTTCAATTTGTTGATTTCCCATGTTGGGTTCATGGAATTTTGAAGAATTTGGTTGTCCCACTTGGTCTTCCTTGCTCCCAGCAATGATCTAGATATCATTGTGCAAGGGTAGATGTGTGAGCTGGACCTTACCATTGCCCTTTTATTTCTTTTTACCGACTTGATTTGTGCTATGATATACTGTGGTTCTATTCATATACATATTGCACGGTAAGTGATCTGTTAAAATTGCTGAGAGTTGCATTATTTCTGAGACATGAAACTTTTATCAAGCGATTGTATGTCCCTTCAACATCTCTTTGATTATTATATGAGCACTCAAATATTATATCTTGCTATATGCAGTACACTGGATTTTTTGATTTGATTTTAAAAACTGTGCTATGCCCCTAAATTTAGGTTCATTATTCTTTTGTCACTAGTGTGTGTTTCTTCTACTTACTGAGAAAAAATGTATCTCTTCCTGAATTTGTTCAGGTTGTTGGCGAGGACCTTGGATCGTATGTTTTGTTTTCTAGCTTTAGGTCATAACTATTTGTTGGTTTCCAGGGTAATGTATGTCTACTGCTAAATGTCCATATATTCTTAGATGGTTCCATTGCTCCTAAAATTCCTATTGATTCTTTCTCGGCCTCAATTATTTGGAATCAGGTGTTTCTGGTTGCTTTTCTTGCAATGTAGTATGTCTATCAATGCTAGATCTGAATCTTACCCGTAATGTATTCTATTTCAGTATGAATTATCTATACTCCTACACATCAGCAAAGCGTGTATTGTAATTATTTTTGTTTATGTCTTCTAATAATGCTTCCAAAAGGTTCTTGCTGCTTGTTGGTTCCTTCTATTCATATTCTGCTTTAATTTTGCATGAGCCTTGTTTTGTATGTTGTATGAGGAATGATGCATTAAGTTGTGAATGGATGTTTGATTCAGGTGTGTGACAGCTTGTTGGCGCAGTTGCTTTTTGTGGTTCTGGTGATTTCGTGAATGCAGACAATCTTAGCTCTGGCTTGATGAATTGATTAGCCGTACTCATCTGCGCCTTAAGATGTGGCCCTTTCTGATTGGTGGTAGTTAAAGTGCTAGTTAGACTAGTTTTATGTGTTTTGTCAGGAATCCGTATTTCCTTTGGAATGTTTTATTGTGAAATAAATTTGCTGTTATATGACTTGACAATATTCTGTGGTAAGATCTGGAAATGTGTTTGGTTGATGCTGCTGCTGTTGGTTTTTACTGGTTTTCATGTCCTGTGTTGTGGTTGGTGGACCTCTTCTATATAAGACTGGTCAATGTTTGATGTATCACATTAACACGCCCACACCTAGACCCATAACCAGACCTGCACCCAAAGAAACGCTGTAGTTAGCCATCTTCATACAGATAACTTTTCCCTGCCTCACCGGGCTTCTCGCCACCCTGCACCCCCACCAATCCCATCTCCCACACTAGCACAAACTCCCTCCCCCAATGCCACATTGCCGCCACCTACCATCATAGTCTCACACCTCAACTTAACCGCCCCTCTTCCCACACCACAACCCCCTCTCACCTCCACAGGCCGTGGGTCCACCCTTTAATTACTGGTTAACATGCTGATGTGAGCCTCCCACTCTCTCTCTTTCTCATCATCTCCTTGGATTCAGGGAGTAGTGAGTGACGTTGGAGTGGGGTAGGTTGGAGGAGCAGAGGGAATGCCGAGTTAGTGATGGAGAGGTGTGGTTTTGAGAGGAGTGTAGCTTGGGATAAGAGTTTGTGATACGTTTTTGTGATGGAGAGAGGTGTGGTTTTGAGAGAGAGTGTAGCTTGGGATAAGAGTTTGTGGTACGTTTTTGTCTATTCATGGCCTAGTTTTAGGGTTTGGTTTTTCCCCTTGTCTCGACGTGGTTAGTGAATATTTTGTGGGTTTTCAAATTTTGTTTCAGATTCCAAGTAGATTGGTAATGTGATATGGTTCTCATAGGAAGATGTGGCAGTGATGGAGATGACTAGGAAGAGTAGATGCTTCATTTTGGCCAGAGAGTTGGTGTTGAACACATCTGAGATATGAACACGCTAAAATGAATGTTTGATTTTTTTATTGTTAATTTTTTTTCAAGACATGTTGGGGACACTCGGCCGACACATTCTAGACACGTTGGGGACACTCGGCCGACACATTCTAGACACGCTGGTGACATGCGACCGACATGCTTGGGGGATATGTTTTGAGAGTTCTTTTTAAATTTTTGAGAACTTTTTAGATAACTTTATAATTATTTTTAATTTTTTGAGAACTTTTCAAATCATTTTACAATTAAGAGTTATTTTTGTAATTTTAAAGAGATACGAGTCAAAGTCATAATATAAAAAGAGTTATAATCATTACATTGAACATAAGACATGAATGTAACATAATTTTTTATACGAATACGAACTTATATACAAATAAAGTAAACTTTCGAAATGAAATTAATGTGAGAAAAAATGAGGTTACAAAATTGAGACTCTTTGAAATTGATAAAAATTAATATTACGAAGTGGAATATTTTTGAAAATAAAAGTTGTAATAATTATTGATTGTTGGATTATGGATGTTAATGAATGTGTATCGGTATATCTTATATTGTATTTTTTGTGCAGTGATATCATGATGCGAATTTTTAGAATTAGGGAAATGATGAATTAAAATATTTATTATGATAATATTTTTATTTTATCACACGATTTTCTATATACACACACACACGCACACATATTATTTAAACGTATTGCCAATGTGTTTGTATCCTATTTTTTTTGGAAAAATTTTGTGTCTACGTGTCCATGTGTCATATCCTTGTCTGTGCTTATTAGGGAGATGATGTTGGCGAAGGGTTGTTGTGAGGGTAGAGTGGGGTTAGAGGACTAAGCGGCATTAGTTGAGACAAAACTCAAGTGCAAATAACCACATGGCTGATGAGATATGTGCAGTTGGTTGCTTTATTAAGATATTCAGCTGGTGCTCTCTCTCTCTCTCTGGCACACACCCACACACACAATCACACAAGAATCTAGGAAGCATATTTAATACTATTGTGTCAGCAACCGTCACTTGCATAGGTTTTATCTCTAAATGTTGTTGGGTTGTGATTGGCAGAATGGATGGCTTTTCAAGGCTAATATTTCTACACATTATAGACTTGGTGGTGATTATATTTCCCCCTTTTGTGTGATATGCTCAGCAATTGATTGCTGCTTAATGAAGCTAAAAGGTCACTGAACTGCTGTTGTTCTTGTTTGTTACATTTTTATTGTAAAAATGTGCTATATGTGGTATGTCGTGTTTAGAATCCTTTCTGTTACATTCAGAGTTTTAAATTGCAAGTTACTTGGAATTTATACGAATTTGGTTGTGTTGGTTATTATAATTTTGACTCAATTATTTGTGAGGTACTATTAACCCTTATATATCTGTCTTTGTATATAGGAAATTCAATTTCTCGTCATCTTATTATTAAAGTTTTGTAAATGATTAGTTTTGGAATGCATCATAGAGATGGAAAGTTTTGTTGTTGCTTATCTGTGTGAATGTGCAAGAGCAGTGTAGAGTGGCATTATATGCAAGTTGCATTGAGGCTCCTATAGTTTGACTTGGAGGTCATTCTGTATGGAAAGTTAAATTCAATAATTTGACGGATTGGATGATAAGAGGTGTTCTTTGGTAATATGTAGTAAATATATCGGTAATTGTTGAATTGACCAAGTCTGGAGGTTGTTATGTCCATAGTTGTCTAGGATGCATAAAAGAAGTTGCTTTAAGGTGTGTGCTATAGTTGGAGGTTTATCTTCTAAAATGCTTGTGTATCTCTCTGAATTGTTGGGTTGAAATGCATTGAAGAAATAATGATTCAAGGGTGGAACTTTAAAAGGCAACTTGTGATTCCTTGGGTTGAGCATGGCAAGCATCTGCCTCTATTTTGCTCTCTTTGTGGCTTTTGTAATTTTGTAGTAGTGCTGGTATTTTGCTGAATTTGTTGAATCAAGTATAGATTTCAGTCCGGCGTCTGGGAAAAAAACACTCAAGTAACATACATTTATGATATGGATTGTTGATATAACCTCACCACATTTGGTACTTTGTAAAATATTGTGCGGAACATCTCCAGCGAACAGTTTTAACACTTTTTCAGCACCGAGTATATTCTCCGCCAACAACTTGAGTTTCATATTTGTCAGTCACATCATTTGCTATCATGCCTCGTTGTTTTTCCTTGCATGAGCTGCTCTTCAACTTTTGGCCCCTGCCACGGGAAATGCTACCTCCTGCAGCATGACAGGAGTTTGTGGAGTTGATCACAATTTTTAGCCTTCAACAGCATTGTGGAGAGTAACATTGTTTCGTATGTTTCCTTTTTTCGGGGTTGGGTGTGCTGTGGGTATTTTTTTGGTGGTGGGTTGTTGTGGTTTTTTTTTTGGGGAGAGAAGGGGGGGGGGGGGGGGGTTGTAGTACGAGATGGCAGGCACAATGAAGGGACGGGTTTTATTGTAAGAGTAAGGTTAAATGTAAACTGTATGATTAAGATGGTATTTGTTAAGTTACATTTGCTGTTTAAGGAACAAGTTTGATTTCAAATACATTTGCAATGTTCAAATTCAGTGTATGATGTAACAGAAGATGGAGTCGATCGAATTTGGATGTTCTAGATCTCAAATATATGCAATTTTTGTTTGCCAGGTATGTATGTGATAGCTCGTTAGTCAAAAAGAGGGGACCCAAACCCAGATGGGTAATTTAGTGCGTTGCCAATGCCAATTTAGTCATAGCCCGTGCACAACATGGGCATTAGGGCATTTCTAATCATTATTCAAATTTAGACTCAAATTTAAATTTGAGTAAAAAAGTCTAAAAAATTTGTTCTAACCTTTGATTCAAATATATACCAAATCAAGGAAAATTTATTTTTTTATTCAAATCAAGTGAGATTTAAATCTTTGCTCTTTAATGTTGAGATTTTATCATTTTTTAATGATTTAATGGTTATCTTTATTCTTTTCTAAATTTAGGTTTGTCCTCATTTAAATTTGGGTCTTTTTTTTTTTTAAATTTGAATTTATTCATTGGAGTCTTTTATATCAAATTAAGTGTTTTTTCAAATATTAATTTAAATTTTGGTAAAAATTTATGTCATAGTTGAAGATGCTTTTAGGAGGACAAGTTTAAGTACAATTTTAAATGCAAGAGAAATGAGGCATATAAGTGGATCGACTTATCCAATTTTCATTAAATTGTAATTACGCAAATATTTACTCTCATACAATACTTCAATCCCTTGACGAGATATTAAAACTTACCAGCTGATTATGGTTTAGATTTTGAGTTTTGAAGTTTATATAAAGGCAGGTGGTTGATTGTTATGTTAGTTTAGTTAAGTTAGTTCTCGAGATAAATAAATGTTTGATTCTATTAGTGGAGGTCTATAAAGGTGATTTCTAAGTGTTTTTCTTTGTCTCTATTTTTTTATTTAACCAGAGAAAAAAAGAAGATAAGATTGGTTGAAACTTTCCACAATGTAGTCTTTTCTTCCTTTCCAAAAGGTATAAACTTACACAGAGACTTGTTTAAAGTGAGTACACCCACTCCTTAGTGGTTCCTTCATATAAATATCAAAATTTTGTTGTGGTGTAATTTTAGTTAAGCTTGAAAATAAAAATATTTCAGAAATAAAATAGGAACAAAAAAAAGTTTAAAATTTTATTTTTAAAACATTGATCGAACTAATCGAAACATTCTGAAACATAGGAGAAAATACACAAAAATATAAGAATTTTGATATTTAATTAATAATTTATTTTAATTTCTGTAGAAACGGAAATATTCCGGACGTATCAACTGTTTCGAAAAGAAATTTAATTTTTTGTTTTATATTCTTGATCCATTTTTTGAAGGAAAAAAAAAATCCAATTTGATTCCCATTTCAAGAAATTCTATCCCATCAAAACAACCACCTACAATCAAGATTTTTTGGTGTGAAAATAACCAATTTGGAGATTGATATGTCTATGATCTCTAGTTTGACATTTTCATGGCTGGTAACAGTAGGTAGTTTTAAACTTGTTTGCTAATCTATCGTGATTTAATATAAAAACATGGTTTTAATTTATATTTTTTAAATTTAAAAACCGTGTTTTGTAAACTTATCCGTAATATTTTTTACACTTTAAATTAAATTAAAAATTATTTTTTTTCGAGTCACGACAAATTGGTGAAAAACTCTGTAGGATTTTAGGTAATGTGTTTGAGGTTTAAAATATTAGAATAAAAAAACTGTTAAATTTCATGCAAAGGTTATTGCAATGAAAAAGTTGTAATCATGTCATAAGAAAATTGTTTTTAAATATTTTATGATATATAAAAATGATTAAAAAATAAAGGAACCCTAAAGAACAGTAAAGAAAAAAGTAAAAAATAAATAACAATTAAATTAAAAAAAAGCCCAGAAAAACATAGGCCTCTCTTTCCAGCCTCAAATGGAAGTCTCCGAACAGTCCTAAGTCCACTCTACCTTGTGAAAAAAGTGTAAAAGATCAAACCATAATTAGGAAAAGGAAAATTTCACACACACACACGCGCGCGCGCAATATATATATATATATGTATTATATATATTAAACCCCGCTGTAGAACAGAGCATCGGACCACTACAAAAGCTTACCTGGGCCTTAGCTTTATTAACGCCGGCGGCTACTGGTTACCAGTGAGTCCTTCTTCTTCCCTTTTTTTTTTTTTTTTATTATGGTTCTAGTTTGGGCTTTTTCCCATGAACAATCACGATATTTAGGAACTCTAATTTGATGAATTATCGCAATTTGTCAAAAGGGTATGGTGTTTCTGTGGATAATTGACGGTTCTGATAATCTCTGTGTATGTATGTGTACTGATAGATACTTGAAAGTTTGTTTTGATATCAGAGTTCTACTTTGATCGATTTTACGTGTATGATCAGACTTGATTACTGGAGAAAAAATTAAAAAATTTCATCTTTATGCAATTTGAATAAAGTCCTGTGTTTTAGTAAGAAGCTTCAAATTTCACACCGGAAAGCAAAGAAAAAAGGATACTTGCACATTTGGTAATTGGGTAATAAACTGTTTTATGTGATGTGCTTGTTTCAGTAACTGTTGTTTGCTATGTTATCCTATAGTTAATACAGTTTTGTTGACAATATTCTTATAAACTTCTGAAGTCATGGCAATCTGATTTGATTGTTCACATTGAGCTATTCAGTGGAGTGAAATAATCCCATTCCGAATCATAACTTGGGATTTGTATGCGTGTTTCAGTGTGCGAGTGTGGAGGTGATGCTGCCATACTTGGCAGACATGATCTCTTAACACTATATGTAACTTGTGTATACATATGGTGCTGGCTCAAATTTTCACAAGTAAATATTGTTTCACTTTCTTTTTTTCTGTAAGTCTGTTCTGTTTAGCCTCTTATTTTATTTTTTTTTGTTACATTGTGGTTTTGCCTAATAGTGAGCTGCTGACCCTCTTTGACAATATTTATGTTTCATGACTGTCTTCTTTATCTTGAAGACACTCATTTGTTAGAAAAGGTAAGCAAGATTGTGTTTCCTATGATTGTCACTGTCTGGCTTCAATGTCTTTATGTTAAGCATGGTTTGAAAGACTCATATCAGTAGTCATCTTGGAGGGCCAAATACTGATGCGGTCTTGGGCAGCAGTAGGCAACAATACACTGCATAGAAAAATTGAAAATACAATATCATTTAAAAAATTAAGAAATGAGAATAGCAAGGTGGATCAATCATGTCATGTGAATGGAAAAACCACCTAGCACACATTATTTTCTAACTGTACTCTTGCTAGGACTCCACTGTTGTTTCAATTCTCTTAAGCTTCTATTTTTACAAAAAGTTCAAGAATATGTGAAGCTATTTCCAATGTTTTATATGTGAGCTGATTTCCATTTTATGGGCTTGTTTTGGGAGGCAGGTGGGCCGGCAGTGGGGGAGATGTTTACACTTTAGTGTTTCTATAAAGTCTGTTTGTTAGGATGTTATGTTGCCACAATGGAAACCCTCAATAATAAATTCTTATATGATTCTTGATAAATTCTTGTCTGAATGTGAACAGGTCGACAACACCATTGTGGATTATATGAAGGTCGAGGTGTCTTGATCTCTATTCCAGCAACACTAGTTTTCTTCATGATGGATTTCAAATTCATAGGTAAAACTTGGGTGGGCAACATTTACCAGAAGTTTGAAGCTATGTGCCATGAGGTTGATGATTTTGTGAGCCAGGTATTAGTGGCATTTATTTTATTTGTTTCTCTTTTTACTCCAAGTGCTTCTATTATAAGTTAGTCTTCCTACTCAATTCTGCAGAAGTGGGTGTTTCTTTTGGTAGTCACATTCCATGTAACGCACCCAATATGGATAACTATTTCATAGACAAGATGATTTTTATTCTCAAACCTGAGAATTCATCTTGTTTTCTGAATTGCTTTGTACAGGAGTCAGTTAAATATGCTGAGAATCAGGGGCTGGACTCGGCTAAATGCGTAGAGAAGCAGGAGCAGACTGTTGGTGAAAGTGTGAAAAGATTTTGTTCTGATGTTGTGGAAGGTCTACACCCTCCTCCTTTGGTGGATCCAGTAACACAGAATGTGCAAGAAGAGCCTGAGAAACAAAAAGATTCCATTGGGACCTGTAATAGGTCAATGATTAGTATCGAAGAAAAGCCTGTAGGTATTGACGTGAATAAATCATCTGGGGAGCAAGATCCAATTGAACCTTTAGAAAACCATCATTCATCACCTTGCACCATATTGGGCCCTGTAAAGCTCATCCCATTTCATACGGCAGGTTCCGCTAGAGCAGCAGTGTCTGAGTTATCTATGGAACAAGAAGATGATTCTTTAGTAAACAAAAATGCAGATGTGGTTTCTGGGGAAAATGTTGTGGAAGAGGAGCAATCTTCATGTGGAGAGTTAAGTTCTCCAGAAGATAAGGATTTGTCTGATGCGTCATCATCAAGTGAATCTGTAGATGAAAGTCATAAAAATGAGTTATTTATGAAGGTATCACCTGCAATGTCTGTTCATGGTGCAGGGCTCAGCTCATCCCAGAGAAACGCAACAATTTGTAATAGCTTTTCAGAGGTTGGGTGTGTTTCTAATGTTTCAACCAATCTTCAATCTTCTGAAATGGGGCTTTCAGTTATTGCTTGTGAGAAGAAAGTAGTGGAATCGGCACTTGCTTCTTCCAGCTTTTCCCTATCATTGGAATCGTGCAATCTGTCAGAATTTTCACATTCAACATTCTGTTCAGAATCAGAGAAAATCTGCAATAATCCTATTGATGGAAGTGGGTCTGTTTCCGATGTATCCAGTGCTCTCTCTTCTTCTGAATCTTTCCCAACAATAGCATTTGGCCGCAAAGTAGTGGATTTGGGACTTGCTTTCTCCGGCAGTATCTTGTCATTGGAATCAAATGGTGGGTATTTCATGTTTCTTGCATAACGAGAAATTACTTGGTCCCCCTGCCCCCACACACAACAACCCCCCCCCCCCCCTCCCCCTCCCCCAAGTCCCGGGCTGGGAATTCCCTTTCTTTGCTTTTCCATGTACGTCTATTAACTTCTTGTGTAGAAATATGGATGCATCCAGAACTAATGAGGAATTTTCTATAGCTGGATCATCTGGAATTAAGGATGATATGTGCTGCTCCTGCATTCAATTAGAGGCTTACATGTCTTCCTTGGAAATTGGTATGTCATGGGAAGACACAGTGTATATCTTCATTTCCCTGTTTATACATTTGAGATCTTAGTACTGTTTGTGTTTAGATGCTTTAATTTTTGTTTTTACAAAAGAGTAACATTAAAACTTTGATAACAATGAGTGCTTTTTTTTTTAATAGGCATTGATGATGAATTTTTTATGATGACTTGATTAATTTTGACTCTTCAATGCTTCGTCCAAAAATGTATACAGATATTCCTGGCTCTAGCGTGTTTTCAATTGATTGTGTGCTGTTTATCTAATCTTTTCGTATATTAAGATCAGTTAATAATATCAAGGCATGGATTCATTTCCTGGCATTAACTTCTTAGTTTATTTACCGTCATTTTGCCCTTTTCTTCTCACCAAATTAAGAAATAAATGAGTTGGTGAAAATTTCATATTTTTATCTATAATATTTTCCTTGCCTAACTTTGCTTTTGGACCTGTAAGAGAGGCTCGCCTCTGGGCATATGGCAAAGTGAACATTGTTCTCAGCTAGTTCTCCAACTATAATTCCTTGAACAGAGGTTTATTTCCTCTAGAGAAACAACTGAATGGGTCAATCGAACCAGTTTTGTGTTCCCCTAATCTTTTGCTTCAGACAATATGGGATGAGAGTCTGGTAGTCATGGATCAAAATTCAGATGAAGTTTGAAGTTGAAGAATGAGAGCTCACAAAAGACAATACCATCTAACTGTTTTTCTTACCCTACTAGATATACATGTACATAAAATTTATATGTTACAATCTTCTTTAGGTCTTCAGACTTGATTCTATTCTTATAGTGCCAGCCTTGGGCATGCCCTTATTTGTCATTGACCCAGGCAGAGGTGGGAATTGCTGTTATGTTATATGGTTGTCTTAGGGGGTGAGAGTCCCGTTGCTTTTCTTACAGACTGTAAAAAGTTGACCTCCCTCTGTTTATTTCGAAATCCAGTATAGACTTAACTTATGAAGCAATGTGGATCGAATGAATAGACCGATGAAATTTTACCTTCCTTATCTTAGTCACGGGTGGTAAAAGTATTCCCTTTTGATAGTTTTTTTGCCAATAGGGGTAGTCCTGTACTCCTGTTCACAATGGGTGTAGAACAGTTTTATATTGCACATTCTATAAATAAGCACAAGGGCTGGACATTTTCATACTTCGTCTTCGATTTATAGCACACATTCACTTCCATCTTTCGTATATAAAATTTTATAGCTTTTTGAGTATTGTTTGTTGGCATCTATATCTTAGCTGGGGCAAGTGAAAGGATTTCCTACGACTTTATGGAGCATTTGAGTTCACATAGATAAAACGCTAATCCTTCACTTACTCATAGCTGACCATTGAAGAGTGGGTCTTTGTGCTGTTGGAAATGTCACTTCATCTAAATTCATATCTTTGGTCTTGGAGGCTCGGTTATGATTTTGTGTATATATCTATTAAATGTGAAAGTGGAACTTCAGGCTATAGAAATTTCATTTTCTGTGGCTTAGTGGGAAATATTGGTTATGGTTATTACTCCTGTTTTAGAGTATATTAGATATATGTCCTACAAACTTCGACAAAAATTTTATATATTCTATATTAAGCATCTGAAACTGGTTACCCATCATGTCATGTCATGTCTTACACAAGCACATTAGTGGTTTGGATTTCTTCTGCTACTGCAGCAGTTATGTTTCGGTTTTTGTTTGCTGTTGCTTGTTCAGTTACAGTTGTGTAGGAATACATTTTTTTATTCTAGTAAATGCACGATTCATTTGATCGGTCACTTGCTCTGCTATTTTAATGACGTCCAGTTTGCGCCTTGGTGCTATCTATTCATTCTATTGCTTTACGCTGTGTGTTAACAAATTGCTGATTTTATAATGCTTTTTACAGGACAGGCAGATGACCCGAGTATTGATTTGAATGACCCTAGCATGGAAACAATTGACTTGTCTGAGAAAATGTCCCTTGGTGAAAGTTGTGTTATTGTGGACAGTCAATTACCCTATGCTGTCTCTTGCAGAGCAAGAAAACACAGATCATACAAGGTATTCTCTCTCTCCCCCTCCCCCCCCCCCCAAAAAAAAAAAATAAACCCAAAATAAAAAAAAAAAAAAAACCTACAAATGCAACACACACCCCAATAAAAGCAAAAACAAATTAAAAAAGGAAAAAAGACTAAGAAAAAGCAATCGTTGAAGCTGTCTTAGGTACTCTGCGAAAGTATTTCTTTTGTGAAAAAAGCGACCTGGATAAATCACTATCTCTCTGTTTGTATAATAAATTAGATAATGGTGTTTACGAAAACAAATTCTTCAATTTTACTCAGGCATTAGTAGAAAAAAATATCCTTCCCTAAAAGCAGTAATAGTTTTGTAAAATAGGCTGGATATGCATGCCCAACTTTCTTTGTTTTGTGCATTCTTTTCATAATAGCATTTTCATCAGTGATTTCTGTGCATCATTCAATAACATAGTACACGTAACTCTTTATGTCATGGTTATGTATTTTGTTTCTTTCCTCTAGAAAATTATACAAGATGCTTTTGCTTCGAGAAAGAGGTTGTCAAAGGAGTTCGAGCAGTTTGGAATTTGGTATGGAGACATTGATATAGAGTCCAGCCAGCAAGCACCACAAAATCTTTTATCCTCCATCCCCATTTCTTCTTTTGAGCCAAAGAAACCAGCAACTCATGATTTATGCGATTCAGAATGGGAGCTTCTATAACTGCTTAGCTTGTCTGTAGATAATTATGCACCCATGCTGGTTATGCAGCCGCTTTGCCTGTGCAGATGAATGTAGAAAGATGAACCTATTCAGAGATAGGAATTATTTCCTGTATTCGACTTTTAAAGAAGCTTTTGCGTTATTTAAATAATGCTCACGCTAATTTTCCTGTTTATTCAGAAGATGGAATGCATTATATGGGTATTACAAACAACCATAGTTG
Organism: Ilex paraguariensis; assembly: GCA_963454935.2. Lineage (NCBI taxonomy): Eukaryota > Viridiplantae > Streptophyta > Magnoliopsida > Aquifoliales > Aquifoliaceae > Ilex > Ilex paraguariensis. The sequence goes on along the minus strand of CAUOFW020002169.1, from coordinate 95,038 downwards.
ATATTATGGAATAATATATTCCATCTTGATGCTTATGCAATGTTTTTATCTGTCCATTCATTGCGTCTTTCCCCTTGCCCGAACCTTTCTGTTGGTTATTGTAGTGCTGTTATTGTTGCAGGTATCTACTACTGCAGGCTCTGTGGTGCAAGAAACCTTGCACCACATATTTGGCAATGGAAGACCATCTTTCTTCAATTACTTTGAAGTGGTCTTCTATATTTTTTTTGTATTTTTCATTTTGTAATTAAAATTTGCCAAATTTTCAGGTATGTGAATAGACAGATATGCCTCCTTTAACATGGTAAGCAAGGGCACTAAATCAGGTTTGCTCTCTTGAGGATAAGCCTGTTGTAAATATGCATACAAAATCTTATCCCAGGTATCTAGGATTCCTGGTAAATTCTGCTCTTTAGTAAAGAGCTTGCCTTTACATTCACTATAAACTGTGTATAACCATATTTCTAGAATTTTGATAATTGGGTAAGGTTTGGGAATGACAAAACGTCTGTAATTTATGCCTGCTTGGAGAGATTATTTTCACGATTCAAATTTATAATGCTCTAGTATTAGCGAATTTTTATCTCTACAGTTCTCTCAGCTGTAATTTGGCGATATTTAGTAGTTTTATTGATGTGTTTATTTATCCCGCAGAATCTTTCCATTACTTCCAAGATATTTGAAACTTTTGATTCAAAAGTATCTACTTTGATTGCAGATTTTTTCGTCCTAATCAATAAATGCGAGATACTTTTCAAAGTTGGGTGTATGATCGGGTTACAATCAAGTGCGTATAATGAAAGAAAACGAGCCAAATACGGCATGTATAACAAACAAACAACCCTACTAATAAAAGGGGATGGTCTTTATAATTGAATCAACAATCTTACATATCCTACAATGAAAAAAAATAAAAATGACAGGTTCAAAACCAAATAATCATAGGCATGTCAATCAAGTTAACCTGGCTATCTCTCAAAGTTTCTTTCTCTTCCTTTATTTTTTGACAATTTAGGAGAGTTTGAGTGAACTTGAGGGGAAAAAATATAAATAAAACTATTATAATTTTTTCTCAATAAATGGGCAAGATTTATTGTATTAAAATTAAACATTAAATCATTTGAAATTTAGATCACTTGAATCTCAATTTACAAAGTTTAAAAATATTAATTTACTCCTTAAAAGATATAAATACGTATTAATATGCACTTGAAATTAACTGTCATATATTTTGCCGTTAAAAATGTTTGAGTTAATTATAAATTGCACCCTTTAAAGTTTAAATATTTTACTTTATGATTCAAAAAGAATTTTATCTATTAATGCTCATTAAATAACTCTCAATTGTATCGTGTCATAACATTTTCGTATTGCATTTGAGTTAATATAAAAATATTTTTAACACAAAAATATATTTTCGTGTCTAGTGAATTGCATTGTATCATATATTTCACATTTATGACAATTCATATAATATTATTTATTTAAATTAAAAAATTCTTATTTTTTGCCCAAAATACTTGTTAAATAATTATTTTTGGAAAAATTTCAACCACACCCCTTCTACTTTACTATATCTTCAAGGACACCCCCTGTTAAAGAATGCAATTTTATTAAATTATCCATGATATATTTGAGGATAAATTTCATCCACACCCCCTCTAGATAAACATATCTTCAATGAGACCCCCTCTAGATAAGTATATTTTCAATGAGACTCCCGCTGTTTTCTAATTTTTTTTACGTAATTAAATTCGAACCGAATAAAATTTGATTCAAACTAATTAAAATTTATTTTTTTACATATTAAAATTTGTGTCAATTAAAAATTATATATTTTTTATGTATTAAAATTTTGGATATTTAAAATTTTGTTTGAACCAATTAAAAATTATTTTTAATCGACTCAAATCAAATTTTAATCAATTCACATTGAATTTTAATTAGCTCAAATTTTAATATATAAAAATATATGAATTTTAATTGACACGAATTTTAATAAGTAAAAAAATATAAATTTTAATCAACTCGAAAGAGAATTTTAATCGACTCTAACAACTCGGATAGAGTTCAAATAGGCTCAAATTTTAATATGTAAAAAATAAATTTTAATAGGTTCGAATTTTTATAAAAATTTACAAATTAGTAAATAAAAAATTAGTATTTACTAACAAATTATTTACTAAAATTGTTATTTATGAATTATTTTTAAAATTTTAATAGCTCGAATTTTAATAAAATTTTATGTAGAAAAATTACTTGAGGTTATGTAGGGGCATTTTTGATATTTTCGATGAATTGTTTTTGTTAGAAATGATAGTTTAATGATAGAGAGTGTTAGTGATGTTTAAATTAAACTAAAAAGGATGTCATTGAAGATTCAGAAATTAGAGGGGTGCCTTGAAGATATGATAAACTAGAGAGGGTGTGGTTGAAAATTTTGCATTATTTTTCTATCTACAATTGTGTTATTTGTATTTAACTTTAATTTGATTGCACAAACAAAATATTTGTGTCTGGCTGTAGACAGAAAAACTATTTAAAGAGCATTAATGAATGGATTTAGATCATAAATATAAAATATTTAAACTTTGAAAGGTATAATTTATAATTAGTCTATAAATTTTTTAACGGTAAAATAGATGAAATTAACATTAAGTGTATATTGATATGAATTTATAACTTTTAGGGTATAACTTAATATTTTTAAACTTGTAAATTAAAATTTGAGTAATCTTTCCACATACAAGTAAAGATTAGCCCAAAGTAAAATTATGAATTACGAAAAATAAATTGGTCTCATTTAATTTAACTTAAATAACGAGTTCAAATTCGAGATTAAGGTCGGTCTTGAAGACACGTGATTGTGTTGAATTGAAAAGAGAGAGCGAATTTGCTATTTAGTCCAAACATTTGAAGATTTTTCAGAGCTTGCCTGATTTTATTTTGTTCAGCCACTTTGTGTTCCACTATCCGGAGAAAATGATTCGCAGTGCCGGAGGAGTTCGTATGTGTTGCCTGCGCCTCCCGTACACGGCGGAGACGCTCCTCCTTAAACCGTCCGCACTGACTTTCCGCCGCCGGAGACCTTTCGCCACCTCCTGCTCCGCATCCGCTGCGGCGAAGAAAGATAAGAACGAGAAGGTCATTGTGGTATCCGGTCCCACCGGTGCCGGGAAAAGCAGGCTCGCTCTAGAGCTCGCGAAGCGGCTTAATGGAGAAATTATCAGTGCTGACTCTGTCCAGGTTTGGAGAGATTTCTCAGTTTATAGCGAAATCAGTGGTTGCTGTATTACTATTTCCTCTTAGTCTATGTTTGGTTATCCAGAAAACCGAATGTAATGAGAACAACGAAATGGAAAATCCGAAGACAAATTCAGTCGAAATTTAGCTAATAATAATAAATTAATAGCCTGATTCAGTTTATAGTTTCAAAGAATGTGGGTGTTCTGGAAAGTGGAACATGTTAACATCAAAATTTACGGTGTAAGGTGACATATCAACGACAATGAATTGATTTAGTATGTCTTGTGTTATAGGTGTACCAAGGGCTTGATGTCGGATCTGCTAAGCCCACTTTGAGCGAAAGACAGGTACATTGGAGCACAGGCGACTGACTGTTTAAAATTTAGTTGTTAATTCATACTTCTGACATCAATATATGATCTGTGGTCATATGTTTACTGCTCTTATGCTGTTTCATATATATTCTCTTGTATCTTCATATTATGTAAGCATGTTTTTAGTGTGTGGTTTCTCACATCTTTTGTCCGCTGAAGTAATGTTGTTCTGCTTATGGGAAAGAAGTTTAGTTGTGATTGCTCCTTGTTTAGCTGAGCTAAACACTTCCACCATGTCTGTAAAACCAAAGAGTTCCCAATGCCCTGAATGTCCCAAGGAGCAAGCAGCAGTGTCTGTGTCTTTAATCTGAGGATATCCAAGAAGGGACCTGAGTATCTGCTTGTTGGAAAAATAATGGCCTATCGAATTGTGACGTTGGAGTCTGAGATCATGGAGCATACTCGGATCAAAATGTTGGAACAAAAGCAATCAATGTGACATCTCTCTGTATGTGATGAAATGTTTAAAAATTGTGGTACTTCTCTCCTCACGAGTCCTGAATATAGTCCACTTTATGCTCATGAGTGCCTTGGAAATCAAGAAACCTTAAATCCAGTACAATGTTAATGTCTCACTGTACACCCAGAATACTTTCCTCTATACTTCTAACAACATGAGGCCATAGAACAATAAAGGACCAAATGTTTAGCAGATCTATGTGCTATTTTTCTCAAATGAAAAAAAATATTGGAGAGCCTTAGTCTTTTATTTTCCACGATTTGATTATTAATCAATGAAATGTGATTCTATAAAGAGTTTCAACCTACTAAGGCATTGACCTCAAGGGTACTGCAAAGATTAAACCACTTTTTGAGTAAATAGGTATTGGCGTATTGCTAAGGTAGGGATGGCACAAAGATGCAAATATATCTCTGCATGTGATGTTGTCCTAGGCTCAACCATTTTGAGGGGCCAAACTCTAGATTTTGGAAAGATGGAGAGATGCAAACTTTGACGGGAGATAGAGGAAAGTTCCATGCTTCTTATATTCTTAGCTTCTTTCGCTGACAGTAGACAAATGACGTTATCAATTGAATAAGATAATTTGCATTATGATGAAGATTTTATCAGCTCTGTAAATGAGTTTTGCTGTCTATTTTATTTTGGCTCGCCTAAATTTGTAAATAGAATATGACTTCCTGTTTTGTTAATTTTTGGCATGTTCATCGTGTTGTGTTAATTGTTCCATCCTTTTTGCAGGAAGTCCCTCACCATTTAATTGATATATTGCATCCCTCTGAAGGTATATTGCCTTCTTGACCATATTGTAGGAAGTAGGTACCTTAATGGTATTTTACTTTAAAATCTACTGCTGGAGCAAAATGCCTTTGGTCAATCTACTGTAGATACTGTACTAAACCATGGATCAGAGACGTTGAGCCTGTTATTTTTTGTGTTGTATGTCATGATAGGGGCACAAACAATGAATGAACATCTGAAACTTTCAAGCAACAAGACAGAGGCCTTGGGCCTTTTTCTAGTGATGCACAAGAGGTCAAATGCTTGCATGCTTTAATTTTAGATATACCTATCTTGCTTACCTTGTATGCTTATAGTACTTCTGGGTCATAGGGTCATTCTTTGGAGAGAAGTTTAATAAGTATCAATAGTTCCATGTCTGCAATAAAACCTTGACTTCTACCAATATCGTCCTTGATATTATGCAATATATTAATATCTTCAGGGAACTTACATAGCAATTAATAGGTACAAAATTTCATTGACATATCACAAGGAGAAGAAAACCATAAGATCGCAATTAGGGTTTATTATGGGCTTTTTAAAGGTTTTCTGAGGCGCTGTGTGTGTTGATTGCATCAGCCACTCTTCACAGATAATCAAAAATAAAAACCACATCTGCACAGAATTGTTCTGTTGCATCCATTTTTGTTCTATGAGTTAACAGTATTTTCAGAAATTGACTGTAAAATATTAGAATTTAACCAATTTTTAAGATTTCTTTCTCAAATTTTCATGCTTTACCAGTTGATGTAAAGCTTAAACATTCTGTTCACAATCAGAATATTCAGTCGGACAATTTTTTGAGGATGCAAGGCAAGCTACTAGAGATATTCTCAAAGCTGGGCATGTACCAATAGTTACTGGTGGGACTGGATTGTACTTACGATGGTATGTATCTGCATTTCCTTGTGATAGGGAAACTTCAATTATTTATGCAAGTAGTTGAAAAGGTAAGAGAAGTAACGGCTGGCTGAGGTGTGAAAGTAGTTAGAGTTGGCTGTATTTCCTGAGGCCACTCTCGTAAGTTCATAATCACTATTTTTTTTCTCGTGTGCCCATCCTTTTGTAATGGGTTATTGTTATTATTTGCGTCAATTCGGCACTTTCCACACTCTAAATATGAATTCTAGCATATATCAAGGCATACCATTTGTGTTGAATGATTTGGGGATTCCAGGTTATGAATCTGTCAGCTGCAAATTATATTCTGCATTTCCGAATCTAAGTGGAGAAGACCTAACCTTTTACCAGCTCTGGTTTTTGATCTTTCAAAGGAGATACCAAAACTTATTTCTCAGTTGATAGTAATTGAATTAGGTTCACATTTTTCTCAGATGTTTGAGAGTTTAACTCGCTTTGTATGGAAAACTGACGTTTAAAATGTTCTCCTAAAGGAATTATCACATGAAAGCTCTGACCTACAGGAACTGTGAATATATAAAATGTAAAACGATGTAAAGACTATCTGGATGGGCAAGGGTGTTGCATTGATGTTTCTAGAATGACTACCTAAAATCAAGTTACTTTCATGATAGATGGTAGCTGAAGTTTAATAGAGACAACCCTTTTTTTAAATCCAACACAAAGAGTTGTATGTGTGCATAAACTCTTCTAGTTATTTGCCCGTGATTGGATTGCCTTGTGTAGGTTATTAACTTAAAAACCAAATTTACTTGGCACATGAAGGCCTTAATTTCTTTCTCTATATGCAAGGTTCATATATGGGAAGCCAGATGTTCCAAAAGCCTCTCCAGAGATTACCTCTGAAGTTTATTTAGAGCTTGCAGAATTGCAGAGAAATGATGAGTGGGAGGCAGCTGTCCAGTTGGTGATCAAATCTGGTGATCCAAGTGCTCAGTTTTTGGCTGCCAATGATTGGTATCGTTTACGACGCAGGCTTGAAATCATCAAGGTCAGTTTTTGACGTTCTCTGGATAAATTGATGGTCTCTGACATCCCATCTCCTTCTGCCTTTATAAACTTGTATATATTGTGCAAACTATCTGCACCATGGATCTAAATTGTAACAATTATGCTTACTGGGGAAAAAATTAGAAATGAACTAAGGCAACATTGCTTTCCAAAATGGAGAATGCTTTAACTCAGACCTTGCATTCTCCAATGGCCCTTTCTTTTCGATTTACACCTGGGACTGGCTGTGGGCCCCTCTGCAACTACATAAGAAAAATGTTATATAATGGCCTTCTCAATTGTTGCTTTCTCCAAATGGTGAAGATAATCCAAAAGCAGTTTCAAGTAGGTATATCCATTTCTTATTGATGTTTGTTTCGAATTTGCAGTCTAGTGGATCACCTCCATCAGCATTTCAAGTACCATATGATCATTTTAGGGAACAGTCCGATTCACACACGGCAGAATGTTCTCTAGGCATCAAATCTTCTGCTGATGGAATTCAGGGGTGTAAATCAAAGGATTTGGACTATGAGTTCATTTGTTTTTTCCTTTCAAGCCAAAGACTGGATCTCTACAGATCAATTGATTTCCGGTGTGAAGATATGCTTTCAGGTAAACAATGTCATGGTACATATTTTTTTTCATCCCCCTTCCTCTTCTTTCTGTCCTTTAGAGATCACAATGATGGAAAAGTTAGCTCAAATAAAAAAAAGAAAAAACTAAAATGTTTCTCCTGTGTCTTAAATCATCCAGCCAATGTGTTGGATCTTTATGGTTTATAGTTGGATAATTCTTTGTTTTCGTGTTCCTGGTGTTATATTCTTATTTATGACCAATTTTGAATTATGCCCCTATCCTGTCAAAATTTCCTTATCATTTTGCATTTAATTATTTTAAGTTGCTTTTTTTCTACGCAAGACAGTAGCACCCATTTAACTAGGTTTTAAATAAGGATTCATTGTCAGTTCATGGGGGGACCAGCCTTTACTTCTTAAGGAACATGTCTTACTGCACTTCAAATATCATTCATCAGTTGTTTCAAACTTCATCATTATAGACTTAAGTCCAAATCAAACCTCATGTTTTAATTCTCAAATTTCCATGATCCTGATAAATTATTGGTATCGGTAGTACTGTACCAATCTCCATACTCTCACAATTAATACTTTCTATCTCAAATTCTCTCTGTATCACAGTTTTTGAATGCTGTACCCAATTTTGGATGTGGCTCATAAACTATGATATTTTGTTCTATCTCTGAATCGCAATCAATATGTTTTGTGGAAGTACAGAACTTTAATTTATGTGGAAAGAGTTTGTGGATATTGGTTGACTTTTATATTGAGTTATTTTGGATTTCTTAAGCCTGCTCATTTCCCAGTAGCTTATTCAAGAGCTTGGCATGATATGTTTACTTAGTTTCCTGTTAGATTTTTTCAAGGCTAAGTTTCAGGTTTTTTCTTCTACGTATTCTGTTGGCCAGTATGCACGACGGTAGAAAATGAGGTTTTGATTATCGTTGATAGTCTAATGTTCAGTTTGGGTAGTAACTTTAGTTCTGTTATCAACATCTAGTTGACTTTACATTGATAGTTGATATTAACAGTAGAAACTTGCGAATTTAGACTGTTTCGTATGTACTGATGGCTGTTGCTTTTAGGAGCTGATGGAATATTGTCAGAGGCAAGATGGCTTCTGGATCTAGGACTTCTGCCAAACACCAATTCTGCAACTCGAGCTATTGGTTACAGACAAGTATGTCTTGGACTTTTTATTGTTCCCTTCTGTGCATCATGTAGCCATCTATTTCATGATTTGCAGACTATAATTTGTGTATTTACTTTGTCCTTTTGCCCTAGTAGCCCTAGAATAGGGTAATGCTAACATTCATCTCCAAAAAATGAATGTCAATGATTTAGTGGTAGACTGTGCTTTTACTGCATTATTTACTCTTTTTCTGTTGCATATATTTGCAGTAGATACTAAATTCAGATAAACATGTGACATTGATGCATAAAACTCAATAAGTGAACAAGGAATCCTTGTGCCCAAAGCTATTGCAGTTTTTAGAAGTACCTTACTGGAATTTGTTAATGTCACCTTGCTCACAAGTGTATGCACAGGAATATTTGTAGCATGATCAATGTTCAACTTGTAAGAATGAAGGCAAGAAAACAATTTTTGCCTTGCATTTCATGTTGATATTTTGTTTTTGTGGTCATGTTGAAAGAATTCAAAGGTTCAGAAATATGGAGCAAGTCAGAGAGTCAGATACACGGTGCTTAGAATGGCTGGTATGTGTAGGAGTTTTCCCTGAGCAGTAATATGTAATCGGCATCGTTACTTTTGGATGTTGGTGAAATTTGTACCTCTGTCTGTAGAGTTTCTGATCAGAACACTGCTTCAGGATTACATAGAAGTATATTCATTGTCAATCTCAAAGCAGACGTATAGCAGTTTTCAATATGCAAGGGAGATATATGCTAGTTATGTTACTTTTCAATAAACAGGAGAATGCTATGTTTTTCGGTAAGCGGGAGAATGCTTTGTTACATGAACCAAATTGACACAATTGGAGTAGATTGGTTTTGAGACTAATGTGTAACTGTATGCAGTTTGATCCGCATTTCACGGTGACCTTGTTCTGTTTCTAAACAATCAACCTTGGAAGTAGAAAGTGGCAGAGGTTGACCAAATGGTACTCCTTGTCTTGTGTCTTGGTCAAAGGTTCAAGTACCCCCCCCCCAAAAAAAAAAAAAAAAAAAAAGGCAATTGAAATATGCGAGGCTGTGCAGTTCCTTGCTTACTAAAATATTAAAGAGTAGAGAGTGTATTGGAAGAAGATGGTATTGGAGAAAATTAGAGAGACCATGTTCCCCCTGCCATCTCGCTGTCCCACCCTCTTTTTCTACCCCTCCCCAATCACAGTAACACACAGAAAAGAGAAAGATAAATTTAACTTCCCAATAAAGGCACAAGATGGAACAGTAGTATTGTGGAACCCACCTATAAGGCCATAATACGAATTTCAACTGGAATTCTAGGAGGTATTATTTGTCCAGGTACCTGTATAGGTTATCATAATAGAAACGTTTATGGATAAAACTGGTGAGGCATAAGTGCAATATGTAAGATTTATGTGTGGTAAGAGAAGGATGGACGAAATTGGGATGAGCACATTGGGAGACTGCAATGTAGAATGAAATGGTAAAAATGTGACAGAAACTAATTAAGATGATCTGTATATGCGAGCGTAGACTGAAAAATTGAGACAGTCCACTTTGATGGAAATGCCAAAACTGACATGGGTTGGTACATAATGTACTGCCAGATTTGTTTGCTTAGAGTGATGTTGTACTTTAGCGACTAGATGTATCAAGTAGTTGGGTAAGTTTACTTAGCTGCATTCGATTACGAGATCTTACGTTAGGTTGTCTCTTGTAATCTAACTTCATGTGGAAAATCTTGTGTGAAATTTGTTTGTAACATGATTTTTAAGTGCCATCATCTTCCAGTCATTTCAAGAAACCTTTTTTTTTGAAATGTTCATTGAGGGAGCCACATGTACCTGTCATCCTCTTGATCTGTTTGAGATTCAATATTTGGTTTGGTTTAGTTTGGCTCGGTTTGTATCTAAGGAAAGGATATGAAAAGAGAATATGATTTCAAGTAGCTTAACTGCATTCCTTGTACAAATCTGTGTCTTTAGTGAGAATGCTTGTAAGGACTAATCTGCTATGTTTGTTAAATGGTGGTTTTCCCCAGGGAATTTGAATTTATATCACACGGTCTTCTTGTATTTTGATAGTTGTAGGATGTGTTTCAGGCCATGGAGTACCTACTGAAGTGTAGAGAGCAAGGGGGTTGGAGTTCTACGAGCGACTTTTATGCCTTCTTATCTGAATTTCAGAAAGCGTCTAGGTAATTTTGAGCATTTTTTGTATGATATATGTTACTGGTCCCATGTTTTATGATTGGGCTTTGTTGTGTTTAATGTGTAATTGTCAACTTTTATCATCAGCTGACGCCAAAAGTCTGTTTGGCAGAAAGCTTCACTCGACCTACAGTGAGATTTAAGGCTTGTTAACTAAGGCCGAAAGCCACTCCTTATTGTGAAAGATTATAGAGCACACTCAAAATACTCATCAAGTTGTTTATATGGTTTATATAAACCCACTTGTGAAAGGACTGTGAACTACCATTTCCTTTGTAATAATGCCTGTTAGTCATGAGAGTTTAGTTGATAATTCCTAGTTGGACCCAGGGCTATTAGTCCCAAAAGTGATGATTCATTTTCCAAATGCTGCTTATCGTATTGAAACAGTATCAAAAGTGGCTTTGCTATTGAACTATAGGTTCACGAGCCAATTGTTGAAATGCTAGTTCATTGACCTTGTCATAACCCAGTCTAAGCACACTGTAAGCCATAATCTAAATTCAAATCTCAGAATTGGCAATTTGATTAATAGCTCATCTCTTTCTTTGCCAACTGGGTACTCAGTTTCCACCAGGGCTTTGTGATGCTTTTCTCATGGAGTTATAACCCAGTGATTAATATCTTGTCGTGCAGAAACTTTGCAAAAAGGCAAATGACCTGGTTCCGTAATGAGCACATTTATCACTGGATAAATGCTTCCAGACCCTTGGTATGTCATTTTGGTTTCTTTGTGTGGCTGTGCATATCTGTCTTTTTGTGTCAGGGCAATTGTCCCATGAGTACACATGGTTTTTTGCATTGAGTCAGAACGAAACGACACGATGTTGCCGTGGATGTTCAAGACAAATGGTGCATGATTGCGACTGTTTTATTTTTGTTGCTTTATTAGCATTTTTTAAATTACTTGATGAAGCTTAATCCTAACAGTGAGGTTAGCTAGGCAAGACGAAAAAAAGGAGGCTGGCTAAGCATATTTGTAATGCCGACTTTTCTTGCTATATGTTAGATGTAGACTGCCAACCAGGCATTACCTCTCCTAGGCCTTTGGACGAGCATTATGAAGAGCACTCAACAGTCAACACCGATCTTGGCAATAATCTAAATAAACTAAGCATTTTAAGCCTCCAGTGAGGCATTGGCCTGAAAATCATTCATTTCACTGTGTCGAGGGCATTTTTCAATTGAAAGTGATTTTTGCAGAAGTCACTCAATGTAAGCTCCTGGGAGGCAGTACCATATGCTTACAGCAAAGTAGTTAATTACTTCCTCTTGGGTTTATCTTGGAATAGTGCAACTTTCGCAGGAAACAGTGCTCAGCTTCATATGTGACGCATACCATCAACAAGCTGGGAATTTGACGGTGCCTGAATCACTAACTATGAAGAAAGATATATCAAACACCCGAGAAGCTTCAGAACTAAAGGTTTATCGAACCAAAAATAGGTATGTATTTGGCTATGATGAACATGTGGCCATATTATTTATCTCAAAAGTGAAAAAGCTAAATTGATTCTTTGCATATGAAGGCAATTCATCAGGCGTGAAGATTGTTCAGATATTCTAGACTGGATAAGAAGAACCCAGGGGCAACCAGCTGAATCAATTTGTTAACTAGTGTCGAGCGGGCTCGGTTTTCAGATTGTGGAGTTCGGACGCCTGAAATTCTTTGATATACTTGTGAAGTTTAGCTTGAGTTTATTGCTTTGCATGTTAAGTTTGCATTATCCCTTAAAGCTTTCATTGAAGATGGAATTTGATTATTTTGTGTAGATCGCAGCCAAGGAAAGCCTTCGGCTAGTCATGTACTGAGCATTCATCTTCGGAATATCTGGTTCATTCCGGGTTATGTACTGAGGAAAAGCTGTTGAGCACGAGTGTACAAGTTGTGGGAGTTCAGGGATTAAGGCAGGCTGATGTTGAAATGAATATTTGTAAATTATAATTTTAACATCTTGTACTGGTCAAAACAAAAACATTGAAGGGTTTTTTCTCTTCTTTTTTTTAACGCCTTTATTTTATTTTTTTGTGTTTGGGTGGTGGGTTTTGGTACGAACGGGTAGAAATTTTTTTTTTTATTTTAATCAAACACATAAAAAATTTTAAATTTTTTTTCTACCATTTTTATGCTAAACAAACGAATTCTAGTAAAACTTGCTTAGTAAATTTATATTTGTGCTCATTACAAATTTCATCCTTCTTCTTTTTGAAGAAAAATAGGTGAATTGTATTTTGTACAGTGAAAAATTTATAAATTTTTATTTTGTATTTTTAAAGATTAAATTTTTTATATTGTATTTTTAATATATTAAAAGTGTTGTAATGTTGTTCTTTAGTTGTTTATTTTTTCAAAATTTCCCCCATTGTCAGTACAACGGAATAAGCATTAGAAGGTAATAAAAATGTTACATTGTAATATTTTTAATATGTTAAAGGTATAATGTAAAAAATTTTATTTTTTGGGGCATAAAATAAAAAATCATAAATCTTTCGGGATATAAAGTGAAATTCAAAAAAAGTTGAAAAAATCGCTAGTAAAGTTCACTTTCTCTATAAAGAAGACGGACTTCACAACTCTCGATTAATCACGTCTCTTTCTTCTTCCGTAGAATATTCACTTCTCTCTCTTTTTCTCTCCTCTCATTTTCTTCGCCTGAGCTTTCTCTCTCTAGAACATGAAGGCGGCGATGTTGAGATCCGTGCTCAGAAGAAGCTCCACCGCTTCATCGTCATCATCATCTTACATACTTCGCCGTGGATACGCATCGGAGTCCCATCCCGAAAGGAAGGTCGCCGTTTTGGGTGCTGCCGGAGGGATCGGACAGCCACTGGCTCTACTCATGAAGCTCAACCCTTTGGTTTCTAAGCTTTCCCTCTATGATATCGCCGGCACACCCGGTGTTGCTGCAGATGTCAGCCACATCAACACTAGATCTGAGGTAATCCCTTTCTTAAACCCTTCTGTTTTCCCCTTTGATACTGGCTGTAGTTCTATCTCTTGAATTTTGTTTTGGACTGTTTTAGTTTCATTCTGTTTATCTACTCATTTCTAGGATTTTTGACCTGTAACTGTTGGATTGCTCACCATTACGTATTTAAACTCCTGCCTGGTGTTTTCATTTGTTATATAGTGATCCTGTTGATCTTCATCTTCGAAGGTTTTTTGATCTCGTTATATTGGGTTGGTTTAACTCAATTCCTCATTTAGTGTGTTTTTTTTTTTTTTTTGTAGTAGTATTTTGATTTCTCTTCTGTTTTTTAGCTTAGTTCCTCATTGTAGTCTCTCTCTCTCTCTCTCTCTCTTATATTATGGTCAAACTCATTTGACTAAACTTGAGAGTGCTGTACAGATACTGCTTGTATGCACAAATGTATATAGGACTTCAATTCATTTTATTCACAAATCTATGTGCTTGTTAGGTAGCTGGGTACATGGGCGAAGACCAGCTCGGGCAAGCTCTAGAGGGATGTGATGTTGTCATCATTCCAGCTGGTGTGCCAAGAAAGCCTGGTATGACCCGTGATGATCTCTTCAACATCAATGCTGGCATTGTGAAGTCCCTTTGCACCGCAATTGCCAAGTATTGCCCTAATGTAAGTCCCTTTCTTTCTCGATCACTTTAGTTACAGGTTTTAGTGTAGTTTAGTATCTAGCAGCTTTTAATGATAATGCTAGATGTATTATCCTGATCAATTGGGTTTGTGATTTGTGTGGGAAAACAGGCACTTGTTAACATGATTAGCAACCCCGTGAACTCCACCGTCCCCATTGCTGCTGAGATCTTCAAGAAAGCAGGGACATATGATGAGAAGAAACTGTTTGGTGTAACCACTCTTGATGTGGTTAGAGCTAAGACTTTCTATGCTGGAAAGGCGAAGGTCAATGTTGCGGGTATGCTTATAACCCATTTTCTCGATTGGAACTCCTTGTCTTGTTTCTTGTTCAAGCGAATAGTTCCTGTTTTCTTATGTTTATTTCGTTCACTTGAATTATCTGTTTCTCTGTTCCAGGGGTCAATGTTCCTGTTGTTGGTGGACATGCTGGCATCACTATTCTTCCATTGTTTTCACAAGTACTACCTCAATTTCTTTATGATGATTTGTTCATCTTCTGACATTTGGTATTGTGGAAACTTATCATTTCATACCCTTTTTTGTGTCGATTTGTGTACTGAATTCTAATAGGCCACACCAAAAGCCAATTTGCCGGATGAAGACATTAAGGCTCTGACCAAACGGACACAAGATGGTGGTACGGAAGTAGTGGAAGCGAAGGCTGGAAAGGGTTCAGCCACACTATCAATGGCGTAAGTTTGAATTGTAGCATTTCATTTTCATTGATTCTTCACCACTCTGGTCAAAATTAAGTTTGGATGTCTTAATGGTGAGAGATACATTGATGTACTTTTTTGCTGGATGAGTTGGTTAGAATTGGATTTTGATACTTATTGGTGGTATGTTAAAAAGGAGTATGGACAGTTTAACAAGAGAGTTCTTATGCTAAGATCCAAAATTTCATTAAAAATGCCCACCTGAATTTGCTTTTCACTATTTAGCTTGGAGTTGAATTCTTAATATGTCCCATTAGAGGAGTTCATGTTTGGTGGCATTGCCTGGACCAGAAAATGTATTTGTAAGAGCATGAGAAATGTTTAACTGGACAAGTGCGAAAGTATGGTCACATAAGAGTTAAAGCTGGGTATATACTTTCATTTTACTTTAATATGTTTCAACTTTCTGACTCGTGGAATTAGATTAAGCATCTTATAGGCAGATCATAAAAGTGGTGGGTACCTTTGAAGCATGTTCAGTTGTCGTCGTTTCAACAACTAAGAAGTTGGTATTCATATCTGGATCCCCATGAAATTTTGTCAAATTTTTAGTTCTTTTGTATGTTTTATGCTTTTCTGGGAGCTGTTTGGTGGTTGTATGCATGTGGTGCAAAGTATTGTTGCATGGCCATTTCTTGGCATAAACTCAGAACTAGGCAACAATAATCAAGGATAGTGTACATGTGAAAGGGTGTGTGCTTTGCCCACTTTTCTTATCTTATACACCCCTCTTTCAATTATTACGTTATGTAAGTTGTATGTTTAAAAGTTACAGGTGCAAATGTTTTCGTACAATAGTTTCTGGCTAATCTTCTGTGTTCCTTGCAGCTATGCTGGGGCCATATTTGCTGATGCTTGCTTGAAAGGACTTAATGGTGTTCCAGATGTTGTAGAATGTTCATTTGTGCAGTCAAGTATCACTGAACTACCTTTCTTTGCATCTAAGGTAATGCACATCAACTTGACTATGATGCTTCTCTCAGAGGGTACTGTATGCGTACTCTTCTATCAATGACAATGGTAATATCGTGAGAAATGTTTGCGTAGTCGGTTGATCTTATGTATTTCTCTGAATATTGTGTTTGTCATTTGCGCATGTCTCATCTTTTTTTTCCCCCATAAGGTTTTGGTGTTTGAGTGTGAAAACATTAGCGAAGTTCAAAATGCTACAAGTGAAGCCATTGTATTTTTAAATGTCAGGAACTTCTCAAATATTGGTTGCAGTATCTGAAACCATTTTTCTCGATTCTCTTGAGAAATTGGTCTGTTAATCAATTTCGTTAGTCCAGGGTGTACATAGCATAAGCATTTATGTAATTATGTGTTATTAACATTAAATATTTTTGCTGGGATAATCTTGTCAATGATTCCCCAGTTGGAAATGTGATCCTTCCCGTCTAAAGAGGATTAAATCTAAAATCTATTGCTGGGTTAAAGAATACATAGTATGTAAAGTTCATCTAATTCCCATCATCACTGTGAATGGCATGAGGATGTAGCTGAAACTGTGCTTGGCTTATTGTAGTTGAGGTCCTTAAGTGCTTGATGACGTAGATTGCACGGGGTGCTTCTTATTTGCTTATGTCAAAATCCTTCATTAGAGGTTTCTGTTTCTGCATGTATCTCTGATGTGATATATATAGAAACACCAATGCATTGTTCGTATGGGCTGCCCAGGTGTCATGATTTTGATGATTGAATTTATTTATTTAATGGAGGGAAAATGGTTTTAATGAGTAAATTCACGTGTTTTGAACACTGATTTTATTGTTCTAAAGCCACACATATGAAAGTTGAAAATATGGATGATAAGGATTGCTGAAGACTGTTCTAAAGTGGTCACTGCATTCATGACTTGCAGGTGAAGCTGGGGAAGAATGGTGTGGAGGAAGTCTTTGGGTTGGGCCCGCTTTCAGATTTTGAAAAAGAAGGATTGGAAGCTCTCAAGCCCGAGCTGAAATCCTCTATTGAGAAGGGACTCAAGTTTGCAAACCAATGTTAACTGAAGTTTACAAGTCTATTGGGGGAAACTCTCTCCCCGTTACTAAGAACCCATCACAATTTTGCACTTTTACCACTGTTGTGGTGTTTTAGCTGCGTGTTATGCGGCCAGAGACATTGGGGTTTAGCTGTTTCCAGCAAAGTCAAGTTTAACAGGGTTTAAATACTTGTACTGATAATGCCAGCAGATTAGGTCTATCTGAGCCAAAATACTTTCGTTAATAATGTCGGTGAGGTTACCAAGCAATTCACCTATGAACAATCTATTGAAGTATGATGATTCTTTCCATCATGGTTGGCCTTTTAACCACATGATACATTGTCATCTGTGTACACACGCTATTGATGTGCTGGCATTGACCTATGTTACTTACCAGTGTAGTCTGCAAAACAGAAAGAACTTTGTTCATCCATGCAGATTGGTTTCTACTGCCTGTAATGAGGATGTATGTATGTCCAAGGACAAGTGCTTGCCCGTTAAAGCAATGCTTCCATTAAGTGGGTGTTTAGGGTAATTGGTATTGCTAGATTGTTTAATTTGTACAGGGATCTCTGGTTATAGGGCTGGGTGTTAATGGTAATTTGTATTGCTAGATTGTTTAATTTGTAGAGGGATTTCTGGTTATAGGGCTGATAATTGAGAACTCGAGTTGAGTCTATCGAATCAATTTTTTAAACAAGTCAAAAAAATTATTCAAGTTTGATTTGTTTAAAAAATGAGTCAAGTCTAAGCAAAGTCTAAAATGATCCGAGTAATTTAATTATTTATATATAAATTAGTTTTAACTTTGCCAACTTGAGTTGAATTTTTTAAATTTGTTATTTTAAACAAAACTAAAAAATTGTTCGAGTTTTGTTCGTGTAGCTTGAATCAAATTCTATACATGTCGAGCCCTAGTCTAAATAATTTAGTTCAATTATCAGTCTTACCTGATCATGTTGCTATAAGTGTAACATTAAAGTAGAGATTAACCATAAATTTAGCCATCTTGAGTTTAACTCTCACGGGTTAAAGATTTAACCCAGACTAGTAACGGACAAGTGATTTCAGGCATTCAAAGTCTAGGTTGAAAGAATGGACAAATGTTCCAGCTCGGACATGTTTCTCATTACCAAGAGAAAAAAAAAAAAAAGACAGCAAAATAGACTGCAGCAAAAACTGTACACACGACTGTTCCTTTTCCCCCAACAGCTATCTAACGTTATACAACATGCACCCCTACTATATCATAGCAAGCACCATATAAAATTACTGTCTCAAGCCAGATACTTGCAGAATCAAAAACCTCTATCGGTTGTACGCAATGGATGCCCTCTTTTATACTAGAAGATAACTATACTGCAATGACATGACTAAAACCTAGAACAAATTTCTCATAACTGAGATTGACACCAATTCTTTATAATTTACATTTGCTACATGAAGTCTCCCCACCACCCACCATAACTAAGATTCTCTCCAATATTCTTAAAAAGGAACCACCTTAAAAATTATAGACTGTGAAGTTCAAGTGAGTGTAACTCTCTGAACTCCAAGTCCATGCACCTTTCAAAATTTCAACAGAACACATTCTGTTCGGCAGCCAGACAATAATTCTTCTCCAACAATGCCCATCGTTTGCAGAACCAAAAGCATTCTCAACAATCGTTTATGTTTGTAAAGGAGTGTGGGCCACCATACAATCAAAAAACATATGCTGCAAAATTTAAAAATATATTAATTATTCACAGTCCAATCTACCATCCCTTAACAAAACATCTAAACAGCAAACATAGAAAAAGAAACATACAATGAGGCACTTATCAAAAACTGGAAAGAAACTGGCCTAAATGGAAAAGCCCAACGTAGAAAATAATCTTTTGAGTTCATATACCACTTCTAGTTATTTGGAATTCTTTCCCAATTAAACTCGAGCAATGTTTAGTATAAGTATATACATATCACCTTAGCATCACAACTCGCAAGATCTAGAATTTTTTTTTTTTTTTTTTGAGTAAGTCGAGAAATACATGTTAATAATAACAGAATCTAAACTTCTCAGAGACATGAAAGATCTCAGTTTCTTTTCTTCTACATTTCATTCCTCACCCGTTCTTATACAACTTACTTATCATCACCTGTCACGACCATCTTACCTTTACCTAGAGTATTTTAGCTATCCGCAACCTTGTATTAAATCTGCCAACTCCAAACAATTCAATACATTCAAAATTCCCTGAATACTCTACAAGATGGTTTACTGCTCTACTTCCTCAAATGTATCATATATTTTTTGGGAAAGATGATTCAAGTGACAACACAGACCCTTTAGAACTAAATGAGACGTATAGAAGAGAGCCCCCGCCAACCTAAAATTTCTCATCGTTCTGCACAAATATTACAAGAATCGTGGGTCGATCTGGCATGTGGTATATGTATGGGTACACGGTACGTTACATCTTCCAATACGCGGTGCGATAGGGTAGGCTTAGTTGGTATGCTATTTTGGGTTGTGGCTCATTTCCTATAGGTCGCTTTTTCTCTGTTAGATGAGATTATATATAATTGTACATTCATATACATATAGTTAACTAGTATTTATTTTGGGATTTGAGTTACAATTTGGTGGCAGGAGTTTAAGTGATCCCCATATCGCTAACCTATCCTGTTTCGGATCCTGATTCGTAGGACGTTAGATGTATCTACGATCTCCATATCTATGTTCTGCAGACATGCTCTGTGCATATTTCAACTTGGATGATCAACCAAACCACAAATAGTTCAGACAAGAATCCTGCCACGAGCATTGCATTCAAGCTCTTATTCCATAATTGTTGGCATCTGAGCTCTTGGTATCGTGAGCATCCAACTATTTAATCTCAATATTTATGAGCTCTCTACGGAAAGTGTGAAGCAAATTTTAAGTAATAATAGTCTTCCAAATACTACATCTTAGCAAAACAACAAATAAACGAAACCAAGATACTTATTCACAAAGGACTGAAATTAAGGCGAGGTGCTTGGCAAAACAGGACTGAATACGTCATAAGATGCTATGTTGTCTAAAAAAGGCAAATATGTGTCCAACGGGTATTGCTTTTATAGGCCAATATAGTCCATTAAAGCAACATTAACAGGTATAAGTATTGAATAATTAGGTAAACTGTCAATAGAATAAAAGAAGAAAGAAATTGAGAAATGCAAGAGGGATCTAACCACTGGTATTACAACAAAGATAAATCAGAACCAGGACTATAATGTTGTCAACTGGGTTAACTTGGTTCCTTCTAAATTGGAACGTCATTGAATCCATGATTAAACTTTTTGCATCCATCAATGCTCTCTCCAGACCAATTGGTTGGGTGAAGCAAATTCAAATGGTAGAAAAATATGGAACCATGGAAATAAATGAATGATCAGAATTAACCAAATATACATAGTAGGAAAAAAATCTGGTCAAATGCTTCCTTATAAATCTAATTTAAAAATGAATATACTAATTAGGCCTCATTCTACCCGAAAGATAGAAGAAGTCAATTAACAAATGAGATAGGTATCTTTCATTAAAAAAGCCATTCCTTCCCACAAAAACACTCCTGCAACTTATGAAAACCGAACAATACGGAAAAATATGTGAACATGACATGAATCCAAAAAGCAAATAACATATCGCAGGATAAATCAGTAAACAATTTTTCTGCATATGACTTGGGCAAAAGCGAGAAAACCAGGAGCACAATTTGAACTAAATTGCACTGCAGTTCTACCGCGGGGACTGGTATACTCCACATGAATGCTTTAAATCAGATAACAATATTCTATGCAAAATTGGTGATGAACAGGAGAATAACCTTCCAAATGTATGCTGTAAACTCTCTCTCTTTGCATCCCTTTCAAGATGATAGGCATGCTCATGGCAAAGAAAGCATAATTCAAAACTCCTACCATACTACCAAATGAGTCCATCAAACAACACATTCAAACATGAAAGAGTTTCATAAACAATTCAAAAGGAGCCAAAAACACAGAAATAGATGATGCAACCATAAAAAACTTCCTATTCCAGATTTTGACGAGACTAGCCTACATAACAAAGCAAGAGCCAGAAATAGATTAAACTTATTAGCATCCTACCTTTGGTCAAATCCATTCAAGTCCCAGGTGAATGCCCTGCATCTGATCCATATTCAGAGGAACTATCACTATCAGAATCTGCAATTAAATTATGAAAAAGTGAACCAGGGGATGTATTGACAAGATAACCTTGTTTACCAGAACTACAACTAATATATAAATTATGGTGTGATAATAAGCAGATAATAAAATTAAAATTTACCGCTTGTAGACGATCCAGAATCACTACTAGAACTGCTTGAACTACTAGATCTACTTGCATTCTGCCCTTGCTTCTCCCCTTCAGCAGGAGGGAAAGAAGAAACATTTGTTTGATCTGTTCAATTGACATAATTGATTACAACAGTGCAATATGATCAAACTGCCATTCAAAGCCGGCATACGAACCCAGGAAAAAATCCATAACCCTAAATTTCCAACCCACCTGTTTTCCTTTCTTTTGGTGCTTCCACAGCAACTGGATTCGGGTTCTGCAATTGTGATAACACAAACCATGCTCCTCAATGTAAAATCAGAAGGGCAAGACAGAAACATTTTACAATTCAAACTCTTACCGTCGATGGAATAATATGACCAGCTTCTGCTCTTGCTTGAAGGGCAATTTCAGCTTTCCGCTTGTTCTTGCTCAAGTTCTTCTTGTAATTGGTCACAAACCTATCAAGTTCCCAGAGTGTTTCTGCATCAACACTATCAATGTCCACTTCTATCTCATCATCATGCTGAGATAGCGCCGAATTCCTTTTCTTGATGATCTGAACTATAGCATCAAGCTTTTCAGAAGGCAAGCTCTGAAGGTTGGTGCTAAGCCTCTGCTTTTCGTCAAAAGTCATGTCTCTTTTATTGGGATCCTTAGCTTTAGGTTTCTTTGGAACAGGTGTCCTTCCAACAGGAGCAGAATTTGAAGGTTTCATCTTGGAATCAGCAGGGGCTATCATGGATTCTGATCGCTCCAAAGTCCTAATTAGAGAGGCAGGGGGATAAGCAGGAGGAGCCTTTCTGGAAAAGGGAGTGGGTAACCCAGAATCATGATACATTTGATACCTCCATTCAGGATTATATTCAGTCTCTGTAACTGCCCACCTCTCTTCAAAAATCTGTGACAACTGTTCTGCCATAACGTGTACATCTTGCCCTTTTGGATTATAGGTCATGGCATTGTGGAATGTAAGTCTCACATCCTCTGCGAACTCCCTTGGAGATTTGTACCAGTTCTGAGCTAGCCTAGTCTTAATTGTACCCAAATCCATTGGGCATTTAATAACATCATGATAATCATGCAACCCCAATGCCTTTGCATTCACTGGCTCATTAAACACCCAACCATGCTTGTGCTTCATTAACCTCTGAAGCAAATTGCTGCAAGCCCTAAACACTTGAGTCCTGTTCTTACCAACACCAAACCCATAATCCATCTCTCCTCTGTGCTTCTTCCCACCATTGGACTTCAACTTCTTGGCACTTTCTGGAGGTAACCGATCCTTCCCAAGAAGGAAATCTGAGTTCCGGTAATACTGATTAGCCTTTGGAGTCCTCTTCTCCTTCTCAACAAATTCCCCACCAACCCCAGGAGTCCGAGTGTTATCGCTAACTGAAACACTTAGCTGGCCAGAAGGCATGGAATCATGCTGTCCCAGAGGACCCACCTCCGAAGTTGCTCTCAATAATTCCCTTCTTTCTCTCAAACCATTTCTCGAATATTGGGATTGAATATAACCACCACCAACAACACTGCCATCAGTAGTAGTATTATACCCAGTAAGCTGAGCCTCCTTAGCTTCAAGCTTCTTGGCTAAACTCCTAACCTGATAAAGCTCGCAAATTAGCTTCCGCCTAAGCTCCCTAATCTCATTCTTTGGTCTCTCTTCTGCCCCCAAGTTGATCTTGACTCTATCATCAATCCTTGTAATCAAAGGCTTCACAAACCCGTTCACTGCCCCATTTCTGCCAGATGGCCCACGCTCATCCAGCACCACCGCTTGGGGTAGGCGATTGTGGCTCGAGGAATCATCAGACACCGCATCAGTTCGAGACTGCGTCGGCTGCCGCTGCCCAGCCGAATTCGCATCTTCTGTAGCTAACGTTTGCGAAGACCGTTGTGGAACCTTGTCGTTTTCGTTCTTGGTGTTGTTATTCTCGTTGTTATTATTGGTGTCGGTAACGGTGGTGGAGGGGGTAGCAGTGGCGGTGTTGGAGGGGATAGTAGTGGCTGAGGTGTTGTTCTTGAGGGTTTTGCGGTGGTGAATCTTCCGCGTATAAACTATTTGATTCTCACCCCACCTATTCTTCTCTCTCGAATTCGAATCGTTGGCGCCCAAGGTCCCCGACGCCATACATGTAACAACACCCACCAAAAATAAAGCCCTAATTTTTCGAAATCTTTTGTCAACAACCCCAGAAGTGCACTCAATCAACTTGATTTTGATCCAAGACTAGGGTTTCAAACATCGACGATTCAATAAATCTAAACCCTAGAGTATAGGGGTTCAAGAAGTTTAATCATTTACGGAAGTAGGGTTTTGGAGAGTGAAAGAGAAACGATCTGCAGGTAAAGAAGGGTAAAAAAAAAAAAAATTAAAAGAAAAATAGATAATTAGGGTTTTTGATTTTGGGAAAAAGAACAAACCCGAAAGAGCGACGCACCGACAGAGCAGGTTGGTAGTCGATCCGAATTCTTCTCTCTCTCTCCCTGTCCAGCTTTCTCTCTTTACTATTTGTGTCGAAGTTTACTCCGCAGATTCAAAACACGCGCTTGATTGCCGAATGATGTAAGGCGGTTGGAAGCCACGTTGGACTTTGATGACGTCATTCGTGAGCGTCAGTTTCAAACTGTGGCAGCATATCAATCGCTATACATGCCCGTGCGTTTCACGATATGTTCAGCATGAAGATAGAAACTAACTAGTTGGGTTTTAATTCCATCGGATTAATTCGGATTCAGTTTCAACTTAACCCGGAATAATTAGTACTTAACTAATGAATTTCGGACCGCGAGACAGGTTGGGAATAAAAAAATTTCTATATAATGTAAATTCGGATGTTACTCGAATTGGAGTGTTGGAATCTATTCTAATTAACGAATTTAAATTTAATTAGACTGTTTAATAAGTTCAAAGTTGAATATTAACAAAAATTCATAATCATTTAACTGTGTGTGGTTCATAACCAAAAAAAAGAGAAAAAAAGGCAAATGAAACTCAGAAGCGGTGACCATTAGACAAATCACTAACCTCGTTCAACCTGGGAGAACATAACCTTAAGAGACCTAAAATAGCCTTTCCCTGCCGGTTTATATTGCTCAATTGGAGTTCTAATCCATTTAACAGATACTAGCTTGAACCTAACTTCCAATTTTTTATGCACTTTCTTAACTATTCACACAATACCAACTTTATATTTTGTATAGAAACAAAAAAGCATTAATTTTTAATATACATGATTAGTAAATATAGGCATATATGTCAAAAATTACAATAAGCTTAAAAAAATTTATGATGCAAAGCTTTGTTATGCCGAAACCTAAATATTAAGTCAACAACACTTCCAAATGCCTGTTCTAATGATTCATTGGGTGGGATGGCGAAACGAATGAGGGATCAATTCTTTTATTATGATAAGTCATGGGCTAATCCTACAACTGGTTCCCAATTTTAAAGGAATTCTTGCGAAGATGGCGGATCCTATCGTAGGTGCCTCTACATGAGCTCCGGGAGGTTAATCCAAAACAGAGGAGGTTAATCCAAACATAGGTTTAAACAAAAAAGTTGATCCAATTCAATGCATTCCACTCGAGATTTTTAGGAAGGTCAACCTACAAACCAGCAGACAAAACTTAAGAATGCATATAATATCACTTTTACATTTCATGTTAGAAGCTTTGTGTGTGTGTGTGTGGGGGGGGGGGCTGAAGAAAAGAACTCATACTAATGAAGTCTGAAAATAATGGAGGGTTGACAAAATGTTTAAGGAAGCCATGTGCAGTTCACTAAATTCCATGAACTAGATGAGCTCCGGCATCAATGGGAGGAAGCATTAATATAAGTCACTCCAGGAAAGTATATGTGTATTTAATAACAGAGAAACATATTAGTCCGAGCTTCTAAATAACCTTCAAAGCAAATAAACCATTGAACATTTAACCTTTTTGATACTTACAGGCAATGGGCTTGAAACAAAAGACTTGCAAAACTTCATCTACTGTTTGGTTCTTCTCTCTTAGATCTTCAACAGTTCTCACTATAATTCTTTTCCTTGGCTCCTCCATTTACTTCTTTGTGCCCGTGAGGTGCTTCTGAGAACCACCCTTTTGGGCAGAGGAAATCCAATTTAGTGGCGATCTACGGGAGGCTAAATTCCCATGGAACAAGCTTTGTTTTGGACCAGCATTAGAACGGCTCAAGCTCGCTGTCTTCTCCAAGACATGGCCAGTTAGTGCAGCCCCTGGTGGCATGGAGAGACAAGCTTCAACTTTATACAATGCTCTTGCCGCAAGAGGGCATGAAATTCATGTTTTCACGGTGCCAGGAGACCTCACCAAGGCATCCATGAAGGCAACCGTCCATATCCACTTTGCAGCAAATGATCATGGCTCGGTTAATTGCTCTCTAGCATTTGATATATTCAATCAAGAAAACATAGCTGGTGCGTTTGATTATGTGCACAGTGAGAGTGTCTCACTGCCTTATTGGCGTGCAAGAACATTGCCAAAAGTGGCAGTAACTCCAAAAGTGGCAGTAACTCCTTATGCACTCCAAGTAATTCCAAGAGCTTCTTTCAAACCCAAATGGGGAATTTCCAGGACCCATGACTGAACTTCAAGAAGCAATGCTCCGATTCGTCGACGAGATTAGATTCTTCTCAAGCTATACCCAACATATATGCATAAGCAACAGTGCCGGTGAGGTTCTAGTCAACATCTACCAGCTGCCACAAAGGAATGTCCATGTCATTCTCAACGGAGTTGATGAGACAAAGTTTGTGTATGACCCAGAAGCCGGTGCGCAATTTCGTCGAAAACATGATGTGCCCTACAATGTCAGCCTAGTAATGGGAGTTGCAGGGAGGTTGGTCAGAGACAAAGGACACCCACTACTCTATGAAGCCTTCTCATCAATAACCAAGCACCATCCTGGTGTTTTTCTACTTGTAGCAGGTTCAGGTCCATGGGGAAGAAGGTATGCAGAACTAGGCCTAAATGTGAAAATTATAGGCGAATTGAATCCATCGGAGCTGGCTGAATTCTACAACGCCCTCAACGTGTTTGTGAACCCGACGCTGAGACCTCAAGCGCTTGATCTTACATTGATGGAACCAATGCATTGTGGGAAGCCAGTTCTGACCCCAAATTATCCGAGCATAACCGGAACAGCAGTTTTAAACTAATGCTCCGTTTTATGGGAAGGATGAAACGAAGGAAATGAGCTTTGATATATTTTTTATAGAAAATAGGAAGAATACACTTTCTTTCCTTTGTGTTTGGTTGGACGAATAGAAAATAAAAATAACTATTTTTTGTTTTTATGTCGGCTAAGATTAGGGGTGAAAATCGAATCGTGTCGTGTTAGATTAAGTCATTACGAGTTTGTGTCGAATATTAGTCAAACTTAACTTAACTCATTTAACTAATTATGTCGTATCGAGTGACGATTTGACCTGTTTATTTTCGTATAAAGTTCGAGTCGTGTCATCGTGTTGAATCATAAATTTTTATCCTTAGTTAAGATGGAAAAAATATATATATATATATATTTTTTAATTTTTTTATAATATTTTATATATATATATATATATATATATATATATATATATATACTTATTTTACCATTGTATTTTTATATGAAATTAATGTATACATAATATAAGTATAAATAAAAAGATATATAAATAAATAAGATACATCTCAACATAAATAATTAACTTTCCATCCACTTTCCTTCCAATTTTGAAGAAATTGATTTTGTGAGTTGGAAAGAAAGTTAATACATCTACTTTTTCATCTTACCTTATCAAATATGATGTTTTATTTATCTCTTTAACTTTTCATCCCTCTAACTTTTTATTCTCTCACTTTTTCCCGTACCAAATAGAAGATAAGTGTTTGGCTACACATTTTCGCCGAACGTGGAGTCTTTTGCTGAAGCCTTGGAATCTGCCATAAGAGATGGCCCAAAGGTGTTGCAGAAGAAAGGAATGGGCTGCCGGAAATATGCGGTTTCGATGTTCGCAGCTACTAAAATGGCGTTTGGCGTATGAGAGGTTCTTCCTCTGCATGAAGAACGCTAGATATTGTCGGTACCCTCTTCCCACAGACTGTTAAGGGCTCTTTTAAATTACCCTCAAGAGTAATGTTAGAAGTTGTAATGTTATTCGATTTACATCGGTGTATGAGTTGAAAAATCGATTCATGCGTTTAAGATTTATCATTGGTTCTATTTAAATTCAAACTTGAACGACATAAGCGTGTATACAAAAAATTTTCTTGTTAGTTGCATTTTTTAATGTTTCTTGAAGTTTTTTTGTTACAAGTAAAATTTTGTGTAGCAAAAATTATGTAAAATTTTGTGTAAAATTATTACATTTGTAGGACAATACTCCTTTGGAGGAGAAAATTTGTATCAATTTATTGGGCTTCCAGTTTTGATAGTAGTGGCCCAACAGGTTGACAAAGCCTACTTAGCTGGACATATGTTTGTTATTGAAGTATCTTGGTGGGCTATTTCATGGACCGGGCTTTAGGCCCTATATTCTCACAAAACTAAACACATTTCATGGGCCTAACCTTTGCTGGCTGGCTGCTTCACATAACATAGACACATGTACTTGTTGATGCAAATTTGGAAGTCACCTCCATGTCAAAAAGTTGGAGACCGGAGGAGGAACGCTAGGGGTTGATCCTATGATACTTAAGTCAGTATTTCGGAAGAGAAATTAGCAGTGACTATTGGGTGAGTATTGCACACCTCGTGTTTTTTTCTCGAGCTCTATTTATAGATGTCATGGTGAACTCTAACCTCCCTTATCCACTGTTGGAAGGAAAGATTCCTTCTAGGATTTGATTCTAGACTCTCCAGTTAGTTTGTTGGGAGGATAAGACTCATCTCAAGTGGGGAGTCTTTGACTCAATGTCTGAGTTTCCCAAGCGTTATGTTGCGAAGAAACTCTGCAGAGTCTTACCACCTTCTTTATTTACTATATTTGAATTTTTGGAATACTTTATAATTATATTTTGCATTGAGGATTTGTGCTTATGGGTGGGGGTAAATATTGCAGACTAGCGGATCTGATGATCGATAATTGTTTGGACTTGATAAAGGTTGTGGTGGCACCTGTAGTAGGACAAATGACTTATTGCAATGCTCGTAAACCAATTTATGATGTCTCTGTCATTGACGTTTGTCAAGCAAGCCACATGGATTGGTCAGGGTCTTCTTTAGGGGTGCGACTTAGGCGGGTTGGAGAGTTAACTCTAACCCAACTCTAAATATATAATATTCAACCCTAAACCTAACCCTAACTTACCTCGGGTTGAGAAATCCAACTCGAGCATTGCCCGAGTTTAATTCAGGTGGGCTCGAGTTGAATTCAGGTTAATGATTTTAGTCTGATTTCGGGTTACTTTACGAGTTCAATTTAGGTTGAGTTCGGGTAGAGTCCAAAATAGGTTTGTTGTTTTAAACCTAATGCATATATTACATAATATTCACATAAATTAACAACCAATAACTTCAACCAAGTTTTTAACGATGCTAATACTAGAACAAAAATGAAAATAAACGAGAAAGACAGAGAATGATTGAACAAAAATGAAAAATTAGTGCTAATACTTTATATATATGTGTAATTTTTTTTTAATTTGTCAGGTTCGGGTTGAACCCGTGAACCCGAGGCCTTAACCCAAGTCCAACCCAAATTAAATTCGGGTTAAAATTTTTTGACTCAAACTCAACCTAAGTATTAAAAATCTTTGCTCAAATCTTAATTTTTTCGGGTTGGACTCAAGTTGAAATCGGGTTACCTAACCCAAGTTGCACCCCTAGTCTTATTTGGCTAATGATACCTCAATCCCAAAGTCTTCGAAGTATATTTTTGATACGCACCTCTATTTGTATGGAAAATTCGTTGCAGATAGATCTTACCTAGTGTCCCCCTCCTTCCCTCATCACCTTTTGACCTACGGGAGTATACAATGACAACTTCTAGACACTCATGCCCGACCGTGAGACTCCTGTCGAACGTTCAATGGCACCAACTCTTTTGGCGCTAAATTGTTCCTTTTGACTAGGGATTCATTTGATTTTTGAATTACTTGTGATCTTATTTCTTGGTCCTTTATCAAGACTCAATCAACTGGGGCAAAATTGATTACCAAGCTTGGCCATGGCTCAAAGGTTTTCTTATCCTCGATAGAGGCTTAGAACTTTCTAAACGGTAAAGAGAGCCTCTTCAAGTGGTCCACATCTATTATCATGGACCTTTAAATTATTGAAAATCTTTTTCTTTATCTTTTTTCTCAACTCCTAATGCTAACATTCTTCAATTTCACACTAACATTATTTGGTATTCTCATTCCAATTTCTATCATCATCATCGCAAGTTACGAGTTTGAGGAGTATATTCAAGGGGGTGCAGCAAGCCCTCCCCCCAATGCTAGAAGTTTATGAGCTACTTTGGTAACTTTTATTTGGGATTGCTCATGTTAGGGCTTTTCCTAGAGTGTTTTTTCATTTAGCTCATTTTTTTTTTCATTAGTTGTCCCTAAATCAGTTTTGTCAAACGTGGTTGAGACGTGCACCTTATTTTGTGTGACTTCCTTGGGTGACAAAAGTAAAATCACATTAATAACCCATTTTCCCATAGAGATGGAAACGATCACTGAGCAAAATCTAGGATCATAAGGACATGAATAACACCTCTTTCAATAGAAAGGAATGCTCTTTCGAAATGATGACAAAAAAAAAAATTGTTGCATCTAAAAAAATATTTTGGTACATTATTGCCAAATTTTTTAAGTTTTGTATGTTGAGATACAAGTTTTTAAGTTTGTTTACAATTAAAATTTTTTTAATCTTTTGGGTTATGTAAAACTTTGAAGTTTTGAATTACAACTTTTTGGGATTAATTTATATCTTTTGTGGTAGTTTAAGATCGATCTTATTCTAAACTTCCATTAAAATTATAAATAATACCCAAAAATTGTAAAAAAAAATCCCACAAAATGTGTAATAATTGTACGGTATCAATTTCTTTTTACCATAAACTTCTCTTGTTGGTAACATCAAGTGGCGCAAATTGGGTGAGTCAAAAAGTATAAGCCACTTTCATGGTCTATATCAAAGGAATTTAAGAAAAAAAAAGGTAACGGAGGGGATTTAAATCTAGAATTTCCCATATTCAAACTGGTTAGACCGTGAAACACGGTGACACACTCGACATGGACAAGCACATATCAAAAGAAAGAACTGACTTGTAGATGCCTTAGTGGTGGATGGTGAATGATTACTTTGCAGCCATCAACATCACAATGAAAGAAGATCTCTATAAAAAACACAGAATGAGAGTGAAAGGGGGGAGTATTTGATAGCAATTGAGAAAGGGTTTGGTAAGCACTGACCTCATTGTTTTGTCACTCTATAATCATTGGTTTGTAACTAGATACATTCCTTTTGTAACTCTTAGAATTTCAATCTATTGCCCGATTTCCCTCAGCACCAAACACTGTTTTGGTACAACATTTATGGTTTTCATTAGTTGATAAACTTGTTTCCTACAAACACTGTTACAAAGAGAGAGGAAAATGACAAGATTTAAATTTACAATCTTAAATTTAAGATTCCAGTGATGATCATTAGATCAACGATTATCCTCATGGTTCTATTAATTGCTAAATAACTTGTTTCTTCCATTATTGTTGTTGTAGTTGTAGATCTACAATCAACTAGAGGGTCTTTATTATTTTCTTTCTGATAATGTATGTAGTATTGTATCAAGATTGGTATATCAAAGAAGCATTGATTTTTGTCGGAAAAAGTAATGTTGCGGTAGTTCATTTTAGGCGCACACTTATCGTTCTTTCTATGTATGAAAATAATTTTTGATACGACACGTTGGTATAATACTAATTTGAATATGAATAGTAAACATGTACTGCTAGGGTCAAAGCATCTATCATGAACGGTTGGATTAGTTAAAAGGTGGAACTATAGTTAATTAGTACTGACATAATCCACAAGATCAGATAAAACATCTCAATTACCAACCCATATGTGTGTGTGTGTGTGAATGACTCAAATAATACAGACACAATATAATTATCAATGTCTATACAACTGTGTGAGCTGGTAATTGTGGAGTCCAGGTTGGTTTGGGTGGTGGGGGCACCATAAACATTGAGGGACAGAGTAGAGAAGAAACAAGGCATGTCAATGAGGCAACAGAATAGCTTACCCAGATGGAGGGTAAGGGGCTGAGTCTTGTGTATCACAGTCCCACAGCACATGACAGTGACCAATGGGCTTGACATGAGGACAGAGGACTACTCTCTCTCTCTCTCTCTCATGCCCTTACTGAACAAGCCCCTTATCATCTTCATAAAGTGGGCATTGCATGCGTGCTTTAAACTCACCCATCACACTCCTGAGTAATCCATTAAGCCCACTTGCAACCCCACCCCGCTCCTACACCCCTCACATAGTCATGTATACAGAAAGTCATTTTAGCAAGTGGTACCTTGTTTCATTCCCTGCAACTCTCTCTCTTTGTATATCAGTGTAGACTGCTATATTGATGTTGATCTTAACAAAACTTAAAATGTTGGTGATTCTAGTTCATAAAAGGAGAATCCAAGTGATGGGACATGAGTAGAAACTTTACACAGTGAAATGTGGGTTCTATGTGTTTTTAGATCTTAGGCTGGTGTAGTAATACAAGACCCACTAAAAATGTTGTGTTATGTTGGCAAATGTATGGGTGAAAACATTGAGTCTCTTTTGATGGTTAAGAAAGGGGACGGAGGAAAGGAGAGACAATAAAAATTATTCTGATAAGTTTTTATTAGTAGAATCATAAGACTCTTAATCATGCCTTATATTCTTCTTCGAAACGAACTTAGTTAAATTAGTATAAGGGTTAACTATCGAACTTTAACATAAACTCTAAAACTTGAACCTCCAATTTAAAGGTGACTTATCACAATTGTGTCAGTTTCAGTCCCAAACGCCTACTCATAATTAAGAAAAGGATGGATAGCCAACAACAAGATTGAAATCACTGTTCCGATCTCAAGCCACAATAACTCAGAACAGTTGGGAAGACAACCTCGAGAAGGACTCACAACTTAAGGTTTCTCTAATCGAAATTTTAGAAATATTATTTCTAAAAACACATAAAATAGTTTAAACTTATTCTTAAAATCTATTCAGTTTTTAAAAAATAAAAATTAAAAATAACTGGTTAAACAAATTTTCCCAAAAACTATTTTTAAATACAAAAAAAAAATTCTGAGATCAAATTAAACAGAACCTAATGTCAAAAAATCCACATACAAAATACCAGTTCCACCTATTCTCTCCCTCTCTCTGTGTGTGGAAAGATATGGATGGGCAATAGAAAAGGACTGGACATTATAGGTTGGTTACCCAGTCCAATGAAGTCACTTAGAAATACACAAACACCAACAATACCATTAGTACTAAAAGCCACTTACAAGCATAGATAAAATACACTAAAATTTTGTGTCAGCAAAAGCGTAACACAGCATGGTATTAATAGGACATCTTTCTCTAGTCTCTATCATGGTACAGCACTGAGACAGACCATTTACTTTAATTTTGTTACTCCAAATAGGCCCCTTAATGTTAACTTGTTGGCTGGACTTATTGCTTGAATTGTAATTATCGCTTTATAAACATTTCAATCTTGTCTTCAAGAGCATTTGGATGACTCACCTAAAATTGACCCGTTTTATTACTGTAGATTTCCTATTGATTGTAGAGGACAAGTTTAAGCGATAATAAATATGATTTAAAAATTCAGATGTTCTGAATTTGAATTTTAAAAATTTTTTAGAGTCAAATCATGAAAAATTTATCTTAATCTTAAAGTGAATGGTCTGTCTTTAATCGAACCGACGAGAATCGAAGGAATCCACTTCAAAGGAAGGGGTCAAAGAGCAGCCAGAGGCTTAAAAAATTGATTAATCAACCTTCTGGATTTCAAATCTAAGCACAAAAGGACCACTCAACTTAATTGGTGCTATCTCATTTAATAATTTCTTGTGGGCTAACCCAATATCAAATGATTGCAATTATATTATATGCATGGCCTTTTAATATACATGCATGATTTTCCAAATTAATTGGACATCAACCCCTACATATTATAGCACAAAAAGTAGATAGATTATAATGTATAAAAGCAGGTAGAGAATATTATAATCATGTCATATATTCTAGACAGCTTATGTTTTTTTTAAAAATTCTTATTACAAAATTATTAGTCAATGTTTGTAGTGTGTGATGAAATCCTCTGTTGTGTCTTTGTCTTTGTCTCTCACAGTATAATTTATTATGAAAATTACATTGTCATTCCAGGTATTATGTGCAAATGACATTACACACAGATGTTTTCTACCAGGGAGAAAAAAATTGATAAAACAATTTTTTGTCTACGGTGATGCATTTAAAACAGAATTTGTAACCAGAACTCTCATACAAAATGATGATATCAATGTGTAGGTAGAGAGTTAAAAGAGGTTGACATACGTATCTATGTCAAGGGTAATCGAAGGGGGTGAATAGGATAAGTGGCTGAGATGGACGGAATTCGAGCAACTTGTTAACGAAGAGAAGAACCAGTTGGGAAGAAGATAGGTGAAAAATGCTCTCACCAGCCAGAAAATTATTCTCCTGCAGTGGGCAAGTAATGTGGGCATTTATAGCACAATGCCCGGGCAGGTTGGGCTGCCCGCCCCGACCCTTATCACCTGTGTGCACCCACAACTACCTCAACCGTGACAATACCAGTGGCCGTTAACACGAGCCATGCGTCTCAACATTAATTAGGTAGACGTGATGTTTCTTCAAACGCAACCTGGACATGGCCCTGAAAAAGGTGCAACAGACAAGGCAAGAGCGGGCTGCCAAGGTCTATGACCGCCACTAGTCACCATAGGACCATGACCTCGAGAGGGCCATGTCCACGATGCCCCTAGCGTACTCCTACCATTGGTTCTTTCCCTTTGTAGACTCTTTTTCGAGACTTTTGTCAAGGTGCCAAATAGAGAAAACTCACATAGTTTCGGTTCTTCAGCCACCAATCCATATGTTATATCATCCCATAAACTGATTTGGGTCAATAACTCCAGTTACCTTAAGAGTCTCTTTAGATTTCAGTCAAGCACATCCCAGTGGACAGTGAGTCATACAGTGAGAGGCCTGCTCAAGCAGCTAAACCTTCAAGACCCTACTCCAAGTCGAGGTTGACAATCGTGCTCATCCGCCCCCTATTGCTTAATTCTCCCTTGAGGAGGGTCATACTCCCCTATCCCTAGGTGGGGACACCTCTTAGTCTAGTGGGTCAGTCGAGCAACAACATTCAATAAGTTGACGATACAATTCCTGCAGCGGGGGAGATGAGTCTCGCCGAAAAAAACTTGCTTCAACTTTAATATTGTAAACTCAAGCGCAGGTTAAGCGAAGTAATATATTTCTCGAAAGATCGAAGTCGAACCCTCAATGAATTGTAACAAAAAAGCAATCACACAAATATTTAAACAAACTTAAAAATAAATGATTTGTTTACGAAATTATTGAACAA
The DNA here is from genome assembly GCA_963454935.2 of Ilex paraguariensis. NCBI lineage: Eukaryota > Viridiplantae > Streptophyta > Magnoliopsida > Aquifoliales > Aquifoliaceae > Ilex > Ilex paraguariensis. The sequence continues at coordinate 60,072 of CAUOFW020002169.1, read as the reverse complement.
AGAAAGTTGATTTAAATAATTAAAACAGTAATAAAAATACTAGAGCATCAAGTACTCCCTCTCAATTCCATACAATAATGATTAAAAACTCAAATCTTAACTTGAGACAAGAATCAAATATCGGTTGATTCGAGTAACAAATCAAGTAAAAAAATCAAAAGTTATAATCAAAAGATTATTCAGGAATCTGAATAATCGTCCAATTATATTATTTTATGAAATAATGATAATTACCTCAAACATGAAATAACCAGTTATTTACTCACAGGGAAATTCAAGCAATCAATGTGCATGACACAACGATTTAAAGATTTTTACAGAACAAAAATTTTGCTATAAGATCAGAAGTTAAATTAACAAAATATTATAAATCATTAAACTCAGAATTAATAATATTACCGTACTTCATTGAGAGGTTCTCCCCTAGCTCTAGCCTAGCCTTCTAGCCAAACATGACGAACTAAAATAAAAAAATAAAAAGATGAAAAAAAGAAAAGAATAATCTAAATCCTAGATGAGAACCCTTATTTATACTAAAAATAAATCCTAGATATAGGTAGGATATCTAAGGTTGGCTTGGAAGGAATTTCTTTTCAAAAAGAAGTCTTATAAGGTTAAATCCCATGGATAAAATATTTGGGGCACGGGTACAAAATCTGTCCAGGCTTAGAGCTTAAATTTTGCATATTTAGAGGCTGAATTACGCAAATTTTGTGAAACACACTTTTGTAGCCCTTGGAGTCTTCTTTTCAACCCCCAAATATCAAGTAAATCGGATATCATAATCAAAATTTATGACCAAAATATTGACGTGTCAAATCCTTATCTTCTATAATACTTTTCTAATCCAATTCTAAATGAGTTTTCTTCCAACTTTGACTCTTATAAAGATTAAATTGTTGTCATATCTTCAAGTCTTCCTATTTCAATCTTTATTTTTCAATTCTTATCAATTGTGATTTTTCCTCTAATGATTGCTTCACTTGCATTATACATTATTACTTTAAATCAACCAATTTACCTGCAAAATAAACCAAACAACTAGAAAAAGTATCAAACTAAAAATAGGAATTTAACACATTTAATTACAAATAATATGTAATTAACCAATCATTAAATATAATTAAATAGTAATTTTGATGGTTAATCGCCGAGGTTGCCCCCACACTTCTGCAATACCATTCTCGCAAAGAAGATTCGCGCCCAGGGGCGTTGTGCCTGAGGTGTCGTGTCGAGGTTGTCTCATACTTCTGGGATTCCACTTCTATCTAACTTTGGTGAAAGGTTTATTTTGTCACTTTCAATACGATGGAGATGTATCTTGCCCTGATGCAGTATTGTACTTGAGGGCGTCACGCCAAGGGGTGTCGCGCTTGTCATTGTTATCCATAACAACCCAACTGAACTTTGTTAGGCGTCATTTCCATATCAATTGATAATTGTTGACACTTATCCTGTTATGATAAAAACATGTGTCTTTAAGTTTTTTGTGTACTACACAGTGTTATTTTGTAAATGTCATGTGATGGTGTTAAAACGGAGAAGTACTGAGATCGATGAGTTATTGATTGAGTGTATTGAGCTTTGAATTAAAACAAATACGAATGCATAGATTATGAGTAATTCGTCCTACTGAAAAGCAAAGCAGGAGTAATTGATTGTGAGGGAGACTCTTACTCCTGAGTTATGTCTGTATTGCTTGAGAAGAAAAAACCATTACTTTTCTCCTTTATCTTTGGTAAAAAAAATAAAAAGTAAGAATAATTGATTTTGTTACCGTTAATGTGAATGGAAAAGCGGAATGAATAACAAAAACACACATGCACATTGTATCATTATATTCACATATAAAATTAATATATGCATAATATATCATGGATCAATATATAGGATGTATGCAGGAATTAAAGGGCGTATATTTCAATATAAATAATTTATCATTGCATCCACATATAAAATCAGTGCACATGATATTATATATATCTTTTTTTAACGACAGTTAGTACTAAGGATCATAATAGCTCAATTTTTAATTTTGGGGATAATTAACAAAATTAAAATTTTACGAACTAAAATAAGATAAGTGATAAATTTTAGGGACCATCAGTGTAATTTATCCTAAAAAAAATGTGCTGGTTAACTAATACCTTTGTTTGCTTGGTACCAAAGAGTTTGTCATGTTGTAACTTTTGTTGTGGACAACCCAAACCCGATAGCCCAACAAGAATGGTAATGAATCGTGATTGTTGGGAGAATTCGGGAGTGGCCTAATCGCCAACCATCTATCGCGGGATTTAAGAGTCAGGGGTTTGAACTTCACCTACCTCTCTCTCATGTAAAAAAAAAAAAAGAATTGTTAATGTTGGGTTGATAAATAAATTCAAAATTTCTCAATTTTTGGTGAATTTTGAAGATAAATAAGTTTAATTTAAAATTGTAAATAAACATTTTTCTTTTTTGATGAAAAACTCCTACCCTAACTTATTCAAATGCAAGTGATGGTGGCATTGGGATAGTGTTTTATGGGACGCACGATGGTACTCTATTTTGTTAATGCAAAATCCTTATCCTCCTCCCAACATTCCCTTTTAATAGTGTTTTTCATAGGTTTTTTGCTCCAAAAAAAATAATATATTAATCATAAATATTTATTGACTTAATACATTTTAACTATTGGGTAAATAAAATATCCCAAAATAATAGGACTACTTATCAATTCAATAACTATTATTCATTATGTGAACAACCGATTCAACGGTTGAAAAGAATTATGTCAACAAATTAAATTCAAGTAATATTATTTAGAAATTACATCGAATAGAGTAACAGATTTTGATAGTGTGAATCAACGTGGTGCAACTATGTGATATTGAGTAGATGAAATGAGCTATATGTGATTATTAGGGTCTCAGTTGTAAGGCTCGATAGAACAAGGATTGAAATTGAGGGGAAATTGGGGGATTGATGCAATAAAAATATAATGGTTCACTAGTTCGGGAGCTCAACTAATTTACTCTTCAATGGAGGCTCTTACTCATTTTTCCTTTATATATCATTCGAAAGGTTTTCAAGACCGATTGTATGTTACTTGGAGCCCCTTCTTGGGGGCGTTACATCATATTTATAGGGTTGTCCCTAGTTCTGCGGGATCTGCACCGAAATCCTTGCCATTTATCCGAGGAATTCTCTTTGATCTTAGGAGAGGATCTTAATTGGTTAAGGATTTTGTGCCTTGACTATGACTCTTTGCCACCTGTAAGCTTTTTGTTGTCATCCAGTTGTTCTTTTATCATTTTCGTTGTTTTCACGTCTGGGGGGAGGTCTAGCTCTGGTCTTCTGAGCTCTGCGTTTCTTCCCTAATCTCTTAGTCTGATCTGCTTGTTTGATCTCCGCGCCTAAGCTCATACTTGAAAATTACTCTGAGTATCTTCAGATTCCATATGGAAATAACACTAATAATTGAACCAAGATTTGTAAGTTCAAGTTGAGTCTGTCAAACTCTTTTTTTAAATAAGTCTAAAAAATTATTCAAATTCAGTTCGTTTAAAAATTGAGTCCTCCACTATTTACATATAAACGAGCCAAATTTTACGAGTTTAAACTGAGTAATTTTAGATTCGTTTTTTCAAGTCTAACAAATTGTTCGACACGAGCCGAGCCATATCCAAGTCAAACCCAAATAACTCGGCTTAATTATCAATCCTATATTAAAATGGGTAAATGAAATTTTTTCATTCCTTAATTGCATCTCTTTTTGTCGATAGTTGCTTTGTTTGAACTCCCAACATTTTTAGATTTGGATATACATTTTTTTTAATTATAGCGAAAAATTCAATATCACTCATGTATTGGTAGAATAATAATGTGTATGCAAAGGATCTCATTTGAATATATAAAGGGTGGTGTATTTTAAGAAAAATAAAAAACATATAGAAGAAAGAAATCAAATTAAACAATGGTGAGTAATGTTATTTAAATTTAAAATTTAATATAATTTATTAATTTAATGATGTAATTTTATTAAAATTATTGAATTAATACTAAATTTTAATATTTAATGAGAACTCCGATTAAACTAAAAATTACAGTAATTAAGTCAGTAAATACGTTGCAATACCATTGCTCAAATAATGAATGCAGCAGTGTGAGTTTTATAACACTGTCGGACTGGCTCAGTAGGCAGTCCTTTCTATAATTGTTAAATATTAAATAGAGAGTGTAAATACGTTGTTAATTTAATAAAGAAAAATTTCAACTATATCCCTTCTAGTTTACCATATCTTCAATAACATCCCTTTAATTTTCTTAATCTTCACTGACAACCCCAGTTAGATTAAAAATATTAACTAGAATGCAATTTTACTAAATTGTGTATAATATATTTGAGGACAAACTTCATTCACACCCCTTCTAGATAAGCATATCTTCAATGAGACCTCCTCTGTTTTTTAATTTTTTTAAAATAATAAAATTTGGGCAGATTAAAATTTTAATCAACTAGCATTGAATTTTAATAAGCCTAAATTTTAATACATAAAAAAATATACATTTTAATAAATTGACACAAATTTTAATCAGTGAAAAAATATAAATTTTAATCCACTCAAAAACGAATTTTGATCGGCTCTAACAACTCGAGTAGATCTCAAATCGGCTCAAATTTTAATATATATATATATATATATATATATATATATACAATGTAATTGGTTCGAATCGAATTTTAATCGTTTTAAATTTTAATATGTAAAAAAATAAATTTTAATTAACTCGAATTTTAATATGTAAAAAAATAAATTTTAATTGGTTCGAATTTTAATAAAATTTTACGTAGAAAAAATATTTGGGATTTATGTAGGGGTATGTTTGTTATTTTAGATGAATTTGTTTGGTTAGAAATAATGGTTTAAAGGTAGAGGGTGTTAGTGGTATTTTAATATAAAGTAGAAGGAATTTCAGTGATGTTTTTGATATAAAAAAAGTTTTTTTGAAAATATAATAAAATAAAAAGAGTATGACTGAATTTTTTTTATTTAATAATTATAATAAATTAAATCTTTAATCTTTATAATTTTGTATTCTGCTTTTTATGCCTGGGACTGGTTGCTGGATACGAAAGCAATGGTGTAAAAGGAGCATCCTACTAAAAAGGCTCTGTTTTTAAAAGCTAGATGAAAGCTTAACAATGATGATGAAGATAAATAAGTTCACTGGCTCTTTTCTGCTGGGTGATAAGTACACTGGCTCTCTGAAAGGGATTGTACTACAAAAAGTGATGACATAATAATGGTGGAGGCAGAGGTGATTTTTAAGAGCCAAATAAGCAAAATAGAAACCGCTAGAGGTACGCCATTGGAGAAGAACAATAAACGTAAATGTTTTGAATTTAAATTTTTATAATTAAATTCTGAAAAATTTATTCTTAATCTTAACGTGAATGAATTATCTTTGATAAAATTAAAGAAAAAATTAGTAAAAATATGCGTAAATTGATTCAAACAATCTTAATCGTTAAAAAAAAATATCGTTAGAGATGGTTCAATCCCTTTTTACATTCCACCGTCGCCCTTGTTTTTTATGGACATGCTCTACGGTGACAACTTCTAAACTCGAGGAAGTAGTTAATCTAAATCTAGACACAATAAAAAAAAAAAACTAGGGAAAGTTAAACTTACTAAAAAAAAATGAAATGAGGGTAAATTAAACACGGTTCTATTATATTTGCTATGATTATCACTTTAATTTCTAAGAGCAACTCCAACAAAATGAGTTAAATGATACAAAATCTTTAAATTTGAACTATTTAATCAAAAAATTTCTTTCCAACAGATTACCTTCAAAAACATCTAAAATAATATTTTACTACAGTAATACTCTATATTTAAAATATTACTATACCAATATGTAAAAGAAAATTATAATATTTTCTCTATTTTCCTCTCCTTTCTTTTATTCTCTTTCTCCTTTTCACTATTTTAACTATATTCCTTTCCTTTCCTCCGTTCTCTCTCTTTCTCCCTGTCACTATTTTTACAAAAATAATAATACAAAAAGAATGAAAAATAATATTTATAAGAAGTAATTAAAAATATAGAATATCTTTGAAATGTGTATTGAAAAAATGAGTAGTTAAAATAAAAAATTTTGATTTTTGAGTAGCTAAAATAATTTTTGTTGTTGAAGATGCTTTAAAGATTAAGGGCCTATTTTATTTGTATCTCAAAAAATAATTTTTGGAAATTATTTTTGAGAAAAATTTTAAGATAGTGTTTTTAAAAATTTTTAGATCGTAAAACCTGTTTAGTTATATATTTTTAAAAAAAAATTTAAAAAACAAAAATTATAAAATTTATTTGGACAATAAAATTATAAAATTTGTTTCAACTCTCTCTCCCTCTTTCGCTGTGCATCAAGACCACAAAGCACAAAACCAAATGAGAAACCCACAACCACCGATGGAGAAGTGCATCAAGACTCCCTGCGCATCAACACCCACAACCACCACCAAAACTCACAACAACCACCAAAACCCACAAATCACCACCGAAATCCACAACCACCCAAAACCCACAACTACCACCACCACCACCAAAACTCACAAAGCACCATCAACTACAGTCTCCAACTTGCGCAGAAAGATATTTATCCTGCAATTGGATTCGTACATAAAGCCTCAACCATGAACGCCATTGAAGAGGTTTTCCACATCTCCAAAGCAATTTTCTTAGTCACACTCTTAACAACAGTCCCTGGGTTCTGGTTCACTGTGTTCCTAATTGATCAAATCAGCCGGTTTGTAATCCAGCTCGGTGGATTCCTCCTAATGTCCATTTTCATGCTGATTCTTGGAGTCAAATACAAAGCTTTCAGAGGTAAACCGTGTGCGGACACTAAGCACAAAGATTTGTTGAACGATTTTTGTGAAAACCCACAAAGAAACACTGAACCCAGATCTAGAAAAAAAAAGCCCCGTCTTCGTCTTCATTAAAGAGGAGGAGTTGCACAGAGAGAGAGAGAGGAGATGAAGATCTCTGTCTTCGTCTTCGCCGGAGATCTCTGGCTTCGTCTTTGTATTCGCCGGAGATCTCTGTCTTCGTTGCACAGGCTCGTTGCAGAGACAGAGAGGAGATGGAGAAAATAGGCAGCGAAGGGCTTTTATAGTAGAAAGAAAAAAATGCATTTTGCTCCTAAAAAAGTTTGATGGTGGCCCTCTTTAAAGAGGAGGAGCTGTTTCCTTATTTTCATTTTGCGTTAGAAAATAATTAAAACATCATTTTATTATTCTCTAAAATCATATCTCAATTTTTAAAATTTTTAAAAAATTAAAAAACAAAAAAATTTAACAAATCTAAAATCATATCTCAATTTTTAAAAAATTAAAAAACAAACAGATTTCGGGTGTTTTTCCAATTTTGAGTATAAAAAATAATTTTTGAAAACTAAATCATACACGCCCTAATTTTTTTTCACTTTTGTGTCCAATTAATGGTTAGCTCTTGGTGACAGGCACGAGACAGAAGCTGATGTTATTTCTCACTTTTCTCTGTTATTTGTGATCACCAAATGCTTGTGAAAAGATGCAAACGAAAAACACATATTACATATCTGAGACCCTCTCATCATTAGACCACCCTTTCCTGTCTCGCTTTGAAGAAAAGGGTTTAGAGGGTGAAAAAGTTTGGAAGGTAACTTGGGTGATTTGATATAGGGGTTTTGGGAGGGAGCACGGTGGGAGTTGTGTTTCTAAATTTATAATTACAGTGTTTTTTTTGGGAACAAAAATAACATAAATTTCTTTTAGTATATTCACGGGTCTCACAGGTGGTATTTTAGATTATATTGGTGCTCCCTGCCTCTGTAGTATTTGTTGGAGTTGCCGCGACTACAATCTCCAGCATTGACAGAGGCGTCAAGGAGTGAAAGGGGCTGGTTGTTGTACAGAATACTTGCTTCGCTAGTAGTAAGCAACAGAGAGAACACTTCCTCAAGTTGAGTCAGAATGAGCAGCAACAGTGGCTACTAATGAATCGTACTTAGGACCAAGTCTACTAAGTACATATGTGATTATGTTATCATTCTTCATGGCTTGATCAACTATGGTGAGTTGGTAAGTGAGTTTTTTGATACGTTTAAAATAATCGACGGTAGTCATGCTACTTTTTTTGGCTATTACTAATTGAGAACGAACTTGAATTGTCTTGACTCGTGATTGAGACGAAAAGACAATTTTCAGAATAACTCTAACCTCTCTGAAAATAGTGCAAAGACTTAAACCACCACTTTGTCGGTTAAGGATGAGTTGATAATACTGAGGAGATAATTATCTTGCTTGATCTAGAAAGCATAGCTTGGATTTGGGGAAGTCCAGCCATCAATATTGTCGAGTTCTTTGGGAGGTAGTTTCATTGTTCGATCGATATAGCCAAATACTTCTTGGCCTTTGAGATATGTCATCATTTGTGCCTTCTACATAGGGTAATCGAGGCTCATAAATTTGGACAAATTGAGAGTAGAGGAAGGATTAAATAGGGAGGTGAGGGAGCATCGCTGTCAAAGTTAGAATAATTGGGAGAGGACAATGTTATTGACGTTGGTCAATGAAAGGTTGATACCACTTAGGATTTCAATATAATATATTTCAAGAACGATCTTTGTATTGTTTTATAAATTTGTACAATACAATTACACTTTATATAAATATATACAATAACTAAATTATCGAATTTTAGATCAAAGACGTTGAATTGGTTTACGATTCAAATTTGAGATGAGAATGAGAACTGTAAATTCTAAAATTGTGTCTCTTCTCTTTGTGAGTTGAAGACTCGGTCCCACCACAACAATCTTTTCCAACAAGTGCTAACGTGTAAACTTTGAGGGACACAATTAAGAAGATTGAAATTTAAGATCGACACAAATGAATAACTATAAGGGTCAATTTAGGGAATGACATAAAGATAATATTTGGAAAGAGATGGGGCACTGGAATTTATGGTCACATGCGTGGGGTAGTCTAACAATTTAACACATCAAACACTTAGGACAACTGTTTAAAATCAGTTAATCATGTTCCTCCGCAAAGAAGATGAAAAATCAAGAGACAAACTAAAGAGATATCATGTACAGTAAAACAACAAACCAGAAAAAGGTAGATTGGGAGAGGAAAATTGACGGAAGGATGATGTCTTTTCTTGTAAGTGAAGCATTAAATAAAGGAGAGAGACAGAGAGAGAGAGGTCATTTTCAAGATGGGGTAGTGTTGGCGTTTGAAGGATCTATGCATCTATCCAAGCTTGTATTTTTGAGCTATTAACCAACGGTGGTAACTTTTAACTAAGGAGTAACAAAACCAGAAAATGACTAGATGAGAGAGAGAGAGAGAGAGAGAGTTGAAAGGAAGTAGCCAAATTAGTTGTGGCTGAATGGAAAAGGGTTTTTGGGTTGCTATTTGTGTTGTGTAGGCGGACCAAAACAGCAGCAGCAGAGAGAGAAAGGGCAGTGATGAGCTCACAAAGATCTTTAATCTCCTTTCTGACCAAAACACTGCCACACTAGTGGCATCAAGGGCTTTTATAGCCCAAAGTGAGGATTCCTCTTCTCTATACCCCTATATCTACTGTTCACTACCGTCTTCATCCCCCCTCCCCCCTACTCTCTCTCTCTCTCTGAAAGAATTGTTGGAAATTTACTTGTACTCCTCTTGACTCTATTCTTGTTCGACTGGGTACTAATCCAGTTGTCAATTATCTCTGTGGAAAGAGGGTAGCGCAGAGATGGGTTAGGCTAAATCGGAGATGGGTTTAGAGTTCTGGGTCTAGTTTGGTTTTTCCGATTAGGGTGAATGGAATCGGATGGGTTGAATGGCAAGGCCTTGTGGGAGAGGCAGAAGAGAGAGACTAGGGGGGAGATACAGAAGCAGCACCATAAGCAAGATAAGATTGGAAAGAAGAGAGAGACTAGGGAGGAGAAAACCCATTAAGAGAGAGTCTTCTCAATCGAAAGCTGGAACAGGACAAGCACAACAAGGGTCTGAGTCTGGATCCTCAGAGCATTCATCATCATCATCATCATCTTCAACATCTTCAGAACCAGAACCAAGTTCGAGCTTCAAGACATGTAGAAGAGGAAGGAGAAGATGAAGATGACCAGGACACGGTTGAAAAAGAACAGCCACAAGCCTTCTATGGACACCACCATCACCATCTTCAACACCAGCTCTTGTATGAACAATTAGACTCACCACCACCACCTCTACCACCACGCAAGAAACTCTCTTACTTTCCTTCTTGCTCATCGGTGGAGCAAAACTCCGAATATGCAAAATTGGGCGAAAAAATGGGAGACGCTCATTACCAAGACCACCACCAGCAACGGCCCCGGACAACATCGTCGAGATTGGGGCTAAGAAACTCCGGCGGCGAGATCGTGGAAGTTCAAGGCGGTCACATTGTTCGGTCCACCGGCCGAAAAGACAGGCACAGCAAAGTCTGCACCGCAAAAGGCCCGAGGGACCGTCGAGTCAGGCTCTCAGCCCACACCGCCATTCAATTCTACGACGTCCAGGACCGCCTTGGCTACGACCGCCCGAGCAAAGCCGTGGATTGGCTCATCAAAAAGGCCAAAGCGGCTATAGACGAGCTTGCGGAGCTACCCGCATGGAAACCCACCATTGGTTCAACAGGAAATTCAATATTTGAAGACAACCAAGCCCAAAGACAGCATGAAGATCATCATCAGCAACTTCGTCTCCACCACGACGATTTGGTGGACTCCATTGCTGGTCCTTCGAGCAATAGAGCAGTAACTATGTTAGGGACTGGTAATCAGAATCAACAGCTAGAAATGAATAACAATAGAAGCAATCCAGGCCATGAGAATAGCTCTAGTTTCTTGCCACCATCTTTGGATTCTGATTCTATTGCTGATACTATCAAGTCTTTCTTCCCAATGGTTGCTTCAACGGCGACTAATTCATCCGCAATTCCGTTTCATGGCTTCCCATCATCGGATTGCAATTTGCTGTCCAGAACCAGTAGTCAGAGCCAAGATCTGAGGCTCTCACTTCAATCTTTTCAAGATCCAATCCTTCTCCACCACCATAACCAACAAACCCAGCACCAACATTCCACAAATCAGAATGAACAAACCCTTTACTCTGGAACAACCCCATTTGGGTTTGATTCGGGCTGGTCTGAAAATCAGCATACGGAGATTGGTAGGTTTCAGAGAATGGTGGGTTGGAATGCCGGTGGAGACACCGGTACTGGTGGTGGAGGTGGAGGATTTGTATTCAATTCGCCGCCGACGCCGCCGTTTCTGCAGCCGTTGTTCGGCCAACCACAGATGTTTTCTCAGAGGGGACCCCTTCAGTCCAGTTACACACCTTCGATTCGTGCTTGGATGGACCCATCCGCCATTGCTATGAGCACCACTGATCATCATCGTCACCAACAGCTTCATCAAACAGTACTACCCATCCATCCATCTTCGATATCTGGAATTGGATTTGCCTCTGGAGTTGGCGGATTCTCCGGGTTCCGTATTCCAGCACGAATCCAGGGTGAAGAAGAGGAACACGACGGCATTTCCGACAAGCCGTCCTCTACTTCCTCCGATTCACGCCATTGATTTAGCTCAAAAACTAAAACTCTCTCTATCTAACAGGTTATCCCTTCAATACCCATCTCTCAAACTCACTTCTATTTATCTCATGAATTCAGTCCTATTCAATTTTCCCACTGCACATCTAATGTTGCATTGAATTCATCTTACAGGACTTAATCCATGGTCTACAAGAGCAACCAAGAACTACCAGTTGTTGCCGTTATAGCTCTTAACTGGGTTCAACCTGGCAAAGGGGAGAGTTTTCAGTCAGCTCAATCCAATGGCTGCGACCGCTAGTAGAAGAATTCTGAATATAGTTCAGGTTTTCTGATTGCGTTTAGCTGTTTGATGTTACTTATGTCTATGTTTTAACTTCTGCTTTCAATTTGAGTGAGCTTTCACTGCTCAACTTTGTGACTCTGGGTTGCTTTGTGTTTCTGTTGTTAGACATGTGATTTTATGACTGTTTGCTTAATTGTGGAGTGTTCTTGAGTTAGGACTATTGAAAAAGACAGTTTGTTGCGTCGAAGTTTACAAACTGGCTCACACTGGTTTCTCTCAGACATGGCAATTCTTGATAGAGAAATGCCAGATAATTCACTCGTCATTTTGGTATCAAATTGTGTAGTGATAATGATTTGAGCTTTGTGTTGATTGCTTAAATAAAATATTGAGCTAGAGTGAACAAATAGGATGTTTTCCTCTCATTTATGGTCAATTATTCAATGTAGATGAAAGGGAGAGCTCTCTCTTTCTCTCTGATTGTTTTGTGCTTTACTGCTTTATAATGAAACAGGCCATGCCTCAATTTCTTCCTTAAACCCGCAAAAAGAATTGAAAGAATAACACTGATCATATATATCCCCATCACTGCTTGGATTTTTAAGAGCATGGGGGGAGGGTAGTCACTTTTCAGAACAGTAGCTATAGTTAAAGTGTTTAAAAGAAATAGGCTAGTAGCTAAAAGCACTACCCAAAATGTTTCCAGGACTTTTTAAGTGTCAATAGAGAGGAACCCAGATCATATTAAGTTTCATTTACTGCTTATTGCTGCGTTAGCCTATTGGCTATAGATTGGCCAAAATGGTATGGGAGTATTGGAGAGCCCTGTTTGGTAGCAACTAACAGCAAACAGAACCAGAAACCTTGAATGCCTCTACGAGTTAAATGCACTTCTAATTTACCTAGGTTCAGATGCTGAGGAAGAATAATTGGTTGGGGGGGGGGAGGGGTTGAGGGATTTGAATCATATGTACCCAAAGTTACTTTTGTATTGAGGTCAGGTTGTGGAGGAATATAAGGTTATCACATGGAAGTGGATGAATAGAAGAATACGATGAACACAAGCTAAATTATGGAAGAATACACAGATGGGTACCACCAAAATTCGGTACTTGGCCAGAAGTCCATGGCCCCTACCTTGCAAATATATGTGCCTAATAAAAAAATCATAGTCTTGCTGGAATATTTTTCTTCCTTTTTTTTTCTGTGAAAGAAAGAAAAATGAACACTTGGCTTCTGGTGAGATGGAGACAATAGATTAATTGTGGTTATTTCTTTATGGTTGATAGTTACCCATCGAAAGAACAAAATAGCTTGCATAGATTTGTGGGGCAATTAAGATCTAAGAAAGATTTTACACTCTTCTAGAATTAAAAAGGGATTTTGATTTTCGGTTTGATATATTAGGCCCCTTACCAATACATGGCGGGTGATTGAGATTTGGATCTAATGAGAATGGCCCTACATGTAGTTTCTGGTGGTAGTCCCTTTTCTTCCATGTGAGCAAAATAATTGGACTTTGCAGGACTATTCTAGACATTAACTAGATATGTCTGATTGATATATAGGGTAATCATAGCTGTCTTTGGAATTAGATGGGCTTGCTGAACAAAAGAACAGTGAACTTAGTAAAATAATATCTGATGGATACATGAGTTGGAATGTACAAAGTTTAGTGTTCTTTAATAACTCAGAGAGCTTTCTTTTTCATGTACATTTGGACCTTTCTTGGAGCTATATTAAAAAAAATTCTACAATTGAAGAAACCAAATAACTTATTGCAGAAGTTCACATCATTAGTTCATGATTGGCAGAAGACTTGAGTATATATTAAAACCCCTGGGTCCAGATGATAATAGTATATTGCAAAAATACTCACATTAGTTCAAACATGAGGTCTGTTTTTTATTCTGTTTTGTACTAACATGGCAGACCATTTTTCTTCAGTATAATCCAATATGGATGGAACTAGAAAACTTAAATAATCATCAGATATCTTGAAGGCATACCCTGTTCTTGCTTCATCTTTTCTTCTTCAGTTTGAACTGAGACTAGCTTATTGCTTCAGAAGTCGATTATTTTTGTGCTTCTGTAGTCACCTTGCCATTGGACAAAGGGGGTTTAGTTGAGACTACAAGTTTCATTGCTGCCTGCTTTACAATGCTACCATCCTTGCTTCCTTGCCTGGCATGAACTTTCTTTGGGACAATGGGCTGCTGGGCATTAACCCGAGTCTCCCATGGTCGAACAGCTATCCAGCGCTCCATCCAGCTCCAACCCCAGCTTTCTTTGCCAAGATCATAATAAGCTTGGCCAAAATAGGGACTGGAGTTGGCTCTCCACTGCAAATCACATTAAATCAGATTAAAAAACTATGTGGGTTGAAACTCGAGGGCACAAGTGTTAAGAAGTTTTGACTGAAAATATCAAACACCTGATGTGAAAAGGCATAAGCCATGGCTCGCTCCCGCTTAATAGATGCCTCTTCCCTCTGTTGTATCCTGGAGAGAATTTCTTCCATGGTTTCAGAGCCACCACACCACTCCACCTGTTTGGCAGATCAAAATGTGATGCACATGGCCGGAAGATACATGACAAAGTTTACAGTAGAACAGGTATATAAATAAGTCGTGTCATGTATTTTTTTGATTTGTTTCACTTTTACTTGATTTGTTTATTAATTGTGTTATATTGGGTCCATCCGTTTATGAAACGGCTGGCTTTCAAAAAATTTCAACTTTTTAACTTTGTGTTGTGTTGTGCTTACAACCCCTACTCCCACCAAACAGGAGTGAACAGTCATTAATACCTGCAGTTCATGAAGCTTAGCCTCAAGCTTTAGCTGATTTTCTAGTTTCTTTTGCCTTGCCCGGCCTTCTGCGACCATACAGAGACGGCGAGTTTTAATCTCCGCTTGTATTTTGCTCCAAAAATGAATATGGTTGAGAGTGTCTGATGGTTGGTTTTTAAAAGCACGAGCTTCAATCAAGGCCTGAGACCTCACAGTCCCCTTCAGTCGATTTAGAGCTTTGCTTGCCTGCAATGTGCCCAATTTATGAAGACTTGCCATAATCAGATGAGCTCAAGGCAACAACACAAGAGGAGAACAGGTCAAAAACAAAGTAATTTGATTCCCAAAGGAAAAACAGTTATTTACACTGACAATATACGAAAGAAAAAACCCGAATTATCTTTAGATTTTAACTTGTTTCGAAATTAATGTGATCACGATGCACTATACCATGTATGCCCGAAATTCAGTTTGAATCCTTATGGCAGCAATATCCTCAGTCGACATACTATGCAGACCAGCGGTTTGACTGGAGGCACCATTGGCAAGACCACTCGATTCATCGCCAGCAACATGCTTCCCCTTTGAACCATTTGATTTTTTGGTAGCAGAATGTACCTTGTTTTCGAAGAAATAAAGAAGAGCAGATTAGCAAAGCAAGAACATTAACTTCATTATATGGAAGAATTAATATGTCAAATAGGTTGCAACAGTATAAACCATTCCAAAAGGGAATATCACCTTCACTTGCTTGGTTCTGTCTTCTTTCACTTTCTTTAGACAGAATATTTTGTTAAACCAGTTGCATGAACCCATTGTTCTTGATCAGGAGGCCAAGAGATTGTTCTGACTTCTGAGGCTTGGGAGAGGGGGGGGGGGGGGGGTGTAAGAAATCTTTTGACTCGACGATTGTCGGATTGAGAAGAATCTCTGCTTGTTTACTGATTATATGTCATCATCCTGCGAGGCTACGGAATTTGAAGGCATAACTTCCCCATAGAGAACATGAATCAAAAAAAGAAAAAAAAAATTCCATTAACATTCAAATCAAGATGTAAATGAAAAATAGGAACTGCAATCTGGCTCCTCTATCCAAAATAGGACGGTAAGGAAATGAGTTGAATGGAGAGAATTCGGTAGACACTGATAAAACCCAACCTACTTTAACAACTTAGTGGCTTGACACCGTCCCGTTTGGAGAATGAACCCTTATGGCTTATTCTCGCAATTCAAATAAGATTTGGTCACTTTGACACGGGTTAGTCATATTCATTCTCGTTATCAATTTGTTTATAAATTTGAAATCTAAGACTCTCTGATTTAGAAAAGAAAGACAAAAAGCCATTAATCTCATATTGATAAGCAAGGGGTCTGCATTCACTATTAAGTGTACGCTCGTCCATGCCTTTCAAGCTTGATCTTGACCTCTATTTTACACATCATATGTATATGTTTGTGTGGGTGTATGGCATGACGAAGCTTTGTGACTATGTCATTCTTGGCAATGGTGATCGCCGAGCAGAAGGTGACGGCCACTTATTTCAACGGTAAATTTTATTGACACCCCCAAATTTAAGTTATATTTCACTGACACCCTCTCTAGTTTCTAAAATATGACTTAAATATAGGGAGTGTCAGTGAAATTTACCGTAAAACAATTCTCATGAGGCCTGGTCTCCATATTATGTTTAGAATATCACGGGTTATGTGGTTAATTTTGAAAAAGCGGGGGATGCAATATGTAGAGGGTCTAACCACAGGGGAGCTAAGTGAAATTTACCCTAAAAGCTCTGAAGCAATCACATGTTAAAAAAACACACAAAGAGTCCATTAATCTTAAGCTAGCATTGAAGGCAACGCTCATTCCCACAAATCCATTTCATAAGTATTTACATTGATAATGATATCAAATTTCATAAATTACTCGGCACGAAACAAGAAATACACTTATTCTGAAGTAACGGGAAACGAACTTACCTAATCAACAAATTGAAGATGAAAAATAAACCCAAATGATGTTTTTACCTGTATCAAAATAAGGAAGCCAATGTGGAAGAACAAAGAGACATACCCAAAATGAGGCAACCCATGTTCTTGGAACATAGGTTGGGAAAGATGGGTGGGTGGGTAGTAATAGAAATAGCAATGAGAAATGGTGAATTGTCATGGGCCATGACAGTGTACTCTGAAGAGTATGTATTGAGACGTGTGAATTTTTTTTTCATCTCAAAATTGACACCCCAACTATACTGAAAGTGGTGTTTCATCCTCATAAGCTCAACAATCAACAACATTGATTTCAAGGTTAGAGTCAACTGTACCTAGGAGTACAGAATCTAAGGTGTCTGGACCATTCGATTTTTTAACAACTAATGCTATTGAAACTAAAAAATCTGATCTTATTTACTGATTCAATGATGTATAAAGTGATAGAGTCCTAACGAAGAAGTCTAACAGTTACTATCACATCAACATTATCGGGTCATGTCTCTACAAGATTATCAGGTAAGCAAATTATATCCGTTTAGGTAAAATTAATAGAGCTTTTGACACGTGTCATAGACTGATTTGTTAAGACACCTTAGTATAATAATCTCACGAAGACCAAAACAATTCTAAGCTAATAGTGATGGCTACCTTGTAATGGGCCTAGAATAAATAGAAGGGCCTGTGCTTGCCATGGATTCTGGTACCTAAAAGATCTTTAAAATGGGCTCTGGGTTCCACACAACAGCCCATAGCCCATATTTAATGAGTTAGGATTCAATTGCCCGCAAAATTATACTGGTAAGCCCTGCTTATGAATGCATTAGCGGCGAAGCAAGCTAGTGTGGCTTTACAAATATATGACTCCTAAAGCTATGCAACCAAAGCTCATATAGTTTTTGATTTCCTAACTCAAATATTCAATTTTTTTTTTTATTAATAGTCATTGATGTTGGGTTCAACTTACGTACACTTCGACTAATTCCCTCTTTGATTTAGTCAAAGACGGAGGACCATCTAGTCGGGACTAAAAAATTCATGAGGTATAAATCCCTCATGACTTGTCCCTAAGGGATTTTCAAGGTTCAAACTCAAGACATCTGAGTTTACAGCTCGTCCTTGTTATCACTTGAGCTATCCTTTGGAGTTAAATATTTATTTTTACTCATGAACAAAATCTAAATTAAGACGAAACAACCATTAAACTCCTAGTAAAAAGACGTGGCTCTCGCGTGTAGGGTCTTACTCTTCATGTCCTTGGAAAAATTTGATGGGTACCATAGCCAATAAGTTGAATATAAGAGTTTTGAAAACAACATTTATAGCAATGAAATCAATCATGAATTATATTGCAGACATCAATCTAAAAAACACAGGGTTAGTGCAGAATTCAGTTATAAGTAAAACTATTAATTTTAAGATGTGTAAAGAATCTTATGAATAGATGGTTAGATGGGGTCTTTTATATGTTTGTATATCCAACAAAATCTTGACATACCAAAATGACAAAACAGGTGGTGTCATGGTGGCTCCACTGTCCACCTCAAGGATGAACTGTGGCCGGGCCTCTTGTAGACAGTTTTGTTGTGTTGTGTTTTGTTTTCAGTAAGTTAGAGAGAGTTGGTTGAGCCTAAGGTGGGTCCCATTTTGAAAGGCAAAATCCATTTGCACAACATAATAAAGATTTCCTGATGTCTCACTGTCCTTCACATTAATTTTTTTTTTTTCAAGGGTTGGTGATATTCAGATTAATTTATGTATATTTTGATTATTATTATTTTTAGTCTAGTCAAAGGCAGAGTATTCACGCCGATACTAGAGTATTCATGAGGAATAAATTCTTTATAATTTAACTATAAAAAATTATCAAAATTTAAACTCATAACAAATTTACGAATCATTTCTATTATTATTTGAATTACCCATTGGGTTACAGCTCATTAACCTTCACCTCTCACCTTCTTTGCCTTTTTCAATTGCCTCTAATGGATCCAAAGCTACCATAATAGGAATTTCATGACAAACAATCTAGTGTTGTATAATTGGCAGAATATAAGAGGCTGTTTGGTTGTATTATTGTTTTCGATTAATGCTAATAGATCCTATTTTGTTATTGTTTTCAAAAAAAAATTTTAATTACGTCAAATTACGAATCACACTCAAATTGATGGTGGATAATCTCTAATACTTGTGAAAAATTCACTTAAACATAATGGGTCTCGCCTACATCACTTGAATAATCTAGATTTGCGAGAATTTAGAAAATCACTTTCAGACTAAAAATCAAGTTTTCTCTCTGAATCAAGTTATTCATTGAGCTGTTAAATCATCGAGTTTTCTAGGGTTGATCGACCTAGTTTCCAGAGGATTCATCCAAGAGAATACTTCAAAAGTAATAGAGATGTTCAAGAAAAAATAAAATTCATCTTGATTCACCAAAAATATAAGTGGTAGGGGAGTACATATCTTAGATTCAAAAGATTGGTTGCCATCAAAACATTAATGGTGCATATGGAAGAAATCTTAGATTTTATACAATTAAGAGAAATACAATATAAAGGTTTGTTCTATAGTAAAGGTCAATATCCACAAAGGGATTTTTGGGTAGCAAATGATTTTTTTTATTTATTGAGTTGCAATTAGGAATTAGGATCATCAATTTCCATTTAATCTTTCAGCATAATTATTCATTACATCTCCTTAGCAAAAAATGAAAAGGATGAATCTAAATTTCCTTCAATACGTTTTTTCCCAAATTTTCTTCTTGACAGATTATCTATAATTAATAAATAAGAGACTCGATTGTTTGTAACAGGTCTCAATTAAAATAATGATACATAACTCACTAAAAAATTGGAGATAAACTATATTAAAAGTGATCTCATCGAAAAAAAAAAATCACAAAAGATCATTTTAATTAGGACATCTAATTTATGGTTGCCCAATTCCCAATTTATTAGAAAAGGAGATTGAAAAATGTCATTTGGAATTAGAGTTGATAGTAATTAAGTAACTTGTTTTTTTTTTTTTGTGTTCAAACTTGCGTCTACTACTCCCTTGAATTTTGAGATCGATCACCCCAACTCAAGCTAATTTAAAGACATCTCACTTAAAGAACAAGGATATTATACCTATTTTTCTCTACCAATGATAATGTGACACTTGTAGTTTTATTTCATCATCTTATTTAATTTTATATTTTTTTAATTAATGCTTACAAATAAAAAATTCTAAATTTATAACAAAAAATCATTATTCAACATCACACAAAAAAAATCGGAACCACCCCAACCTTAGCCTAAAATAAAACATTGAATGATAGATATAAGAAGAATACTGTGGAATTTATACTTTTTTGAGGTAAAATTTATAACATAAAATAAAATGATCGATTATAAAATATTATAATTAATTTATAAAATAAAATTATAACTTATTAAAAATATTATTGATCGATCATAAATTTATATTAAATAATTGTAATTTTGTATTCTAACAAGGTATCGAAATTGAGAGTCGGTCTAGCAAGGAAAGTAGGAGCGGAGCGAGGAGTTGGGCGACAAACTAGAGAGAGAATTGTGCTAATCTTATTTTGCACCCCGAATGATATTTTAATTTTTAATTTATATTTTTAAATATTAAAAATTTTAATTTATACCCTCATTGTTATGAATTTGTTGGAATGTGGACTTATCCAAACTACTGTTCAATTTTCTATCATAAGTTGAATCTCGTGAGGTATAAATATTTCTAGCACGAGCATGACGTATATTTACCGTTGTCGATCTTTTTCTGTCATCAATTTGATACCCTTTTTTTTATTGAAAATAAAATTTTATTATTCAGATAGAACTTAAACCAATTATATATAACTCACATGAGACCCCAACAATATGTGAATTTATATATAAATTCATGCCCGAAGCATTTGTAATTTGAGTGCTTAAATTTACAATAAAAAAAAACTGAACAATAATTTGGACAAAATTCACATCATTACCGATTCATAGCTGTATAAATTGAGATTTTTAATATTTAATAATATAAATTGAGAATCAAAATATTTTTGGGGGTACAAAGTGAGATTACCCAGACAGAATTTATTCAAATTGTGTGCTTTAGATTTGCATAGCATTTTAACTTTGAATTTTGAAAAATTGTTTTTTTTTCTTCTCATATATAGCAATCTGATCTGTCTCAGACAACTCTAACAACTGGGTTTGAGAAAAATCCGAAACTCAGACTCTCTCTCTCCATAAATATTCATAGCTTTTGCTGAATTATGGGGGTGTTCTTGTTTCCATATAACTTGCCGATCTTGACTCCATGACGTGCCAGATTTTTTGTGATCTATAGTGGAGATTTGGCCTTCTTCTTGAATTTGGTTCGTTTAATTGCTCAAGATTTTCGTGGGTTACTCTCCAAATCATCAGATTTTGTTTTTTTAGATTTTGGGTATCTCAAAAAACATAGTAACTTGGTGGATGTATTCATATATATAATTCCTATTTGGGGTGGGCCGTTTTCAAAAATTCTGTTGTTGATTGTAATTAGATGGCTGAGATCAACAATGGCTCAAGAAGAACACAGCCAAAAGTGTAGTAATAGTAGTAGTGGCGGTGGCAGTGGTGGCGGTGGTGGTGGTAGATCTTCAAAAAAGTTGAAGCAAAAAAAGGTTCCACAAAGAGGACTAGGGGTTGCTCAACTTGAGAAGATTAGATTAGAGGAGCAACAAAAAAGAGATGCAGCTTTACAAGCAGCTAGTGTTTTGTCACCCAATTCAATCATTTCACCTAGTGACTCTGCTTCATGTGTAGCTGTCCAATGTCCCAATTTTAGGCCTAATCTTTCACCTTCTTCGATCCCTCTGCCGCCACCACCACCACCACCAGCAACAACCGATCTCTCTTCACCAAAATCTACATTTAGACCCTCCTCTTCGATCCAAAATGTTGATCATTTTCATTCAAATTCAGTTTCATTGTCGAAACCACTGAATGTGGGTAGAGGTGAGGTAGGTTGGTCACCAATTTTGGGGCCAGAACATGGTAATTGTCCTAAATTGTGGAATGGTGAGTACAATCTTGAAGGGGAGAGTCGTAGAGTTAATCATCATGGATTCTTTTTTGGGTCTAATGTGAATTTTCCTTGTGAATCCAACTCCTCTAGTTGGCCTCTCCCTAGTATGATGCAAAGATCACAACAGTTTCATCAACAATCTTCTTTATCAATGGTTAGTCAAGTGCATGCTTGTTTTCTTTTCTTAAAATTTTTCCTGGGTTTATGTGGTTTAGTCTTCTATTCTGTTCTTTTCAATCCCAATTTGAGAGAAAATTTGATATGTGACTTTGTAGGTGAATGTCTCATCATGGACTTCATCATCATCTGCAATGAATTTTCAGATGGAGCCCCCTTCAAACCAAAGTTATTGTAGTAACAACTATACACCCCTGTGGCTGGAGGAAGAGAAGGTAATGTTATTTCTATCTCTTTAGCTGCATATTTTAGTGGTAATCTGGATTTCCCTTGGTTGAATTTGTGTAATCTATTAAGGCAGACAGGATATAAATATTAGATTGAACAAAATGAATTGGATTTTCCACGATTAATGGAATGGATTTTTGCAGTATGAGTTATACTTGTTAAGATCGTATAAACCAGAAGATTGTGTTTGGTTTCTCTCTTTTGGAAACTCTACTTATTTGCTTAAATAAGTACAATTGTTTCGAACGTTTATTGTTCTTTTCCTTGGTGCAATTCAGTATAATTTGTTTCACAGATATCAATTTGAATTTGTTGATGATGAACTATAGATGGTTGGCATGAAGAGACCATATCCCTTTTCTCTTGACAATCCACCAGGACTCTCTTTCCCTGGCAAATTTCCTCCAACCTATTTTGCTCCAGTCTCCAAATCAGATGATTCAGCTTCATGTGGTAATGGAGACACACTTAATATTGAACCTGGCAATCCACTTTTCAGGTCAGCTAACTTTTTGATCAGGAGTTTCTGCTTCTGCAAAAGTTGCATCTTTGATCCCTGGAGGACATCTATTCAATTCCTTGTATTGTGAAATAGTGTAATTGGTACATGTTCACATTGTATTTTTGCACTCTTTTCAGGGATGGTCCTCCAAGCTCAGGTGGGATATCTGAACCCAATTCCAAGAAGGTAATCAAAGACAATGGAGATTTTCTCACACTTGCCCCTCCTGCTAACTCTCTGCCACATTTGAGTTCCAAAAACAACGATCCTTCACCATATCTGGGAACCCATTTTCGAGAATTATCCAACGTCGAATCTCTACCTAATCAAGTGAGATCAAGCAACAGAAAATAAAAATAAAAATTCAATTTTCTATCTTCTGATTTCATTTCAATTGTGCAATCCTCAATTTTTTTCTATCAAATTTTCAGGGAAGCCCTGAGGATCCAATACATAGGGGAGGATCATGTGGGTCAAGTCACCAATCTTTCTTTAGCTTCTTCCCATCAGCAACAGTAAGAATTGGTGAAGCAGCAACCACCATAAGCAACTGCAATGGTGAAGAAGGAGAAAGGGTTGATCTCAATTTGAAGTTATAAAAAGCTAGCTAGCTTATTTCTAGTGGTGTTTTGGCAAGGCTAGTTATTCCCCTGACTCTCTCTCTGTCTCTCCAGAAACCAAGCTATAATTATTTTACTATTTCCTGTAGTACAAACTCTCTCAAGCTTTACTGCACTGTAAGTTTAGTTGTACTTTTCATTTTTGAGGCGTTTTTTGTTTAATTTGCTTGGGTGGAGAATTGAGAGTTGAGCATCCCCAATTGGTGACCACTTTTTGCATGTGGATTCTGGAGATCTGACTATGTTTTGCCATGTTTTGCTCTTGAGGGGTCCGGGGAAATCTGTCTTCCAATATATCTGCAGATTGCTGATGAAGGGGATGCCCCCACAGAGAGAGAAGAGAAAGGGAAGTTGGGCCCCGCGGAAGAGGAGGGGGAGTTCAATGAATGAGGGGTGGGGAAAGGTATCTTCCAAATTAGGGCTAATCTCATTTTGTACCCCTGAAAGATATTTCAATTCTCAATTTATACTTTTAATGTTATGAATTGATAGCAATGTGGATATGATCTAAACCGTCGTTTAATTTTCCATCATAAATTGAAAAACGTGAAATGCAAATACTTCAATCATGAGGATCGTTATAGATCTTCATCTACAATTAATTTGACACCATTTTATGTATCAAAACTAGGGTTTTATTAATCAGATAAGGATTAATCCTATTATTTGCAACTCATATGAGACGCAAATAGTATGTAAATTTACACATAAGTTTTTGTCATAAACACTTGCAACTCGCATACTTCAATTGATGACGACAAATTAAACTACAATCTAGGTCATATCTATATTGTTATCAATTCATAACATTGAGGGTATAAATTAATATTTTTAATATTTAAGGATAAAAATTAAGAATTAAAGTATTTTTGAGGATGTAGAGTAAAATTAGTCCTCTAAATTGATGTGTTGTACACATTTTGCATGGCGTGAAAATTGATGCCAATTCGTGTGAGACTAAATAATTCTCTCCTCCATACAGTTTATTTTTTTTTTTTGGGGGGGGGAGGGGGAGGGGGGCGCTCTTCTTATAGGCTGAACAAACGTTACTTGATAATAGCCATTTGATTTTCATGATTCCTTACCATCTACCAAACACAGTGTTACTATGCCATTGCCTATAAAGAGACCCAAGCTTGTGTTTTGTAAAAGAAAATCCCGTGACAAAATTACAATAATGCCCCAGATATTTCCAAAAATAACAAAAACATCTGAGGTTTCATGTGAGAATTTCACAAGGATTGTAGGTATGCAAGGAAGAAATTGAGATAACATTTAACACCAGAAGGCAAAAAGAAAAGAGAATTGCTTCAGTAACATTTGGATCTCATGGCGGCTGGTAGTATCAGGATGAGAAAAATTGCCATAAATAGTTCCAACAACATTTAGAAGTCACCAACTCTACGTACCCCACTGAAATGTCACACTCAAGTCACATATCCAACAAAATAAACATACGCAAAGCTAGGAAAGGAAATCCTGATGATCGATTAATAGTCACCGGTGAATGCCATCTTCCCAAAGGCTATGACCAGCCGAAAACATAGTCAAGAACATAAACCAGTGCCAGGGAGAACGGATAAAGCAGGAAAGCCGGCAAAGCAGTCCAAAGAGGAAAGGTGGTGCGGAAGCTGCCAACAGCACCCATCACAACACAAACAATCAGGATAACCAGCACTTCAGATGAGAAGTCCCATGTCAATCCCCTGGCATAAACGAGGGCTAAGAAGACCGATAGACAAAGGGTGTTGTTCATGGATACTGCTCCATACAACTGCAATAGAAAAGACACAAACATCAGAGTCTCTAGCCACTATTGTTTGCCGAAGATGCCTTTTGTAGATATCCTGATTCTGTATTTGTAAGTATATTTTCTCACTTAAATGGCAACTTATATAAGATCAGTTAGTTAAGATTAAAACTAGCAATTCAAAGCATGCATCAACCAAAATTGTAGAACGGCTATTCCAATGATCACAGATCCAAATCAAGACTTCATTACCCCTTTCTTTCTTCTTTACCTAGCTTTCCCTTTTCTTTGGGGTAGGGTTGGATATTTTCCTTTTTTCTTTCTCCTTCAGAAAGGTCAATTCAAGTTTTACTTTCTGGCCAAATTTAAAATCTCGTGGCTTTGTCACCGGAATAATTAGTAAGTAGCTGCAATGGCCATATGCCTGTTGATTAAGAAGAAAATTTTAGAGAAAAACAAACCTCCGAAAATGTTAGCGAGGCAGATCTTTTCTTTTTTCGGCTAGCAAAGATAATTGCTGATACAGCCTCACTGGAGTTTGTTGCTAGTGGTAACACAATGAATGAGATGAAGAAAGAAGGAATGCTCGTTGCAGCCGAGAAATTGTCAACAGCATCAACCAGAGGATCAGCAAATACAGCTGCAATAATTGCCCCCAGCAGCAACAACATTACAGCCTTAAATGAGGTCCACTTGGCATTTTCAACACCCTCTAACATCTCATCACTTTGATCACCCAAAAGATAATGTTCCCTCTTTGTTTTCTGCAAATGCATTTCAATGATATCAAATCCCAGGAATAATAAGCTTGAGAAGAAGCCAACATGACTGACATACCTCATGATAGTCAATCAGATGCTTCTCTGAGCCATCAGTTACAGAACCAGCCACAGAACGCCTGGCCTCCACAAGCCATTTTGCAATCCCTTTCCTGAACTCAGCCAAACTAACTTGAGAATCGAGAGATGTGTCAAAATCTTGCAAAATTTTTTCTACCGCATCATCTTCTTCCAAATTTATATCTTGCAATCGCATTCCTACCACCATTGTCCTCAGTTCACTTTTTGTTAGTTGGCCATCGCCATTCGTATCAGTTAACCTAAATATCCTACAAAATTATTGTTCATAAAGTCAAAAAAAAAACGGTGGCTTGTGACAAAAGCAGTATACAAGTGTCTTTATAGATCTAACTTGTCTATAACTTCGTAATTAGGTGTGCCTTCATCTGTGGAGAGCCTTCCAAGTCCACGCATGTTCAAATACTTTAAAAGCCCAGAAAATAGATGCTTATGCTTTGCATAAGCAAGCCGCCTCTTTTGGATCCAAGGCTGAAAGACCTGCACTCGAGGAAAGTCAAACACCAGCAAAACATGAGTTCAGGTATGGTGTTATTAAGAATACATCTACACAGCTAAAAATATTGTGAAAATCACAAGTGGATTATTTTTTATTTCTAGCAATTAGTTCTGCTTTCCCTTACAGTACAATGCCAACAAAACCAGTGGCATTGTACTATCAGAGCCATTTGACGGCCTGGTGTATTATCTCTGAAATTTCATTTGAGTCATCTAACTCACTTTGAAATCTTTATCTGTTTCATCTTTCAAATTCATTTGTAAGTAGATCTTACCCTATCACCCAACCTTAATCCAGACACTCAAGAGCACGTAAGTCTTTTCTTGTCCCAAGTGTAAGTCCTAGAGTTGGCAGAAAGGGATCTTAGGCGAGGAGTTGAGAGAATTTGGAGCCAGATTAGGGGGTATGTATAGTGTGGTCATACTTACATATAAATTTAAAATTTGATAACAATTCAGATTTTAAAATGAGTAGATTATTCAGATCTAATTCTAGAGCTAGTACATCTAGATCTTCAGATTATTCTATGCCACATAGAGTAAATGAGGAAGAATTAGAAATAGAAGAAGCTAAAACAGACTGGAAAAAATGGAATATTCCTCCAGTTAAAGAAAAAAATATTTATGGCACAACTTGGGTTCAAAAAACCTTTAGTGAAGAACACCAAGTTAAAACTGTTGAACAAGTTCATCCTCTCAGAAAAGAAGATGAGCTTTGTGAGCTCCTCACTAAGGAGACTCTTAAGAAACACAAGACTAAAGGATTTAATTTTATCCACATAGGTCTTGTCCAAGTGGCCATTAAACCACTTATCACCCAAGGCAGAAATGTTGTTGCCTTACTAGCACTAAGAGATGCAAGGTTTCTAGATTGGGAACCAAGTGTCTTGGGAATCATGGAGACAGGACTCCACAGAGGTCCAATCTACTTTAACTGCTTCCCTGACTTCACCCTTGACCTTCATTGTCCTAACACACACATGACACTAACTCTTGGTATTCGTCTTACAGGCGATATTACCAGGTTAGTAAAAAACACTAGTTCCATAGTACTTATTTACAGGATTTACTACAAGTGTATTCGTACTAATCTTAATGTACAATGCCTTGACCCAAGTCCTAAGGGAAGTACTATGTTGATACAAGCCAGTTCTGCACAGATCAACATCCAAATTCCAAAGCAGATACTTTGGAAAGATGTAACCTTACCAGAATCTTGGACCATGCAGAATGAAAATTTTGATAAAGAATCTAGTACTGAGTCAACTACAACTGATTTGGAGATTATCAGACAGCTCCCAGATGGATCAGTTAAAATATCTTTTGATACTGCTAGATCCAGTAGATCTAGTAGGTTCACGCCCAGGCATGATCAGGTTCCTGAAGGAAGGAAATCTGATTTCTCATCTGTTTCCCATAGAGACAGAGAAATTGCCAAAGAACTTGACCATAGGTTAAAAGGAATCGCTAATTCCTCTGACCCAGTAGCTAGGCCAGTATACACTCCCATAAGTGTACCATTAAGGTCTAGATATACAGAATTTAAACAAACAGAGAATGATGAATTCACTCCTTCACCTTCTCTATCATCCACTAGACATACATGCGGAATAGATGGAAATAGAAAAAACAGATAAATACAAAATATTTTAACAAGAAAATAAATATTTACAACACTAGAACTAAAGGTCTAGTGGGAATAAGAGGTAAATAAAAAGGCTTCTGAGCTCTTCTTTATCATTGAAGAAGGTTTTACAAGTGAGGGGTAGGTTTACAAGTATTAGTGGCTTGTAATGTGGTTTTGAAACCAGACTAGAGAGAGTGTCTGAAGTTTTCAAAAACCTTGGTTCTTCTGAGGAGAGGGTGTTGCCTTATATAGAGGTAAGGGACTCCGGATTCTCCTTGTGCAATCATTCTGCCTTTCTCTTTTACTCAGGGTAAAGTAAATTCACTTTCTTGCTTTCGGCGGAAAAGTGGAGTAAGATTCTTTTACCGGGTAACTAGGACATGTTGAAGGGACTAGTGGGTCCTGTCTGTCTGTCCTGAGAATCCATCTTTCGGTGGAAAAACAGATTATGGGTCCTGCCTTCGTCTGTGAGAATCCTGCTTTTAGGGAAAGGGGATTCTATGCAGACTTGTGATATTATTTTTATACAGAGTGGACAGCTTTTCTTTCTTTTTGAAGAAAGTAGTGATTGAAGCCACTTTATGTAAACCATAATTCACGGGAATGCAAGGTCAGGAGTAAGATCATCAACATCAAAGTCTTCCATCCCTTCATACGGATCCTGAGCATATCCTGGAGGAAGATCTGTTGTGAAAGATCCTTGGGAAGACGATGAGTCACTGTCTGAGTCAAGTTGATCCAAGAGCTTCTTGAGGAGTTTTGCTTTGGACTTCTTCTTGCTGGACTTCTTGCTGGAGCCTTTAGAACCTTTAGATGAAGATTCTTCTGGTCTGGTCTGTGCTATAGGAAGGTTAGCCTGGCTTGATTGAGCGGGCAATTCCTTCACTGGTGTTGCTGGTTGTAAGGGGCCTGGAACTACTACTGGAGTTGGGACCCTTACAGGGAAGTCCTGTTTCACCATGGCAATAATGTCACTATGCTGAAACCTGGGCCACCACTTGGCATAAAATTGTCGGGTTAGATTAAATCCAACAATTTCCCATTGCCATTTGAGTATCCAGGGGACTTTGTACCTGCAAATAAACATTAGTAATAAGGGAAATGGGGACTCCTGTTTACTAGGACGATAAGAGGAGTAGAAGATATTGATCTGATCTTTGAGATCAGGTGGAAAGATTTCATCAATGGGACCATATTGATGCCACCACTGTTTAAACCATGCAGGAATATGACTTTTGAAATCTTTATGAAAATTCAAGAATTAGGAATGGGACAAATCCTCATTCTGGTAGAGTAATATTTTTGACAAAATGTCTGGTATGAAAGGGAAGTTCTCTGAGCAAAGAAGGATGAGAACCCCATTCCTCAACAGAAATAATCTTGGTTATGACCAAACTATGATAGAGAACCTTATTTGGGTTAATCTTATCAAGGATGGGCTTGGTATGGATAGATTTAGTGTAGTAGAGAATATCTTGGTAAAAACTATGGGGTTTTTCCAAGTCTACTGGAATGTAGGTCCAACCTTTTGGGAAGTAGGTCTTTACAAGGAATTTATATGTAAGTATGACCACACTATACATACCCCCTAATCTGGCTCCAAATTCTCTCAACTTCTCGCCTAAGAAGTTGACACCATAATTGTCCATGTATGAGGACTTCAATGTCCAAGTGTGACACTAGGTCTGATCAATCAAACATAATCCTTTCTAGAGAGGAATATATACATTACAAACATGCTTTTGTATTTGAAAATAATTTTTTTGGGAGAATTACATCCAGACCTCCTGAGATTTGTCACTTAATCACTCAGACTCCTGACATTTGAAATATTAAATACAGGCCCTTTGAAGTTTGTACGCGCTTAACATTTAAACCCCTGCTGTAAATATATCAGTTAATAAATTACACTCAGAGCTCCTAAAGTTTGTAAACATATATTACTTCGATTCCTTAAGTTTAAAATATTATACTTAGACTAAAAATACTTCAATCAAAGATAGAATATCAAATATTTTAAATTTTATAATTAAAATTCATGTTCTATTGTATTATTTATTGAAATAAAATCAAAAATAAAAATTCAAATTTTTCTTAAAAAATCGTAATTAGTTTGACCCCAATTAAAGCTAAAACACATTGTGTACTTTACAGTTTGACTCCTTATTTAATTTTTTAGTTTTATTCTAATAGATAGTATAATTATATACTAACTATAATTTTTTTTTAAAAAAAAATTATTTTTAATTTTATTTCAATAAATGACATAATAGAACATGAATTTTGGTTGTAAAATTCATGTTCTATTATGAATGACATAGACCTCTTATTTGATTTTTTAGTTTTATTCTAATAGATAGTATAATTATATACTAACTATGATTTTTTAAGAACAAATTGAATTTTTATTTTTGATTTATTTCAATAAATGATACAATAGAACATGAATTTTAGTTGTAAAATTTAAAATATTTGATATTCTATCTTTGATTGGAGTATTTTTTGTCTATGTATAATATTTTAAACTTAAAGGATCTAAGTATTATACGCTTACAAACTTTAGGGAATCTAAGTGTAATTTATTAACGGATATATTTACAGCAAAAGTCTAAGTGTTACATGCGCACAAACCTCAAGGGGTCTGTATGTAATATTTCAAATATCAAGAGATCTAAGTGATTAAATGACAAACTTCAAAGGGTTTGAGTGTAATTCTCCCTAATTTTTTTATTAACGAAAAATGGTAATCCTGCTTCTAGTGGCCTATTCAATAAAATTTTGCTCTCCAACAAGTAGAAGTGAACCGAGTTACCATATTATCAAATTTGCATGTAATTCAGTAAATTTTTTCTTTACTGTGTCACAGGCAAGAATCAAAATATTATTTCAAAACAGTTGAAACATCCGAAACGTTTTCAAGGAAATCGAAACGAATCAATGAAGGAATCGAAATTCTAATACTTCAGGGTGTTCTATAATATTTCGAATATTTTTGTTATATTTCAATGCATTTGCACAATTATTTCAGAATATTTTAAGATATTTTGGTATATTTTGACCAATATTTTGAAAAAATAATCCTTAAATTTTTTATTTTTTTTCAAAACGGATCGCAACATTTCCGTTTCTTAGGTGATCGATACAATACACCGAAATAAAATTTTGATCCTTGGACTACCATCCAAAGGACATTTTATGAAAAATTGTGGCAGGCAGCATGCTAAGCACAGTATTGCAGCCTTATCCATACTAATGCTGATACATTGCAAAAGTGCATACCTGTGTTGGGTGTTCAAAAGTAATGTTGTAAACTTGAAGGTTCCAGGTAGCACCAACTGGAGACAAGTTTAAGGACGGTCATCTAATATAATTTAACCATGTTCAACAAGGAACACTACATGGACAAAGTCGAGGACATCTGAAGGAAAAGAGCAAGGCCCAAAAGAAAACAGGTTGAAACTATCAGAAAAAGACCTGATTCCCAAACAACAGAGCTAGTTAGAGCATGTCCAAGAGGCTATCTAAACCCTCCCCTTTAGCTATTTTACATAGCTTTCCCCTAAAATATTGTTCCAAGAGACTAACTAAAGGCTATCTAAAATAGATAACCCCATTTTCGCTCCATAGATGTAGCTAGCCAGTAAATCGCTAGCTAGCACCAATCTCTCCCTCCTCGCCTCTTCCTCCTCTTCAAGTAGAAAAACATTCCAAATAGAAAAACTCAAATTTTAAAATTTTGAATTTCGTGACCGTTGTAAATATGACCGTTATTAATAAAAATTAAAATTTTAAAATTTTAATGACGTGGCGTAACACATCAGCATGTGATGTTATCAATATGGTGATGACATGGCATACTAAATAGTATTTTAGATTTTATTATTGAAAGTTAGTTGAAGTAGTTAGCTAAAATAGATAGCGTTGTTGGAGTGAGTTTGAAAAAGTGGTTAGTTAAAGTAGATAATACAATATTTTAATATATTTTTAGTAGCTACTTTAGATAGCCCTCTTGGAGATGCTCTAACTGGCGAAGGTCTCGTATGCGCATCACAGTTGGACGGCCAAGGTTTACTTAACTTGTTTTATAATGACTGCTGTTAATTCCCTCAAGTGAAGTTCCTATTAAAGACACATGAATTTCTTTTGCACTACCATTTTGGTCCCTCTTAGATGCAATTACTTACCATATAACAGCATTATCATTTATATACACCTAAAGGCCCTGAAAGTCCTCTACTGAAGGTTGATATATGAAATTTGGTAGTCGGCACGTTTAAATAGTATTTGCAGTTCATGGTGGCCATGAGCAGCATGTCCTGCCCAGCCCAGCAGGCCCAGCCAACATATTTAGGTGCTGGGCCAAAAAATGGACCCAACCTATTTTACCAATTTCCTATATTATTGGCATTTTTTTAACTAAAAAAATAATAGAAAAATTTAGAGACCAGTCCCCCTATATGGACTTGTTTGGACTTAAGTCCGCCAAAAAAACTTATTTGTTATAAAGTCTGTTTTTTGTCAATTTTACCAGACTATCTCTTCCTTATAAAAGTGAAGTAAACTAAAAATTAAAAATTCCTAAACTTTAAGAATTTGACTAACATTAAATTTTTTTCTCTCATATATATATATATAACTTTAACAAAAGCTCCATATGTAATTAGTCTTTTATTTTTGCTACAGTAATACTATAGTGACTATTGCTATAATAATTCCGCTATAGTGATCTTCTTCCTCTTTCCTACTCTTACTGTCAACAATTTATGGGGAACACAAACGGCCTCACTCCTATCACTCAGACACTGTCTAACATCCCACTCGTGACTTGAGTGTAGAACCATAGGAACAAAAGAAAACCATTATAACAGAATTCATCTCACTCAAATTCTTTGTACCTTGGATTTGGATGTGGACTCTTGCGTGCGACTTTAATCAAAATGGACATACCAGATTGATTAGAGAATATCATGTAAGGTTTTAGAATAATTATCCATTTGATTCTAAATTTTCAATTATAGCGAAATGTCTTAAAGACATGGAAAAAGAGGAAGAGGAACCCTCAGCCTCAACCTCTAAAGCACTTACTCCCAACTCCAGTATAAACACTTGATTTAATCCCGTTGAAATTCTTAAAGAAAAACCTCATTTGACAACTGAGCAGCTTAAAGCAGTAATAATCAGTGTTATTTAAGGCGTAAAGCGAACCGAAGTGACCAAGGCTCCTAACGCCTAGGCGAAAAGCGAGAAGCGAAGCGACACGCTTTACCGAAGCAAAGCGAACAGTTAAAAAAAATATATATTTTAGTTTAATTACTTCTAAACAATCTAAGTTCTAATTTTATATTTACTAAATATTTAAATACAAGTAAAACCATAAACATTTAAATTAAAAAAAACACTAATAATATCTCAAATCTTAATAACAGTCATAACTTAAACATTTAAATTAAAACAAATACTAACAATTGTATACATTTTCATATTGACAGGGTAGGACAACAAAAGAAGCAGAATCAGGACAACAGCAGAATTAGCAACAAAAA
Organism: Ilex paraguariensis; assembly: GCA_963454935.2. Taxonomy (NCBI): domain Eukaryota; kingdom Viridiplantae; phylum Streptophyta; class Magnoliopsida; order Aquifoliales; family Aquifoliaceae; genus Ilex; species Ilex paraguariensis. The sequence continues at coordinate 26,528 of CAUOFW020002169.1, read as the reverse complement.
AAAAGAAGCAGAATGAGGATAAAAAAAAACAAAAGCAACACAGGACAGCAAAACCGAAGCAGCAACAAAATCAACAAAAAAAAATAGAAACAGAATGAGCTAAAAAAAAAAACAGAAGCACAATGATCATGACAGGAGCAGAATCAATTGTAAACAATTTCATATGTAATTATATACTGAATAAAAAAAAGCATAACAGAGGCACATTTCACATGTACTAAAATAATTAAACATGGTATAAGCATAGACCACTTTTTGGTACCATTTGTATATATATAAGAAAAGGGAAAAGTATAACCAAGACATATCAGAGACACTTCTTTGTAGAAGAATCTATTATTTACCCCCATTTCTGATACTCCTGCTTCCTTTTTTTATCATAATTGTCATGCAGTGTAGTCGCCTGACTCCCACATCCCACAAATATTCTAAATGAATTCAGCAACACAAGGAAAAAAAAGGAATGTGTTTTGTTCGAAACATTGTTTATTAGAAAAAAAAAAATAGACCAGCAATAGTCTAAAAAAAAAGTCTTTAGTGATTAAAAAATAAAAGAGACTACTAACTTGTAATCAGAAAAAAAAAAAAAAAAGTGAAGCAGAATCGCTTTTTATAATAAAGCGTACGCTTTTTCGCTTTTTTCGCTTCTTCGCTTTTTTTCGTTTTTTTCTCACTTCGCTCACGTTCGCTTCGCCTGGGGTCCTCCAGGCGAGATAAGCTCGCCTCGCCTCGCTTCTCGCCTAGGCGAGCTTTTCAAAACACTGGTAATAATGATCGAGATGCGTCTACAAATGATGTCCACCTTTGGTATGAGCAAAACAAAGTAGATGGATCTCGTCAACAATTCAATAGCTACCATAAAAGGTAAAGGTAAAGAATAAGTTAAGGAGGACGATAGGAATTTCAGTACTCTTATTGACTCTGATAACGATTTTATGGATTCTTAGAGACATACCCCTATTAAAGGTAATATTTCAATTAACCAAGATTTGCTTAATGATAATATGGAGATAAACCTCCAAGACAACGGTAATAAGATGTATAATTTGATCTGTAGAAAATAATCGGAAAAAACATAATCTAAAATAATAACGCACGCCAAGACGTCACCAGCAAATTATTAGAATAAATGACGTAAGCAACGACGTCACAACCATTAAAAATAACGTACTAAATAACGTCAATGTAAATTATTAAAATCGTGAATAGTAAAAGGTTGTAAATAGTTTAGGTTGTGTTGAAATCCGAATTTCATGTCCGGTCTTTATGTAAAGAGGTGCAAGTCCAGCTTGTTGGACACCCTCAAATTACCCTGGAACCACTCCTCTTTTTCGTCTTTCTTGAACCCTCTTTGAATCCCCATTCATCTTAATTAGAGTCCATTATCAATCTAGTCTACTATCACTCTGTAACTAAAGCTTGTACATATCTTCTCTTTATGTTAAATAAAAGTTTTCGCTGAGTATTACTTATTACATCGATCCTAGCCCCTATTGGTATCAAATCTAAGTAATGACAGCTTAAATTTATTCCGTTGATTTATATGCAGATCTATTACTAATTCTTGTGGCTTATGTAATTTTGATTTATTTCTGTTAGACTAATGTTATTTTGAATTTGTTATATTAATTTTGTTATAATGGTTTTCTTTTGTTCCTATGGTTCTGCACCCAAGTCGCGTGTGGGATGTTAAGCCATGTCCGAGAAATAGGAGTGAGGCAGTTTGTGTTTCCCGTAAATCATTAACAGCAAGAGTAGGAAAAAGGAAAAAGGAAAAAGATCACTATAGTGGAATTATTATAGCAACAGTCACTATAGCATTATTGTAGCAGAAATAAAAGACTAACTACTGCAGCAACATGAAGGTAATAGAAAAGTATATAGGTCAACAGAAACCGTTTGAAAAACAAACAGGGCATTAAGTCTATTTAAATTAAGTAAAAACATTAAGAAGATTATGTTAAAAATATGGAAGAAATTGAATTCTCAGACATTGAAAATAAATTACAAAACTGGGATATACCCTAGAATCCAAATAAAAAAATATATAATATTGAAACTTTTAATTTTACATCAAGTCTAACAATTTAAAATGTTAGAACGAACAATTCTCTTTTATTAACATGGGGATATTTTACAACTCTTAACAGAGAAAGAAGTTTTAAAGGCTTAAGACAATTATAAATTCTTACATATTGGGTTAGTCCAAGTGACTTTGAAACCATTAACTCTTCAAGGATTAAATGTCTCTTTTATACTAGCTTTAAGAGATGCTAGATGTTTAGATTTTGATCAATCTTTAATGGGAATTATGCAATTCAGCTTAAGTACTGGTTCAGTCTATTAACTGTTTTTCAAATTTATCAGTATTTTTAATTGATAGAAATATATTAGACGTTTTAATGTGTAATATTCAAACTTAAGGTCACAAATTTAAGGAAGGAACAGACATAATTTTTACCTATAGGGTATATTATAATGTAATGAATACTATATCTCCAGAAGCTAGGCTTTATAAACTTAAAAGTCAAACAACTTTAATTGAAACAAACATAATTAAAAATAAAATTAAAATTCCTAAAACCATTAAATGGTCAGACATCCAATTTTCAGAAACATGGCAATTGAAATCAGTGGTGCCTAAAAAACCAGAGGTAAATTAAGAATTAACTCAAATCGCCCAATTACCTCAGGGTGATGTAATGATAAGATTTGCTATAAATAATATTAGATGTTTTAACGTATAATATTCAAACTTATGATTACAATTTTAAGGAAGGAGCAGACATAATAATTTTTTCCTATAGGATATATTAGAAAGTAATAAATAATTTATCTTTTTCTAATTGATATTCATCAGATGAATTACTGCTTATTTCATTAATATTACATAATTCCTCTTCCTTAGAAAATGAACTATTTTGAAAATTCTCCTTCATTACTTTCTGAATTTAAAACCATTCTTAAAATTTTATCTTTAAAATTTTCATCAACAATTAATTCATTTATTTTTTGCTTAGTTAAACATTTAGAAGCAATATATCCTTTTCACACTTAAAACACTTAATAATTAGTTTTTCACTCTTTGATTTTAGTTTTTTATTGGGTTTGTTTATTTTATCTTTTCATAATTCCTTTTATAGAATTTTCTTCTTTTCGTATATGGTTTATTGTAAGATATTTTTTTAGATGAAGATTTATCTTTTGCAATATCAAAATTATAAGCAAATTGATTACAAAATTCTCAAAATCCTTTTCGACCAGTTAACCTTTGTCTTTTAAGTTGAGATTTGAGATTTAAATCATTACAGAGAGCTAATCCTTCTGAAATACATTCAGAAATTAATTCTCCATAAGTGTAACTTTTATAAAGAATTTTAAATCCTCCATATCTTTGTTTTATCCAATTATTTCTTGTAGATCAAAATATACAACTCATTATCTCTGTCTTAGAAGTTTATTTCCATATTATCATTAAACAAATCTTCGTTAATTGAAATATTACTTTTAATAGGGGCATATCCCTGAAAATCCATAAAGTCATCATCAGAGTCAATAGGAGTACTAAATTTGCTATCGTCCTCCTCAACTTTTTCTTTACGTTTGCCTTTTATGGCAGCTGTTGGATTATTGACGAGCTCCATCTGCTTTGTTTTGCCCATACCAAAGGTGGACATCAATTATAGACGCATCTCGGTTGTTACTGCTGCTTTAAGTTGCTCAATTGTCAAATGAGATTTTTCTTTAAGAATTTTAGTGAGATTAAATCTAGTGTTTATACTGGAGTTGGGAACAAGTGTTTGATAGGTCAGAGGGTGCTGGAGAATACATGTTAGTTTGCCTTTTAGGTTTAGAATACCCAATTTTATTTATCGCTTCAGACTACATGTTGTATAAAGAATCTTCAAATTGTTGTATTTCAGTTCCAGATTGCTCTACACTTTTTGTCTGTGAAATTACATTTAATAACAAATTTTTAATTTCTTTTTAAGTTCATTTATGAACATATCTTCAACTTTATTATGAAAATTAAATGTTGAGGTATCTACAGGAAGCTTAATATTTACTTTTTCAATTTTAACTAGTTTTTCCTTTAAAGATTGAGAAGACAAAACTTCTTGTTTTTTTTCTTTTATTAAATTCTCAAGTCTACTCAAGTGTTGGCCTACCATTTGTAGACAAATATTGATGTAGTTATTTTGTTTGATAGAGATATTTCTCCCTATGTCATGATTATCTTTTAGAGAATAACAAACATTCATTATTATTTCACCTAACTCATTTGAATTTGAAGCTAGCTTTACCGCTTCATTTGTTGGAGGGTAAAAACTATCGATATTTTTACCATCCAATGTTTTACCATTTATGTTGAAAATTTTCAATTATATTTAATTGATCCATGCTAGGTGAAGCATAGGAGGTTAAAAATCATTTAACAAAAGGAATTACCTTTTTTTCTTTTTCTATATAAAGATAAAACATTTCTTTATATCGTTTAAGATCTTCTTGGTTCATAGTCTTAAAATACTAATTTCTAAATTCTTTATATTTAGAAAGATAAAATTCTTCATTAATTTATTTTTTATTTATTATATGAGGACTTATTATCAAAGATCAACCCCTCATGATAGGATAACGTATTCATTACTTTATAATATACCATGTAGGGAAAAATTATTATGTTTATTCCTTCCTTAAAATTGTAACCAAACATGATTAAAAATAAAATTGAAATTCCTACGACCACTAAATGGTCAGGCATCCAATTTTCAGAAACATAGCAATTGGAATCAGTGGTACCTAAAATACCAAAGGTAAATCAAGAAATAACTCAAATCGCCCAATCACCTCAGGGTGATGTAATGATAAGATTTGCTAGAAAGAAGATTTTAGGATTAAAAATTTTTGACTTATCAAACACTTCGTCAGTATATAATACGCCCAATAGGAGACCCACTTCTTTATACCATATAGAAGAAGGGGAAAAGAACCTATAATTGAGGGAATTAGAACCTCACGTAATCAAATTCCTTATGAAATTTATAGGCAAGATATAATGAATCTTCCTTAGAGGCAGATCGAGATCCAAATCCATCCAAAATCAAATTTCAATTATAAATTATGGATTTAAACCCAAAAGAATTTATAATAAATAAAAAACAAATTAATGAAGAATTTTATCTTTTTAAATATGAAGAATTTAGAACTTTGTATTTATGACTATGAACCAAGAAGATCTTAAAAGATATAAACAAATGTTTTACCTTTATATAAAAAGGAAAAAAAAAAGTAATTCCTTTTGTTAAATGATTTTTAACCTCCTATGCTTCACCTACCATGAATCAATTAAATGTAATTGAAAATTTTCAGCATAAATGGGAATCATTGGATGGTAAAAATATCAATAGTTTTTATCCTCCAACAAACGAAGTTGTAAAACTAGCTTCAGATTCAAATGAGTTTGGTGAAATAATAATAAATGCTTGTTATTCTCTAAAAGATAATCATGACATAGGGAGAAATATCTCTATCAAACAAAATAACTACACCAATGTTTGTCCACAAGTGGTAGGCTAACACTTGAGTAGAATTGAGAATTTAATAAAAGAACAAAAACAAGAAGATTTGTCTTCTCAATCTTTAAAGGAAAAACTAGTTGAAATTGAAAAGGTAAATATTAAGCCTCCAGGAGATACCTCAGCATTAATCTTCATAATAAAATTGAAGATGAGTTCATAAATGAACTTAAAAAAAAATTAAAAAATTTGTTATTAAATGTAATTTCACAGGCAAAAAGTGTAAAGCAATCTGAAACGAAAATACAACAATTTGAAGATTTTTTACACAACATGTAGTCTGAAAAGATAAATAAAATTGGATATTCTAAACCTAAAAGGCAAACTAACACGTATTCTCAAGCACTCTCTATGAGGGCTTATTATCAGAGATAAACCCCTCAAGATATTTTGTATGAGGAAAACTTTTTTATTGATCAAACTAGTTATGATGTCTCTTTTATTTATGATTGGAATATTGATGGTGTGTCAGAATATTTAATTCATCAAGTTTTACATAAAATTTTAATGTACGCTTTTATATGTGAGGCCAATTGTAATTCATATCATACTATTGCTAAATTTATAATAGCATGGTTTTCTGATCAATTAAGAGGTTGGTGGAATAACTATTTAAGTTTAACTCAAAGACATAAAATTTTAAATGTAGTAAAAATTATAACAACTGAAGATGGAAGTATAATTACTCAAGAATATGTTGTTTATACTTTAATACAAACAATATTAAATCACTATGTAGGAACAAGCTTACAAAGTATAGATGAGAATAAAGAATTTTTAATGATTTAAGATTTCACACTTTTAACACATTTTAGGTAATGTAATGATGTATTTTTAGCAAAAGTCTTATTAAGAACATATGCTAATCATGAATTTTGGAAAGAAAAATTCATATCAGGATTGCCCAGCTTATTTGTTGAAAAAATAAAAATTCGTTTAAAAGCAAAGATATGGAGGATTTAAAATCCCTAATGAAAATTACACTTATAGAGAATTAATTTCTGAATGTATTTCAGAATGATTAGCTCTCTGTAATGATTAAAATCTCAAAACTCAACTTAAAAGACAAAGGTTAACTGTCTGAAAAGAACTTGGAGAATTTTGTAATCAATTTGCTTATAATCTTGATATTCCAAAAGATAAATCTTCGTCTAAAAGAAAATCTTACAATAAAACATGTAAGAAAAGAAGAAAATTCCATAAAAAAGAATTATGAAAAAGATAAAATAAACAAACCCACTAAAAAACTTAAATCAAAGAGTAAAAAATCAATTAAGTGTTTAAGTGTGGAAAAGAAAGACATATTGCTTCTAAATGTTTAACTATACAAAAAATAAATGAATTAATTGTTGATGAAGATCTTAAAGATAAGATTTTAAGAATAATTTTTAATTCAAAATGTGATGAAGGAGAATTTTCAAATAGTTTATTTTCTGAAAAGGAAGAACTATGTAATATTAATGAAATAAGCAGTAATTCATCAGATAAACATCAATTAGAACAAAATAAAGTGTGTTCATCACACTGTCAAGTACAAACTAATTATTATAAGACCATTTTAGATACGAATAAATTAAGTATAAACAGTTTAACTAAATCAAAAACATTAATTCTTGATCTTATAGATCAAATTCAAGATCCAATATCAAAAAGGAAAGCTATTGAATAATATTTGAACATATCTCTAGAAGAGAAAAAACCTCTCTAGCTCATCATTATTCTTTGAAAGAGGTTCTTAATAGAACATAAAATATGATAATTGAAAAAAAAAGAAGCTTCGTTGCAAGATCTTAAAGGAGAAATTAATCAAATTAAAGTTAAAATAAAAACAATAAAACAAAGACTTTTGGCACTTGAGAAAATGCCAATTAAAAATGAAGAAGATACAAAAGACTATGAATACTTAAATGTATTAGAAAAGATAACTTATAAAAAATAGTAAGTTAAGATCATACTAGTAATAAATCCAGAATTCACTGTTGAAACCATTGCTTTAATAGACAGTGGAACAGATATGAACTGCATTAAGGATTAATTCCTACTAAATATTTTGAAAAAACAACTCAATCATTAAGTACGGCTGATGATTCAAAATTGAATATAAAATTTAAACTTTTGAATGTTTCCATCTGTAATCAAGGAATTTGTATCTCTACTACTTTTATGCTTATAGCCAATTTAAATCAATTAGTAGAAACACCATTTTTATTTATGATGAACCCATAGAAAGAATAGATTCTAAAGGAATACTGACCATTTTAAATGGACAACAAATATTATTTGAGTTTATAACTCTATAACAAATAAAAATGATAAACCATATAACAGAAAATTTGACTCATAAAGAGAATCAATTAAATTTCTGGAAAGATAGACTTAACTCTCATGAATTTAAAATTAAATTAAGAAAAATTGAAAATAAAATAACTATAGAAATATGTGATACTATTCCTACTGCTTTTTGAGATAGGAAAAAATATGTTGTCACTCTTCCTTATATTAAGGAATTTAATGAAAAGGATACTCCCACTAAGGCAAGGCCGACACAAATGAATAAAGAATATCTAGAACTTTGTAAAAAAGAAATTGATTCATTAATAAAAAAATAATTAATTCGAAAGAGCTTTCACCATGGAGTTATGCAACTTTTTATGTTAATAATGCTGCAAAAAATGAGCGAGGAGTTTCTAGATTGGTAATTAATTACAAACTTTTAAATAAGGTATTGCAATGGATTAGATGTCCTATTCCCAATAAGAAAGATTTATTATTTCGATTATATAATGCTAAGATCTTTTCCAAGTTTGATTTAAAATCAAGATATTGGCAGATTCAAATCGCTGAGGAAGACAGGTTTAAAACCGCTTTCACAGTATCTTTTGGACATTACGAATGAAATGTTATGTCTTTTGGGCTTAAAAATGCAACATTTGAATTTCAGAATATTATGAACGATATATTCAATCCTTATCATGGATTTTGTATTGTTTATATTGATGATATACTAATATTTTTTGATTCTATTAATCAGCATTTTAAGCATTTAAATAAATTCATTCAAGTAGAAAAAAAGAATGGATTAGTTTTTTCTACTATTAAAATGAAATTATTTTAATTAAAAGTTTGATTTTTAGGACTTTATATTGAGCAAGGGAGTATAGTCCCAACTAAAAGAAGTATTGAATTTGCTTCTAAATTTTCTGATGAAATCAAAGATAAGACGCAATTGCAAAGATTTTTGGGATGTCTAAATTATTTAACAGACTTTTATAAAAATCTAGCTCAAAATACTACTATTTTATATTCTCCACTTAAGAAGAATCTGTCACCGTGGACAGATTCTCATACTAAGGCTGTTAGAAAAATTAAGCTTAAAGCTAAACATTTACTATGCCTTTCATTAGTAAATCCTAATTGATATAAGATTGTTGAAACTGATGCATATAGGATACGGAGGTATTCTTAAACAAAGAGATTTCAGTACTAATAAAGAATTGCTTATTAGATTTACCTCATGAAAATGGGGATCTACTCAACTAAATTATTCCACTATTAAAAAGAAAATTTTGTCCATTGTTAAATGTATTAGTAAATTCCAAGATGATTTGTTAAATCAAGAATTTTTGTTAAGAATTGATTGTAGTAAAGCTCTTATGAACAGAGGACAGAGCAGTAACCGTGGTCGAGACCGCAGCAGAGGAAAATCTGGGAGAAGGACCTAGGCCAATGCTTATTATCCACCATTTAATGAATTCAAAAAGTTTAAAGTTGTAGATAAACAACTTCTTAAAGAATGATCATCAAGTAAGACCGATAATGACGGTTATACTGTTATACGAAGCAAGAAATCTATGAAAGAGGCCCATTTAAATTATACAGAGTTAAAAATTGTCTGCTTATAGCAGTATTTTAACTTTGGATAACTGATCCATACTATATTGCTAAGCAATTTATGACAATGAATAAAGCCATTTTGGTCTCTGGAAAAAAGGACAGAAAATTTTATAAAAATATTCTTATTGAGACAGATTTTGTTACCAGAGATTTTATAATAATAAAAATGATCTGAAATATCCACAATATAGTAAAGCTTGCATATTAAGAATTATATTTGCAAGAGACTGAGGATTAAATTTTAACTATTCCTAGAACTTTAACAAAAGCTCCATATATGGAGAGTATAATTACTTCAATTATATCGATGCTTAGTATAATACCTTTTTATATAATTGTCCAATGGTTCTTCTAATATACAGAAACATGTACTGAAATTCTTAACTGGTTTTATAACTGGTGAAAAACTCATGGTGCCATCGAAGGGATATATCCCGAAGAGATGAAAAAATTGTTTTAGATCTATAAAGAAAAAAATTCGTCCTTAAAGGATAATCAAATTTTGGATAAACCCATAACTAATTTCTCACTTGAATTCTTTTTACCTTGAATTTGGGTATGGACTCTTGCGTGTAACTTTAATCAAAATGGACATCCCAGATTAATTAGAAAATATCATGCAAGATTTTGGAATAATTATTCGCTTGATTCTAAAATTCCAATTATAGTGGAATGTCTTAAAGACATGAGAAAAGTGGAAGAGGAACCCTCAACCTCTAAAGCACTTGTTTCCAACTCCAATATAAACACTGGATTTAATCCCATTTAAATTTTTAAAGAAAAAATTCTTGAAAAAAAAAAAAAAAACCTCATTTGCCAACTAAGCAGCTTAAAAAAACAGTAATGACCGAGATGCGTCTACAAATAATGTCCACCTTTGGTATGGGCAAAACAGAGCAAATGGATCTCGTCAATATAATCCAATAGTTGTCATAAAAGGCAAAGGTAAAGAAAAAGTTGAGGAGGACGATAGGAAATCTAGTATTCCTATTGACTCTAATAACGATTTTATAAATTCTCAGGGATATACCCCTATTAAAGGTGATATTTTTATTAATAAAAATTTGCTTAATGATGATATGGAGATAAACCTCCAAGACATCGATAATGAGCTATATAATTTGATCTACAGGAAATAATCAAAGCCGAATCAGAAGAAGTGTCGCATGTCAGGACGTCGTCAGCAAATTATTGAAATTATAAATGACAAAAGTAATAACGTCACAAACAGTAAATATGACGTACTAAATGACATCAATGTAAATTATTAAAGTTGTGAGTAGTAAAAGATTATAAATAGTTTAGGTTGTGTTGAAATCCGGATTTCATATCCGGTCTCTATTTAAAAAAGTACAGGTCCAGCCTATTGGACACCCTAGAACCACTCATCTTTTATGTTTTTCTTGTAGCCTCTCTGAATCCCCCTTCATCTTACTTAGAGTCCACTATCAATCTAGTCTACTATCACTCTGTAAGCAAAGCTTGTACATATCTTCTCTTTATATTAAATAAAAACTTTTGCTGAGTAATACTTATTACATCTTTAATAATTTACATTGATATTATTTAGTACGTCATTTTTACTGTTTATGACGTCATTGCTTATGTCATTTATAATTCCAACAATTTGCTTATAACGTCCTGACGTGCGTCACTTCTTCAGATTCGACTTTATCCGATTATTTCCTGTAGATCAAATTATACAGCTCATACCACTGTCTTGGAGATTTATCTACATATCATCATTAAATAAATCCTCATTAATAGAAATATCACCTTTAACAGGGGTATATCCCTAAGAATCTATAAAATCGTCATCAGAATTAATAGGAGTACTGTATTTCCTATCATATTAGATGTTTTAACGTGTAATATTAAAACTTATGGTTACAATTTTAAGGAAGAAACAATCATAATGATTTTTACTTATAAGATATATTACAAAGTAACGAATACTTTATCCCCAGAAGCTACGTGTCATAACCTTAAAGGTTAAACAACTTTAATTGAAACAATCCATATATAAAATAATACTATATATATTAATATTTAAGAAAATAATAGTAGTAACATGTTAAACAAAAATAGTAACATAGTAAAAAAAATAGTAACATGAAACATTCAAACCCAAAAAATAATAATATTTTAAAAAAACATGTAACATATAATCCGCATGATTGTTGATAGACGAAAAAACATTAACCATAAAAAATAGTAAGCACCATTTAAATACAAAAAAAAATAGCAACATTTAAACATAAAAAAATAGTAACATTCAATATTAATATTTTTAAAAAATAACAAAAGTAACATGTTCAACAAAAACAGTAACATGTTCAACAACATGTTTTAACAAAAACAGTAACATGCTTAACAATAATTATCTCTTTCATATTTATCTATATCCATATATATGTGTGTGTGTGTGTATAGTAACATTAAATATAAAAAATAGTCAAATTCAAACGCAAAAAATAGTACCATTCAAACAAAAAAAAATAGTAACAACCACAAATAATATCAGAGACAGTGACTGCGGCTTTACCAATGAAGTGATGGAGGTTCGAAATTTCAAACTTGTTAGAGAGAGGAAGGTGAGATTGAGACTGTGAAAAGTTTCTACATAGGTCCAAAGAGAAGGCAGTCATCTTGACCAACCGTGATGCGCGATGATGGTGGTGGTGGACGCCGTATGGGGTGGATTGAATTTTTGAGGAGAGAAGTATGACATTGATGAAACAGCTTCGTCGTTGAAAATTGATGCGAAGGGCACAGTGGGGGATGGAGAAGAGAGAAGATAGCGAAGAAGCAATGGAGGAGAGAGACGAACAGAGATGGCGACGACGTCGCCACTAGCTAACTGGAGAGAGAGCTTTAATTTGAATTTTAAATTCATGATAAAAATTTTATTGACATTTTAATTGACATTGAATTAAGGAATAACAATTTCTAAGATAGGAAATTAATTTAACCTCCTTTCAAAGAAGCATATTTTTAGAATTTAAAAAAATAGTGAACTTAAGTACTTATTAGTAAAATAAAAAAACGGACTTATAACCAAATAAATTTCCTTGATGAACTCAAGTCATTATAAGTAAGAGCACTCAACTCCAATTTTCACAAAATAATAAGATGGGCATTATTATTTTAAAAAAAATGCCCCAAGGATTGACCTGGATCAGATTGCCTAGCCGAATATATCAACAGATTTTTATGCCTAGCCTGGCCTTTGCCAAGACTATTCAAAGTTTGAGCACATGTTTTTAACAAACTTATCAACATGACAAGCCCCTGATGGACCACCAAACCTAAACGGCTAGCAAGATGCTATGCAACATATGAGCTCCTCATCAGCTTCCAGAGTTCCAGCATAGTAAAGTCTATAGCTTTGTATCAAGGAGTATAATAGTGGATGAGTGAGAATTTTGACATCTTAAGTCTCTTGCTTTCAATTTGATAACAAGAAAAGCATTTTGAAGACATGTAATTGTTCCATTATGTGGTACTCCTCCATCAAAGATCCAAAAGGATAAAAGGTAGCAAAAAACTCTAATGAAGTGTTGTGAAGTACAACAAAAAACATTGAACTTCAATATTATACAGTGGAGAAAACAATCTGATCAAAAACCATACAATCTATAATATTTGGTACATGGAAAAAATTAAATTTTAAAAACAAGAAAGTTAGGGAGTTGTTTGTTTCCTGTTTTTTGTTTTTTTTTTCGTTTTTTGGAAAAATAAAAACAAAATCCTGTTTGGGATGTGTTTCTATTTTTTTTAAGATAAGTTGTTTTCAAAACAAGGCCCAAAAACAAGAAACAAAAAAAAATGTTCTAAAAAGCAAGGCAAAACAGCAACAAGGCGCGCAGAGGCTATGGGGGATAAATGAAATCCAGGCTTTGAGCTTTGTTAGCAGCAAATAATTCTTTTTTCCGTTCAAGTATAAAAACCCTATTTTCATTCTCTCTCTCCTCTCTCTGTATCAAAAGAACGATTTTGCCTCTCTCCATCGTTGCCTCTCTCTCTCTCCTCTGTCTCTCTCTCTCACAAAACCGAAAACCAGCTGCGAAGGTCTTTCTGCGACGGCTCTCCATCTCTGCTCAACCTCTTTCCAAGCCATCTCTACTCAACATCTCTCTCTTAAGTTCTCCCTCCAAAGACATTTTTCTCTCAAAGGTAATATCTAATCTATATACTATATATACATAGATATATGTATATATATGCAAAAAATATACATAGATCTAGGGTTGAAAATCTATGGTTTATTTTTACTGATCTAGGGTTCGTCTTAATCTCAATTCAACTCTTTTTTTTTTTCCAGATCTTGAGTTCAGTATCTGTGTGTGCGCTTTTGCTAGGAAGAGTGACTTGGGGCTGAAATATGTGCTTGAGGGCTGTCCTAGGTTGCAGAAATTTGAGATCAAAGATAGCCCCTTTGGAGATTCAGCTCTGCCCTCTAGTCTGCCCCATTATTTCAACACAAGATTCATCTAGATTTCATCTTGTAAAAACTTTTAATGTGGGAAAATGAATGCTGCAATTGGCTGTTATTAGCCATGGGAAGGTCCTGCATACCTTGTTGAGCAAAGCTGGTTTCAAATTCAACTGAACTGGCATTCAAAGCAGACATTTGGTATTTATTTCTTCAATGTTGTTGATCTAAGTGGGGTTGATTTGGAGATGAATCTCTCTATAAGGTGTTGGACCATCCAAGGTTGTATTGATAGCCATCTAAATTCCCTTAATATCTCGCCTTTTTCCGTTCAAGTATAAAAACTCAATTCTCATTCAATGGGACCTTTTAGTTTAATGGGTGTATTTGATGGTATGTTGAACAATAGGATTCATGTGATTCAATTATCTTGTGTCAGGTGTTATTTGATGAATTAGTGGATGTATTGAGATAAGGAATTTAAATTTGTATTTTGTATGAGGAAATATTATAAAACTAATAATTAGAATGTAACTTGAAGTGATTACCAAATATATTTTTTGTTTTTATTTTTATGATTTAGTAAACATAAATGACTCTCAAACATGTTTTATGTTTTCAATTTTTACCACAAACAAAATAAAAATTATTTCTGTTTTTTATTGTTTTGAAAACACAAAAACAAAAACGTTATTAAACAACCCCTAGGTTCTCACCATGTATTGCAAAATTTATAATATCAGGTCATACGACATGATTTATAGTATGAGTCATCCGACATGATTTGAAATTACTGCATGCACCCATAGAATATCAAACTGCCACAGAAGATACATTACCTGATAAAGGCAATATGAGATCAGCAGTGTCAGGGAGAGAATAAGTGCAATCAAGACTGACAAGTGTCTTCCTGAAGTTGAATGGAGAACTTGTAGCAGCTGGACCAATATAAATGGGATCACAGATATCACCATGATCATTGCAGCATAGCTGGTCCAGATATCAACGTTAACACCAGAGCCTGCAAAGATGGACCAAGTCTAAAGAGATGCCATCAAATTGCAATAATTAAGCAAGCATTTCTGAACTGCATTCACATGGAGGTGCCTAATAATTCAAGAAAATGAATGAATCATAGAGTGATGGAAGTTACTACAACATATAATTTTCTCCTTTTAAAAGCAGTTGTTTCTGTCATGTGTTGGTCTGGTTCGTTTAATACCTTGTTGATCATCATGGTTATAGTCTTAGAGAGATGACAAAAGAATGGTTGTGAAAATCTTGATCAGATGTTCCATCCAAGGATCAAAATTTCGTTTCGAAGTACCGTTTCGGTCAACTCAAAAATAGAAACGTTTCGGAAACATTTCGGAAACGCAATGGAAACGCAGAAAAAATATGGAAACGCATAGAAACACAAATGCAATCCATTAATTTATAAAGATATGCTAAATAATTTATTAATTCAACATATTTATTAGGTTAACATCAATTTATACAAGAATAAATTTAAATTTGAGGGAAAAAAAGGCTTGACTTGAGGCGAAAGTCACTTAAATTAGTTTCAAACACTTAATTTTTATGAAATAAACACATTTTTACATAATATTAAGGTCTTATAATACACATGAAATGCTAATGAGTACATACTTACATGGTTACATCCATTCCCCTGTGGAGTGTCGAGCAGGCTCATACATCGGTGTAGGCTCTGGGTAGCTACTTAGAGAAACTCCATATGTGACATAAATATGATGACAATAGTTACTCCAAATCATATTATTACGGTAATATAATCCAATTAATAATACTATTTTATTATAATACTAATAATGAAGGGTATCAAATTAAATTAATGATACTTATGTATACTTAAAAATTAAATGTAATTGCAGTGGGTATTAAATGTAATTACAGTAGGTATTAAATATAATTACATTAGGGTATTAAATGTAATTGTTAATACTTATAACAAAAAAAAAAGCAAAAAACTTGCACAACAGTGAGGTATTAAATATAATTATAGTATGTATTAAATATAATTATAATGGGTATTAAATATAATTATAGTAGGGTATTAAGTGTAATTATTTATTCTTATAACAAAAAAATTATAAAAGACAGAAGAGCAGTGGGAATTAAATGTAATTATAGTGGGATATTAAATATAATTATAGTGAGTATTAAATGTAATTACAGTGGATATTAAATGTAATTATAATGGGGTATTAAATGTAATTATTCATAATGAACCGAATATATCACTGTTTTGTCGAAACGGTTCGAAACAATGTCGTTTCGACCGAAACGGTCCGAAACAGTACCGTTTCGACCGAAACACTGGAATTTTGTGATTCAACTACTGTTTCGTTTCGGAGTGTTGAAATTCCGAAACGTTTCGGACGTGTCGACACGACATTTTGATCCTTGCATTCAAGTACACAAACTTTTGTAGTCATCAAAAGCAAAGGCAAAGTGGATTAAACAGATAAAAGGATAAGACTGAGAAGTACGGAAAACTAGTTGGCACAAAATTACATCAAATTTTGCAAAATCATTCTTTTCACATCCCTATGATCATGAGAATTATTTGTTTGTCTCTTGATCAGACAATAAGCAACTTATATTTCAATGCACAATCATATAAATCCAGGCTTAGATAGGGATTCATGCAAGCAAGATCCATTATAGTTATTTCCTTCAAAGCACGAAACAAAAAAATTGTATGATCTCTTCTTAGACATTACAAAGATGCTAAATACAAGAGTGTGTGTGTGTGTGCGTGCGTGTGTGTGTGTGTGTGAGAGAGAGAGAGAGAGAGAGAATTTGCTAAGCGGTTTAGAGTGAAGGAGATGAAGTGGACCTAAGTCCTCTATATCTATCTGAAACTGGTAAACCTGTCACCATCCCTGCGGTCTTATGGCTTTTCAGTTAAAATATCCTTGTAAGAGGTTTCAAACCTCGCTCGGATTGGTTCCGGTAATGTGCTGGTGTATGACATGCGAGTAAAGGAAAAAAAGCAAGAAATGGACATACCAAATAAGTCAAACCCTTTAGTATCCTTTCCATCTATGGCAACTGAATTCTCTAGGTCACACTTGCCAACAATTACACATATTCCCCATATTACTGTAAGAAGCATGACTGTTGACCCAGCTAGCAAGCCCATTCCAACTGAGACCTGACTTTGAGCAACCTCTGTACTTCCGGATAGTCCAGATACTGCAAAAATAAGAGAATCAATCAGAAAATTGTAGGGTCATACATTAAGCAAATCTAATGGTTATGGAAGGGGGAATGTAAGGAGAAGAGATTAAATAAGAAACACGCCTTATCAAAAACAAGAAATATTACTTTAAAATCCCTATCCTCTGCAGAGAGGTTGCAGCTCATCCAATCTATATTGAATGGTATGCAAACTCAACAGTGTTGTCAGCTGTCACCTTATGCTTCCAAAATCTGTGCTGAGGAAGATTAAGCAGAAGCTAAGAGACTTTATGCAGAATGGTACTAACAATTAGCAATTCTAGCTTTAATGTGGCTTGGGATGAAATAACTAAACCTAAAAAAAGAGGGAGGACTTGGGATTAAAAACTTACTGAAATGGAAGAAAGCACTTAGGATGAGGCATATCTGGAAACATTTTGCTGATAGAAATAACATAATATGGTCTCAATGGATTAATGGTTACCATTTGCAAAGTAGGAATTTTTGGGAGGTTAAGGTGAGTACTGAGTAGTTAAAAGCATTGCTAGCATCTCTAATTGGTCACCGCAGCACACTCCAGTTAGTCTAAGGCAAAAGCAGATACGACCATATCTCTGCCATGACATCTGCCACCCTATAGAACCTCTGTTTAAAAGATACAGTATCACATTTTGCAAATCTATTAGGTAATGATGCTAATTAGGTAGTGACACTGGCTACAATGTCTTCTACAATTTATAGCAGCAGATGGATGAGGGCAGGTTAAATAACTTGGACAATACTGGATATAAAAGAGGCAACCACTGAGGAGTTTGACATAAGATTAAGATGACAAGTGTCTTACCTCTATCTCAAGTTGGAAGGCAATTAAGGTCCCAAACATGAGTATTAGAGCATCTCCAACCATGACTTAAATTTTTACTCAAATTTAAATTAATATTTGAGTAAAAAGTTTGATTTGATATAAAGAACTCCAATGAACAAACTCAAATTTAAAAAAGGAGACACTCAAATTTAAATGAGGGCAGATCCAAATTTAAATGAGAGCAAACCCAAATTTACAGAGACCCAAATTTATATGAAGGCAAACCCAAATTTAAAAAGGAGTAAGGATGACCATTGGATTTTTAAAAGATGATGAAATCTCACTATAAAATATTTGAGTAAAGATTTGAGTCTCCCTTAATTTGAGTAAAAAAATGAGTTTATTTAGTATAAGTTTGAGCCAAGGGTTTGGGCAAATTTTTTAGACTCTTTTACTTAAATTTAAATTTGAGTCTAAATTTGAGTAAGAGTTGGAGATGCCCTTGTACGCACTGGATTCACTGAGTCACTACCCAAATTCTATTTTCTCATGAGTGCGAAAAGACATTTTATCAAACCCAAGACGAGTTGAAGGAAGATGGCCCAAAGGAGCATAGTGAGAAATTACCGCATGAGTAAGCTTGTGCCAAGGAAAAAGAAAATTTCCAACATCAGAAGTGAATATAAGAGTTAGAAGGAGGCGGGTAAATTGCTGAGAATGGTGACAGAGAGGACATGGAAAATAACAAAAGACAGATAGAGATGATGTATCGGTTCTTTTCTCTCCTAAGCTGGTTTAGCAAAATTTCGTCAACTAGATCAGTGTCCAATGACTCCAAACGTTTAAAATGGTGTGTTTGCTGGTATAGCAGGTAAAAGCATGTGTTGAAGTTAAGAGGAAGATCCAAATTGATATCAAACACTCAGCAATATCTTAACAAGACACCGATACAGATTGCAAAAACCATGGCCAGAGATCCGGGTATAAACTTGAACCCATTCAAAATTCAGACACACCAAATCAAGCTGATTCACAAATAAGTTCCGAACCAAAATGCAACAACAAAGATCAACGATTTGCCAAAAATACCTAAAGTACCCAGTCCATACTTCCAATTGTAATGGTCATATGGCTAGATTGCAAAACGTAATAAATATCACAACAGATCAAACCAATAATCTGCAGCTCTCAAATGTCACAACACTCAAAAGTTTTAAAAATTCAAATTATAAGCGAAGCTAAATTACATACCGAGAATGAGCATGGCGTCGGGAAGCGCACCAAGCACGGGAAGCAACAGTCCGCCAATAAGACCAGGACCGAGAATCTGCAGCAAAAGCTCACTGCCATTGGAGAGGCTCGTGGCGGCGAGGAACATGAGGTAACCGTAGACAAGGATAAGAAAGATATTGCCAACTATGGAGGTCGTACATGGCATGAGTCCGTAGGTCTGCTCGCAAGCCTCCTCCGATGTGAAGAACCGGTTGAGCCGGAGGATCTGTGGCCACCGGAAATCACCATTGACGCCGTCAGATATCAGATCTGAGGACGATGAACCGTCCGTGATCAACCTTCCGTAGGTGAGGCCACAGAGGATAAGGAGGAAGAAGAGAAAGGTTAGGGATTGATTGGGAGCCATGGTTAGTGGTCGTCACTTCTTAGGAATTTGTATACATCTGTGTGTGAGTGAGTGAGAGTGAGAGAGAGAGAGAGAGAGAAGCCGAGTCGTTGTACAGGTAGACGCGGCAGTGATTTTTGGAGAGGATGATGGTGGCTTTATTAATTCTTATATTTCCATTCGTGTCCTTAATGGTTCCCTTAAATTGCATTTCCTCATGATTGTGGGATTTTACATTTTCACTTTTTACGAGGGGTATAATGTGAAATTAATTTTTTTTAATATAAGTGTTTAGGGAATCATCGCGTTTATCTTTTACAAATATGAATTTAAGTTAACTTGAATTACGGTTATCAATTCAGAAGAGTAATCGGTATAAACATAATCACTCTGTAATAAATAAATAAATAATCCAATATTTCTAAGGCTTTGATTGCTATGTTAAACATTAATTACTCTAAAAAAGTTTAAGTTAATAGAATGGTATGTTTTTTATCTAATATTTCTCCCTCTTCTATCATATTTATTGAGTGATCTTTTGTTAAATTTAAATTTCTATATAAAAGCTCGATACTTTCATCCTATGTTAAACCACCAACTAGTAGAGAGTGGTGTAATACAATATTTATTTAATTCTTTATTTTTTATTTTTTTTCATTGTGAGGGTGAATGTGCTAGTATTATTTGAACTCAGCATATTTGAGTTCCGTTATTATGTCAAAAATCAACAAAAATTCAAGCTAATAGTGTGAGGTGTAACATATTGATTTGTATAATTATATTAAAGAGCTTAAAATGGGAACATGGTGTTTTGTAATTATTGCAATAGAATATGTGATGGATTGCATGAGTTGAACTCAAGAGTTAGGGGATTTAATGACTACATTTGAGACCATGTTTACCGTTTAACCCACTCGATCCTTTTGAATTGGCCCCTCGTTGTTTTTAATATTATGTATCATGTTCTACTCAAGGATCAAAATATCGTTTCAGTGTATTATTTCGGTCACCTAGAAAATAGAAACGTTTCAATTTATTTCGGAAACGTTTCGACTAGTTTCGAAAACAAAATGAAAAAAATAAAAAATTTAAGAATTATTTTTCTTAAATATTGATGAAAATATATCAAAATATCTTCAAATACCTTAAAACATTTTAAAATAATTGTGCAAATGCATTGAAATAAAAAAAATAATAAAAATTATAATACATTTAAAAACATTATAGAATACCTCGAAATATCAAAATTTCGATTCCATCACTGTTTCGTTTCGGTATCCTTGGAAACGGAAACATTTCGAACGTTTCGTTCATTTCAAAACGATATTTTGATCCTTAATTCTACTTTTATCATGAGATTATTATTATTCAGTGATTATTTAATAATAAAATATTAAATAGTCAAGATGAATACTGTTTTTTTTCACGTGATTAGTTATTGTTTTATATGGAGAGATTCGGTAATACAATGTCAATGACACATATATAGTATCGCCAATTAACGATACTATATCAAGTGTGTGTAATGACCCCATTATTTTATTAATTTTTAATAACCAATCATGTTAATTAACTAACACCTTGAAATAGTGGAGTTCACTTATCCTACTGCTCCGCTTGGTACAATGAAAAAATAGAAAGATAAAAAATTGAAGAGATAAATAAAAAAATCATGTTTGGTAAGACATGAAAATAAGAAGAATGAAAAAATTGACAAAATATCTTTTATTTTAACTCACAAAAATTAATCTTCCAAAATTTGACGAAAAAGAAAGCAAAATGATTCACCTTGGATAAAAATATATTATTTACTATTTTTTTAACCTTTAACTAATTACTTATTTACATTAAACACCTACATCTAAACTCAAACTCATATACCAATCGTTAGAATTATATTCTATGTTAACACTTGATGTGTATGTGTGTTTGTATATTAGTGTGTTTATTTTTATTTTTTAAATAAAAGTCAAACAAAATATGGACGTATTTTTATCTAATTTGTATTTGTTAAAACACATTACACGTATACTGATTAGTGCTTAAAATTAGCATTTTATTATGTCTTTTTGGGACTAATTGTACTTTGATGGAGTTTAAGTAACCCCTCTTTTACTTGGCGGAGTATTCTTGCTACAAAGAAATATATTGTTTCTGGTATTCGTTGGAGAGTAGAAAATGGAATGGATATTCAAATAAAAGATGATAACTGGATTCCCTGACCCAACGCGTTCAAAGTTGTAAGTCCGCTGTTAGGGGTGGAGGATGAAACCAGGGTAAGCTCCTTGATTGATCCTACTACTAAATGTTGGAACATTAACATGATCCAAAGCCATTTTCTAACTTTTGAGGTGGACATTCTGTCTATACCAATCTGTCAAGATCTCCCTGTGGATACTGGACATTTTTCTAAATCAGGATTGTTTACAATTCGAAATGCGTATCACTTGATAATGGAGAATCTTCATAAAGGAGAGCCTAGTAGTAGTGAGACTAAGTGGAGTGGAGAATTTATTTGGGCATTGAATGTTCCTAATAAAATTAAATTATTTGGAGGGTTTTTCCAGATATTCTGCCAACCAATTGTAACTTACATAGGAGAAAGATTCCAGTTGAAACTTAGTGTTATTTTTGTGGATTTCATATGGAAACATCGGTTCATTTGTTCATGTAGTGTCCTTTTTCTTTGGAAGTTTGGAAGGTTTCAGGTATTAAGCTCCCCCTGCTGGCTGCCTATTCAGTCCAAGAATGGTTAATTAATGTAGCAGAAACATTGCTTACTACTGATGTAGGTTTAGTCATGACAATATCCTGGTTGATCTGGTTTAACAAGAACAAGACATGTTTAGAGGAAGAAGTCCAATATCTAGGGAGAATTATGGATTTTGCTAAGTCTTATTTTCATCAATTCTTGGATACACAAGCAATTAAGAAGACAATTTCCAACCAGCGAACTCAATCTGATACTGGTTCTTGAACTGCGCCACCTCCAGGTATTATCAAAATTAACTTTGATGGTTCAACCTGTAAGGACTCAAACTCTTTGGGTATTGGGATAGTTATTAGAGACTATAATGGTTCTTTTGTTGCTGGTATGTGTCAACATATTGAAAAGTTGATGGCTATTGCACATGTGGAGGCTATGGCTGCCTTATCTGGACTGAAATTTGTAATGGAATTAGAATATGAAAGAGTTATGCTTGAAGGTGATTCAAAAATAGTTATGGATGCCATTAATAGGAGGGAGTATAATTTTACTGATATTGACACATTTGTGGAACATATTCAATTTCATGTATCTAATTTGTCAGAATTCCTTGTGAGGTGGAAATGTCGATTAGGAAACAATGTTGCTGATTTTTTTAGCTAAATATGTTTTGCAATATAAAGACTCTATTAGTTGGAGGAGAGATTGTCCTGAGTTCATGTATTCTCTCCTTCAACAAGATAGATTACTTATTTGATAAAATATAATCTGTCGTTTCTTATCCAAAAAAAAATAATGACATTTTAGGTCCTAAAGTGAATAAAGGCTCAAAAACAACAAATATCACACTTGAGTGTAACACCAACCCATTAGGGAACAAAATAGAAAAGGTTGGAACAAAGCAAGAACGTTTGAACGCCAACTCACGTTCGAACGTCCACTTGAACTATGAGAAGACCAGACTACTGAGACATGAAGTGTTGCAGTCAAGAAGGAAGACCCTGAAGTACTTGAGCACCACGTTCAAATGTCAACTCACGTTCGAACGTTCACTTGATTTGATTGAAGAGCAGAGTGATGAGTGCTAAGAGTCAAGATGTGCATGGAGTGTGGAAATGGGTTTTCACGTAAGACCACAGGCCACACGAGTGAGGAGGACAGACCCCATCTGGCGTTCAAACGCCCACAAATCAAAAACAACAGAAACGTTCGAACACCAAACAACATTCGAACGCCTGTAAAGGAAAAACAGAGACAACGTTTGAACGTCAAATCACGTTCGAACGTTCACCACTGGTAGGTTGCATAGTAGTTGATTTTTTACTTGGACTTGGGCGGCATACACTATTCCTTCACACTCTCTTGTCTCCCCCTCCTCCTTGCCTATAAATACTCCCATTGGGAGAGCCTTTGAAGAGGAGGATGTTCTTATAGAAGACTAGAACTTGTTTTGTAAGGCTTAAACTATACCAAGAATTAGTCAAGAACTTGATGGAGGCTTGGACTCCCACTCATGTAGTTAGATGTATGTTATATTTGTTTGTATCAAAGGAGTTAATTCATATGTTGGTTGAGGAAGCAACCCTCCATTTCATGGTTGAGGAAGCCACTCTCCAAATGTGACTAGCTTTCTTTTACTTCTATTGTTCATGTCTTTCACTTCAATTTCTTGAGCTTCCTTCTTCCTTAGAGGAATGAAACTCTTCCACTTTTCTAGAGTTTTACTAAAGCCGTGAAGGGTGGAACATGATTTACTTATTCTTTGATGAAGATTGGATCTTCGCTTATTGTACTTTATCTTGTAAGTTTTCTACTTTGAGGGATGAGTATCAGTCGCTTTTCTAGTTTTACTCAAGTCATGAAGAGTGAGTAGTTCCTCATTCACTATTTAGTAAGAGGTGATGAACATGTATTGATTATCCAGAAGTTATATTTGTGCATTTTCTTTATACTTTAATGTTTTATAGTTCACTTGCTTATTGAATGATTGATTGTATCTAGCAAAACTAAGGTACTTTGTATAACCAGGGGTTCTTTCTATGTCACGGATGACTCTTGCATGGAAAGACCCGTTGGTTCAAGGCAAGTATCCCGACTAGATTTTCATGACAACATTTCAATCTTCACAATTATTGTGTTTTATCTAAAGAATGGAACATTAATGTCATAGCTGGATGTCTTGTAGAAACACTTACCTGTTTGTAGACGGGTTAAATCTCGACATAGACAATTCTTGTAAACTTCTAGAAAGGCATCAGAATCATGTGCTTAATTCTTACAATTCATCTTTATCTTTCGATTAACTTGCTGTTGACAAAGGAATTAATTGAGTTATAAAACACAAGTATAATAAATCGGATGATCAGCTACATGTTCTGATCCTCAAGTTAAAAGGTGATTGTTTTATATTTGAATTTATCTTATATTTTGTCTAGAAAACTCTTGGAAAGAATCTTCTATTCTATTCAAATAAATCTCATAATTTCAAACTCCAAGGTTTTCAATTACTTGGTCTTTATCACTGCTTACTTCAGAACACCAATCATAGTTCCCTGTTGATTCGACTCCGGACTTAACCGGATTATTACTACAGCTTGACCACCTGCACTTGAGTATACACATTTTCGATCAAGTCATATGGTATATAATATATACACTAATCTCATATAAGGATAAAATAGAAAATTATGTATGTATATTATTTTCATCATTTTATTTTGTCATCAATACAAATCGCAAAAAAATTAATCATTTCTACTTTCTATCTATTCTACCAAACACAAATGAAGGAAAATGTTTTATAACTTTCATTCCTTGGAAGATAGAAAGTGTATTTTTCCTATTTTTCATCCCTCATACTTTCTATCTATAATATAAAACAGAGCGGAGCTTCAACAAGCCGATCAGACGATCACAATTCATTTCATCTGATGGCTCAAAATCATCCACAACATCATCAATTTTTTTCCCCAAATTCATCATTTTTCACATACAATATTTTTCAAAATTCTACCTATCAATCAATATTCAGTCACCTCAATCGTCTCTTCTTTTTTCCCCTTCCCTTCTGTCAGACGAGTCATGACTCTCCGGCTTTCTTCTTCTTTTTTTTTCCAACCTTTCACTCATTCAAAATTCTGACCCCCCCTCTCTCTTTCTCTGTTGCGCCCCCAGCAAAACCATTAGCACCATCGCTACTTCGTCAGCAACACCACCAGCACCCGTCCCAGGTACCCCTGATCTCTCTCTATCTCTCTCACACACATACACAAACACACACTAACCCCCCATTCGGGAGAGTGATTGATATCACATTGCACACACACACCCACAAACATACACACTCAGTTTTGGGGTTTTCGCAAAACACACACAGAGGATTCTGGGTTGAGGGGGCTTTTGGTTTGATGTTTTTGTGAAGGGGTTTGCGTTTTGGGTTTTAGCAGAACACACACAAAGGCAACATCAGAGGATTCTCAGTTGGGAGGCTTTTGGGTTTTCGAGAAGAGATTTATTCTCTTCTCTCTTTCTTAACGGTGCGGGTGGGTTTTCTGCGGGATGGGTGTCTCTTGGATTGCCTTTTCGCTGGGGGAAAAATGAAGTTGAGGTGGTTATGTGGTGACTGTTTGTTGTACACTAATCTAGATATTAATATGGACTATCTTGATTTCAAATTGACAAGTTATTTTAGTTTGCAAAGAGTCTTTAGGTATTATAGGATTATTCGAGTTTTAGGTTGCGTGACACTATCTTGATTTCGTTACGCCGTGCCTTCAGACACGGGCAATTACTAGTCTTTCCTACTAAATAGAACATACATTATGTATTATTAGTAATTGCTAATACCACGTATCACCAATGACATAATACCATCACGACAATAAATATTAACTCTATATAGAGGGTCACTATTAATTTATGTGATATTCACTTATTTATTTGTAAAATATTATTAAATAGTGATACCACGGAATAATATTTATGTGATATCTTTATTGTAATGAATATTTTTCCCACATTTGAATGGTCTTACAAGCTGCTTCTCACATCTAGATGGTCTTACAAGTTTCTCTCTCTCTCTCTCTCCATTTTGTTTGAATGGTGATAATGTGTAATAAAAAAAAATTAAAATTTTCTGGTTCTTCTTAAGGAGAGAACTGACCAAAGTCCATTAAACAGCATAATTAGGAGAAGGAAAATAAACAGTAGAGTAAAATAAATTTTTTTTGGACAGAACGTGCACAAAAAATATACACAAAATAATCGCACGGGAAAGCTCAACAAAA